>OX940939.1:21014150-21614150 GCA_954870645.1 Agrotis clavis
ACGTATTAGTGAATGTGACGGAATAGGGATAGAGACGAAATAGCAAATGAGACGAGTTGTTAACGTACCCAAATTTTTAGGTATTAGGTACCATAGACAACAAATTGACTTGGAAACCACACCTAGAAGAGGTTTGCAAGCGATTAAGCAAGTCAGCATATCTTCTATTTCAACTGTCAAAAAAAGTAAATATGGAGACACTATTAATGGCGTATCACGGACTAGTATCATCAGTTTTGCGATATGGTTTAATTTTCTGGGGACAGTCAACAAACCGAGAACTTGTATTTAAGATGCAAAAGAGATGCATACGGTCGATGTGCGGATTAAAAAAGACAGACAGTTGCATTCCATATTTTAAAAAACTTAAGATTTTACCTCTCCCGTCTTTGTACATCTTCGAGACTTCATTATTCGTAAAAAATAATTCCCATTTGTTTCAAAAACTTGCTACAGTAAAGAAAATGCCAGTACGCACTCAATACCTAAACAGCAATGTGAAATGCAAAACAGCATTGATGAAGAAAAGTTTCTTTGGTATTGCACCTCAAGTTTATAATAAAATACCAGACGCAATTAAATGCTTGCCAGTAAAGAAATTTAAAAGTACCCTACACCAGTTGCTACTTCACAAATGCTATTATGCACTGGACGAATTCTTAAATGACAATTTTTAATTATCCCAAATTGTAAAATTAATATTAAATAATTTGTTATCTAAAATTGTGACCCTAACTCTCTATTGTAAATGTAACATTGACAAATTATTCCATAATGTGACATTTAATATTTTGACATTCTAATTTAGCTTTTGCATGATAAATAATTTTAATTATCCTTATTTTAATCTTGTCACAATTCGCATGCAACCATATTTGTACGCCTCTTGGCATAACATAGCGCTCTAAGAACTAAGTATAAGAACTGTATTAATTACTACCTATGTTACACAAATAAAATGATTTGATTTGATTTGATTTGATATGACCTGGCTGCAAACTTTTTTATAACGTAGGAACTAGTAGGAACCAACTAAAAGCGACACAAACTGTCTTGTTACGTTATTAAAATGTCGTTAAATATTATGAAGTAGTATAATTAGCATAAATATATGTTGTAAAATTGCATAATTGCTGCTATAAGCTATGCATTTTGCATATTAACTGAAGGTAAATTAATAGTTAATGAGCAAAAGGAAGATAAGTAGCAACTGTGCGCCAGATCTGCACGGTTCTAGGACATTTTCCAGAAACACCTTCGCTATAAAATAAAAGGGGATTAAATATAATGACCACCATAAAATGCTTTGATACCCTTAGCTACTACACTTCAAATTGTATTCGAACACCAAATATAGTAAATGATCACCAAATCTATACTGAATGTGCACCAAATCTAAAAATCTTTTTTTATTACACCTCGTTATGACATATTTTAATGAACATATTTTGGTGATCATTTACTACTTTTGGGTTGACAATGATTTATTTGGAGTCATTTTGATTAAATAGGATAGCGAAAAACTTTGGTTATAATTTTACATTAAAATGCGGGTTTCATTTTGGTGATCATTTACTATTTTTGTCTGTTATATGTTACAATAAAGTAAGTAAGTAGGTAAGTTAAACATAGCCAAATAAAAGTTTTGCAAATACTTTTGCGCATTAATTCCTACAGAAAAATTATGGAGAATATTCACGTTACTTACTATAATCTACCAAGCCTTGTCCTAGCCATTTTGGGATTGGTTTCCACTCAAACCGAATACAGACAGAGGAAAGTGGTACGCGATAGATGGAATGATTTATGAATAAATCTTGTTTGAAAAAGAATTTCTTGAACATCTTGGTAGAAACACTTTTTACCGACGAAGTCATTTTGACAGTTTCAAGGTAAACTTTGCAATCAAATCTAATGATAAAAAGTTTTAAAAACAATTCAAAATGCATCAGTTTTTGTGCCATTAATTTTAAATATCAAATTAAATGTCTGACCTTGACAACGTTAATATTTTTATAATTTCGCGAATTTCAAAAATATTGTATGGAAAGAAAAAATCGAACCACGAGCAAGGTTTGAACCTGGACTACGTACATTGTATGTCGTAACACGTAAAAGAAAAACTTTATGTCGTACCTACATATAGTACATTACTGCCGCGGCCTATAATGGCTACTTTGCTGGTCGCACTGATGATGGCCGACAGCGCAGCGTAGCGCAGCTCCAGGCCGACACAGCGCGGTCAGCATGCAGCACTGGATGAACGAGCTGAGATAAAGGCCGAGGCCGTAGGCCGAGGCCTTTACAGCGAGGACAGCAAGGGCTGCAATGATGGCCAAGCTGGAAGGCCTAGAGCGTAGCTAGGCTATAGCTCGAGGCAATCATAGCGTGACCAGCGAAGTAGACATAGTGGGCCAAGGCTTGTATAGTGCTTTACTCAAAAATGCAAGTACCTAACCTACAAAAAACCAGCAAGTGATTTAAATAAAATATATACTAATTAACTAGAAATTTAATTTAAATAACAATTATGAAAAATACAGTAACTAAAATTCAACACCGACTTTCCTGGTTTCATTATTACTTACTAATAGTTTGCGATAATTTTAATGCGATGTTTGACTGCTATATTTTCTTCATTTATTACTTCATTTACTTATAGCAAAAAAGTCACTAAATAAAAATAAAAAATTCGCTGAACCGCGCTTTTGTTCCTTCTTTGTATTTTTTTTTAAATAATATGGAATACAATCTTTTTGTGCCTACCTCTTTATATACAAACAGCTGTGTTTTAAATAAAATCTTTTTGCATTTGTTTTTTTAAGACGTTGAAACGTCAAAATAGCGGCCGGCAATGTTTTTGCCGGCCGCCTGGCCTGGGTGTCGAGTCTGCTAATCATTTTTCAGAATGGCGCCACAATGGCGTTTCAATTTTCGAACCATTTTTTACTCAGCAGTAAAAAATGGTTCGAATAAGCACTACAATTGAAACGCCATTGTGGCGCCATTCTGACTAATAATTAGCAGACTCGACACCCTGGTAGAGCGGCCAGCAAAAACATTGCTGGCCGCTACTTGAAACAAACCGGCAAAGTCTACTTTGCTCAAACAAGATTGTCAAAATAATGACCACATTATTTGTGTGTATGTATTTTTGAGTAAAAACTTTTATTGTTCCATAATTGGCTTGAAATAATACAAGTAGGTATTCACACTTTAATAAATGCAACTTATATGTACAATAATAATTAAATCTGCTTAGATATTACGGAAGCCATACGAGGGTTTGCATGATGGTTTTAAACGTGCACGCATAACCGTAGCCGATAACTGTGCAGTTTTAACACATACTCGTACACGCAAGGGCTGGCCTGTAGGTTATGCATGCAAGGTTAAAACCATTATGCAAACCCCAATTAATGTGTGTAACTTCCATTAGGTAGGTAGGTATCTAAGGGTGCTTGTACACGGCGCATGTAACCCGCGCAAGTGCCTCAACATGCTCAAGATACATGCGCCGTTGTTACATAAAATATTTTGTCCCTAACCGTTGAGGGTCAGACTAAAATAAAACCACAGAATAACATAAACCGGTTTATTACTGCGAGTAACAATCTCCCGTGTAATTGTATTATTCGATTAATTAATTGATTTCCATTAAATTCAATTACCTACCATAAATAAATTACTTTAACATCCATACATTCTAATAATAATTATTAACATCAACAACAGTCTGGGAATAAAATTCGTGTAAAACTACTGTGGTGAAATTCTTTACCCTTCACAATTAATTACAGCTAGCCAGTCATAACTTATGGATTTAAAGAAGAGCTGAGGTCGTGGGGAGTTGGAGATAAACCGAGTACTGTTCCGTTAACAAGGTTACATGAATATTTACTAAAGCAGAACTAAGTAACTACCGGAACCTTCCAGTTAAAAATAACAATTTAACTAATGGGCGCCAGGGACCTGGAGAGCCCCGAATCCTGGAGCTGAAGATATCCTCAATTCTACTGTCACCTCTGGAGGAACGCAGCATGAGCCCAAGATTCTCAAAATAAAGTTCGGTGTAATACCGACATCAACACCGGTGTTTCCAGGTGCGGTTATAAAAAAAGATAAATATAAAGAAAAGAAAAAAAACCGTCACGCCTGCGCTCACGCTAGGCGGTGTCTGCCAGCCGTACAGCCGCCTCCCACGGGAGGCTCCCAGCGGTGTCGAGGAACGGGGTCCACGTCCCAGTTCCAGCCGGCCTCTAATGAGACGAGCTAGGATCTCGGCGGCGGATCGAATTACTCGAGGAGCCTCTCCTGCAATCGACAATACGGAGTGCAAATAATAAAAGTGTAACTTATTTGTTTTCCTCGATGTGATCGAGCTGGGAAATCTATCAGGCTCATGGCCTTTATTCAAAATGAAATACGCGTGGCCTCCGTCCACTACGTACAAGGACTTATGCCGTTTTCCTGGACAATACTTTAACACTGAGAAATTACCTACGGCCTACGATTGGGAAATAGCTGGTCTATTACTCACGGTTATTGCTGGGGGAAGGCGGCGTGAGCTGGGCTGCTGGACGTTCAGCTGGACAAACCCGCGACGAAGGCGCTAGTAGGAATCCTGAAATAATCGTTAAGATTAGCACGACGTTATTCCCTCACACACACACCCTTCGGGTGGACGCACAGACCACGCTAACTCCACTAAGGATATAGACTTACCTTTTACGACCGCGCACCAAAAACTATATGTAGCTCCTCAGCGAGCCTGGCGGCAAGTGACGAACGCCATCCTTGCAAAGTCATCGCAAATCCTCAGCCGGAAGCCAGCCAAGGGTCGGGTGCCCACCACATGTCAAACTCCCGGATTCTACGGAGAAACGAATACCCCAGCATCAACCACAAACACCTCACACTAGAAATTCTCCTTAAAAACTGTGGAACGACACTTGCCACAGTCGGCAATAAATTACACAAGACTAGATCCAACTATTCCGTTCCCCATGGTTAATCTCTCCCAATAATTGATCACAAAACAGTTTCAACCAGAGAAACCATTCCTACAATATTGTCGGGGTAAGAGGAGAACTCAACCTGACAACATTAAAGTTGACATTTCCCAGAGACAATCCACGCAAAAGTCCACAGACAAAAATTAAATCATTTCCGTTCATGGATATTTAGTTTATTATTAATTTCTTTTATTTATTTACTTTTTAAAATTGATAATTATTACAGAATGTGTTAGTTCATATTATTTAAAGATGTGATCCTCCGATTAAAATATCGATTATTTTATGGTTGTTACCTCGGAGCGCGACAGGGGGCGCCTCGAACTGTCAGAATTGACGTCTGACACAATGAATGTCATGTCAATAGTAAACAACCTAAGTTTTGATCAAAATAATATTGTGAAACTGTATAAAAGAATTTAGAAAAGTGATTTATTGTTGGGAAATGAAACCAACGATACATAGGAATGGTTGACCAATGAATGCAGGTACTTGACACTTTGTTTATTAGAAACGCAGCCGCGAAATAGCAACCTGAGCTAGGAACACAAAAAAACAATGTAACACCGTGTACAAGCACCCCGCGGGTAACTTGATCAAGTAGCTTGCGCATGTTACTCGCGCGGGTAACCCGCACCTTTACTTGCGCGGGTTACATGCGCCGTGTACAAGCACCCTAAAACAAGAAACATGGAAGGTAAACTTCTAAATACGTTAATTTAGTAACCGATAAAAAAAGAAGAAGAGATTCTTAATTCGGTGGGTATTGAACCCCACCCGTAATTTAAAAAGCCATTGGTCCTGTCTGTCATTTTTGTAGATCTTTGACAGTCCTCACGGGTTGTCAGAATCACGAAGACTTAAGAGCGCTAGTACATACTGAAAGAACACAGTTTCTGTCAATTTGACATCGTGATGCCCCCCGCATAAAAACAAAACACTAACGAAACAGCTATGCCTCGTATACCAGGAAGAAAACAACATGAGCTTTTGCCACTTTTCTTTCGAATAAACAAAGTAAGATCCCGAGCTTCTAGACACTACTTGTATTCTTAAACGAATGGATAATATGATAAATGTATACCTATCAAAATAAAATAAGGGCCATTCATTATAATTATTACACTTTAAACCGCACATTGTGTCACACTACGAATTGGATATATAAATTGTAATTTACAAAGTGTGCATTATAAAGATTAATTAATTCCATTCTATAATACGAGTAAATTATCTTGTTATGATATCTTTCAAGTGTAAATTTTGTTTCTAGTGGCTAATTTGAATTCATAACTTATTTAATTAGATTTTTGAAATTATTTAGTATTTACGATTTGGTGTTTAAAATTTTTCAAACTTTTTCTTTGACTTATACATCAAACAGTCATTTATGCCATCTATTCAGAGACATAATTATGGACGCAAAACCAGCCACTTGGGGTGATTACGGTGACATAGATAAGGAGATATAGCCGAAATCCAAATTGTCTATCTGATATTAACCTACGTTTATCAAAAAAATTCACTAGTCGGCTGTTTACTAATTTCTCGAGAATTTTCGAAAAAATGCACAGTAATGCGATTGGCCGATAGTTTCCAGGTAAATCTGTCGGGCCATTTTTATAAATTGGTCTTACGGAAGCAACTTTCCAGCATTCCGGAAAAGTTCCTGATTCCAAGCTCAGATTTAAAATATGTGATAGCGGTTTAATTATTGCATTTTTATTTTTTATTATAAATCTTGTGGAAATACCCTCCAGGCCTGGTGCGCTGTCAATTTTCAATTGGGAAATGAGTTTACTTATTTCTTCTTCGTCTGTCGGATAAAGGAAGAAAGAATGTGAGAAGTTTTGATGCGGTTTGTATTTATTGGCTAGTGATTCTTGAGTCTCAGAGATTCGTGTTAGTATTTGATCGGAAAGATTTTTTCCTAGGGAGGTGAAGTAGGCATTACAGTTGTTTAGGGAGGTAACTGGATCTTTTAAATTGGTAATTAGTTGAGTTGAGTCACTTTTTTCGTGCATTGGATTATATATACATTTGAGGGTGTTCCATAGTTTTTTGGGGTTCTTTCGATTTTCAGTAATCAGCTGGCTATTATGCTCTGTTTTTAATTTATGAAAAAGCTTGTTGCAGAAATTCCTGTACCTGGTATAAACCAATCTTTTCATTTCATCTTCTGGGTGGGATTTTGAAGCTTGATGTAGCTTGTCTCTGTGCTTTATGCACCTCAAAAGACCTGGAGTAATCCAGGGCTTAAGAGTGAAACTACTTCTGCTAATTTTGACTTGGCGCGTGTGTTTACTTATAAGGTCGGTGAAAATGGTTGTAAATGTGTTAACAGATGAGTTAACACAGTTAGAGGTGAGGGTATCAGACCAGTCGATGTTTAGTAGCTCCTCCGCGATTGCGTCATAGTCAGTTTTGTTTGTCCACCTTGTACGAGAATTAATGCCAATATGTTTTTGTGGAATAACGGCCAGAGCTATATCATGATCCGTTATCAAGCATTTCCCGATTATTCCTGTAGGTCTGTAACTTGATTTGACAAAAATGTGATCAAGACAAGTGCTACCTCTAGTTGGTTCAGTTATAGCAGGTAAAAGACCATGTGAGGCCATCAGAGTCAAGTATTCCGCGTGATTTGATATAGTTGTATTAATTATATCGATGTTTAGGTCTCTGGCTACTAGAATAGTTGGGTATCTTTTTATTTGAGTCAAAGCCGAATCTAAAGATGTTATAAAATTATCTAAATTTAAAATTGATGGTGACCTGTAAATTCCTAAAATGGCTACTTCATTGTCCAGGACAAGTGTGATACTGTCAGCTTTTGCAATTACTAACTCTATCACTTTGACATTTTTATTCGTTTTGGTGTATATTACTACACCTCCATTTTTGTTCAGTTGTGACTGCGAACGAGAAACAGAATAGCCTGTTATTGGCTCCAATATCGTTCCTGCGCTTAACCAGCATTCTGTCAGAACTATAGCATCAAAATCAGTGTCTAATCGCTTGATCGCTTCGATCTATCAGAGTTCAACAGGTTTCGGATCATTTCACTCTTGAAACAGAATGTTTTGGTGAGCTTTAAATTATAATCTCTATCTCGCAAAACTGAGCTTTCACTTCCTAACGAAGGTACGTAACTGCTCAAAATTGCGTAGAAAATGTGGTTCAACTCCACATTATTTCATTTGCACAGCAAGTAGTACCTGATTTCATCTTCGATCAATCGCGACTAACAGTGCATAGATTCGTTTATGCTCGAATTACGATGCTACAATTGGTCACTCAGGCTTTTTACCTGATTTCTATTGATATGGTATAGAAAATGTTCGTTATTTAATACAGAACATTTCATCTTCAGTAAAATAACACAGGGTTTAAGAAAAAAAAGAACTCTCTGGAACATTGAAAACATTATTTTTTCGATTTCATTATTTTATTTATGAAACTTGACACATTCCTGTAATTTCTCACTTTTCGTTCAATTTCGCTTATTTTTATGATTTATTGGAATGCTAACTTATTTTTTGTATGTTTTGTTCTGAGTAGTATCTGTATTCATGAATAAAATTCACAAAATAATATCAGGCGAAAGAGCCATGGCCGGCTGAGTGCTTGAACTTCAATGCTGCTAAGACGTGAATTTTTCAGCAAAAAGGAGCCAATCCGACCCGGTTCTATGTTTCTGAGGTGTAACCGTAAAAATGACAGGCCATCTTGACCTTTTTGGGGTGCCGTTGACATCGACCCACAAAATTAGTCCACTTATTGAGTTGGCTGCAAAAAAGTTAGGTACATGGAGTGGTACAGGTTTGCCAAATCCCAACTCGATGCAATTGAGTCAATTTAATAGCGCCCTGCATTGATCGAGGCCACGATCTGCGGGGCGAGACGGAATGGGAAGTGGTCCTCGAATCATTATGCAAAGCAGTCATGCTAGCGAAGTAGGAGGTGGAACACGTGAGGGAGTGGACAGCCGCGTGACCTACGCCGCCGAGAAGCGATTTCCAATCAGAGAGGTACGCCTTGGAGGGCCGGAGCTTGTCTTGGTCACTGGACTGTCTTATCAGGTAACGGTGACCCTGGAACGTAAAGGGCTACTGAAGGATCACCATGGATATTAGTCAGTACGAGTCTGGTAATAAATCCCGTCCCACTCGGGAGGACACATTTGATGATTTTACCAAAAAAAAAAAAATACAATGCAGCTGCCAAAACGGAATACCGCAATTGACTGGATGCCGAACCTGATACAAGACTTCAACTCTCTTCGATCAAACCTAATAACAAGAAACCGACTGATAAAAAGAAACTTTATGAAAAAAAGTACCGACTTCAAAAACGAATACAAAAAAGTTTAAAATAACTTTTCTTTTGGAAGTCGGTGGCTTTGTTATTTATTTCATTGACTATTGCCATCGACTTCCAAAAGAAAAGTTATTTTAAACTTTTTTGTATTCAGAAAAGTTATTTTAAACGAAAAAGTTAAAATAAATTTTCTTTTAGAAGTCGGTGGCTTTGTTATTTATTTCATTGACTATTGCCACCGACTTCCAAAAGAAAAGTTATTTTAAACTTTTTTGTATTCGTTTTTGAAGTCGGTACTTTTGTCAAAAAGTTTTTTTTTTAAAGTTACTTTTCTCTGGGTTAACCGCTACCTCAAAACGATCAGATCAATTTTTCACGGATTTTCGGGGCGCACGTTAGAGAACCAAATCCTGCCGGCGTCGTGGGACTGTCTTATCAGGTATCCATGGCCCCGGATCGCAATGGGTTATTGAAGGACACCGTAGATTTTAGTCAGTAGTGTCAGTACAAGTTTGTATGTCCTTCCTGTAGTCCTGTCCTTCCCTGGGTGGAAGGGCTGATCTGACGATTTTACCACGTAATAAAAAGACATACCACCAGGGACATGGTCGGTGGTATGTGGTTCCCGCAGCGAGCTATATTATCCAAACGAACTGGAATGTTTGGGAAGTTAGCAAGTCTAAAATTACATTTAATTACCAATTCAGAAAAAAAGCTATCAGAATTATTTACATTATTTTATTATCTACAATTATATCCACATTCGAATATAGTAGGAAAATACAATCAACACATTTATATACTCCTCAAAACAAAATAAGGGCCACTTATTAATTTGCACTTTAAACAAGTATTTGCTCTTATTCTGGGTACTTAATAAATAGTAAATATCTTGTTATGGCTTCTTTCAAGTATTAATATTGTTTCTACTGCCTAATTGGAAATTCATAATTTTTTTTTAAATCAGATATTTAAGATTACTTACAATTTGCGGTTTGGTGTTTTTTAATTTTCAAACTTCTAACGGAGATTTCTTCGACTAATACAGCAAACAGGCTCTAATGATCTTTCAATCTCATAATGTATTCGGAGACATATGGACGCAAAGACAGCCACTTGGGGTGTCTACTTAATCCAGGGGGCCCTAGCCAGAAGAGGTAGGTTAAATGGTGGAATATTACCAACGATTGGTTCAAAATGCTTGAAACTGGTCTCAAAAGACGGGTAATATCACCAAACGCCGTGATCGAGGAGGAAAGTAAGTAAGTAAAGCCCAAGAACACCATTAAGTTTGTTTAACCGCGCCAATATAGCGAAAATCTACTGCGCGGACCGTACAAACTCCATTGCGTCGAGCTACAGGCACCCCTATAATTGACTACATTATTCCGAATCGACTCCTTATAGGCTAAGAATACTCAAGAAGATGCTTGGTTCGCCTCCAGTTAACTGCAGCGAATGGTGCAAATCGTGAAACATTTGCGAAGGAGAAAATTTATTGAACTGTTTTGACTGGGCTTCATTGCTTTTTATTGACGACTGGTGGGTTATTTTTTTTAATAAAAACTGGTTCATAACAGTGTAGAGAAGATCTAAACAACAGGTTTCAGATCCTTGCATTCTTAAAACAGACTGTTCTGGCGACTTCTGAGTTATGCTCTGGGGCGGTCATCTCTATCACGCAAAACTGAGCTCGCACTTCTTAACGAGTGTGCTGTAACTGCTTAAAATTGCGTAGAGAATGTGGCGAAACCCCACATTATCCCATTCGCACAGCAAGGAGTACCTGAGTTCATCTTGAAGCAGGATAATGCTCGAGCGAACACGACGCGACTAACAGTGCATACATTCCCTGGCAATCAAATTACGATGTTACAGTGGACACTCAGGATTTTTACCTGAGTTCTATTGAGCATTTAAGAGATGAGTTAAAGAAGAGTGAAAAAGAAAGTAAAATTTCCATCAAAACCCAGCTGGATCTCATAAATTGTCTGAAAACTTGCTGGTAGAGGATCCCAAAAGAAAATGTTCGTTTTTTAATCCAGATCATTCCACCACCTATAAAATGAGCAGAACAGAGAGAACAGAGTTAAAAGAGAAGCTTAAAAGAACACTTTGGACAATAAAGACGTTATTTTTTCGATTTTTTTATGTTTTATGTAACTTGATACATTCCTGCAATTTCTCAATTTTCATTCAATTTCGTTTATTGTAGCGATTTATTGGAATACATACTTAATTTTTGTGTATTTCCATATAAAACAATTAATATTAATCAGAATCAGTCATTGTAACTAATAATATTTAAACACTATTTAATAAATCGATAAAAACCAGGTGGCCCTTATTTTGTTTTGAGGAGTATGTATTTACATTGCAAACAGATCAAAATTAAATTAATTCAAAATATTAGCTTGTATCAAGAAAGGTAGGTTATGCTGTATTCTTGGCGATTGGGAAAATTACTGGCCACCACTCATGACCCGCGGAAATTCGAGGTACTACATTTTTCACATGGAATTTGATGTCATGACAAAGACACTAGCGCCGCGTATGAAGGTCATGAATGGTGGCGTGTATTTTAAAATTTAATAATTACGTGACTAATGTCAAAATGGTTGCGAGCGATACGTCCTCCCTCAAAAGGCGCCCCGCGCCGTCTAAATCAAAGAACAAACCGTTCTTGGTTTTATGTTGAATTTTGTCATTGCATATTATAATTGTTTAATACTATTATTTTACTTTTAAATGAGCTAATTATTTTATTAATGCAAGCTAAGATAGTAACCTTAGTTATTCAATACTTTTTGATTGAATATTCAGTAAATATTGATAAATAAAAAATATAATTTCAGACGAAAAAATGTCAAATTCTTCCTGTTTTGAAAAATTATTTTTGGTGTATTTCTGAATGGAAATTAAAAAAGTGATTAATGCAGTCCAAATATAATCTTTCAGATGTACCATGGACATTTTCAAATATTATTTTACTATTATACCTTCTATGTAATTCGGTACCAAAGTATGACAAAAAGTAGAATTTTATGAAACATCCTTTGCAAAGACAAGGTTTTTACTCATGTATGTAAACAAATCTAAAAATTTATTTAAAGCACTCCACACAGAAATAATCAAACTTTCTCGAGTATATATCTTTTTTTTATTTGTGGCAATGACATACCCAGAATCAGGTTCCAAAAGTCGCACAAAAACAACGAAACGTGTGAAAGCCCTCTTAACAATCGGTGACACGTAAAAATACTGTGTGTCATGCATTATTTACATAGAGAATAACGTGGAATAACTGTTATTTTTCGCAATCATCATAAGAAGATCTGTACAAAGTCATCTAATGAGGCATAATTATTTGCTGCGATCTACTATTTATTAATTACAGTTTCATGTCGTCTATGGGAAAAAAATACAGTTTCTTCTATGTGTCTATGCATAAATCAACAACTTAAACAAAGTGCTTTAATCATCTATTCGTGAGGTTTGTCATTATCAGATGACAGCATATCAGGGACTATTATCACCTATAAGTGTTTCCTCATTTTTCTAGCTATTTTTTTATCGTGGAATAATCATTAATTCAGAAGTAATCGCCTTAGGTGCAGCGGGAGGGACTATCAGACTCGTACTGACTAAAATCCATGTTGTTCCTTCAATAGTCCTTTACATTCCAGAGTCGCGGTGTCCGTTTGGACAGTTTCATGCCCCTGGAAGGCGTTTGGCACTCTATAGAGATCCTGTCAGGTTTCCGGCAACTCTTATAGGCGGGCGTGGAACACGACGCTCAGTCGGGCTTGGCACTATATAGAGATCCTGTCAGGTTTCTGGCAACTCTTATAGGCGGGCGTGGAATACGACGCTCAGTCGGCCTGGGCAAGATCCATGATCTGACGGCGGGTCACCAAGTACTCGTCGTCGTCAGTATGCCCACTTATTTATGTAGCCTTCAATAGAATTATTTTGTCGTTAGGTTAAACAAGCACTCTACCACAGCTAGGTACTTATTTTGTGAAAACTTGTGTCGAATTTATTTTCAAATGATAATCGGCTTTATCTCGGCTTTATTTAGTTTTAAACACAATAGTTATAGATAATAGACAAATGTTATAAAGCCCATAAATATTTATAACCATAATCTACACTTCAAAATAAAATAGGTATTATCTTACATAATACCCATAATAGGTTTAGAGATTAATTTATCGAACCTTGAACCGAAAGAATAGTCAATGCAAAATTTTGAATAACCTGTGTTTAGGGAGAGTTGAAGAAGTACTTATTATGCAAGTTTTCAACGTGCCTCAAGCCCTTTTCCAAAATTGCAAGTAGGTCTAAAGGCGCTCCCTTACCGGGAGCAATCGCGTGTAATGTAACATTACAGATTCGACTTTGAGCATTACATTACAATATTACCTCCCTGACTGACGAGCGTTCGCGTACATTTAGTATAGATTTGATACAAGGTGTGCATTGTGATGCTCGATTGTCTTCCCTCACTGATGAAATGTTCGAATCCGTTACAGGTGAATGCTCGCGGTGAGGAAGCGCCTTAAGACAAGTTAAGCTTCATGCAGAAAACCCCTATTAAGCACGATTAAGCACGCGAGGAGAATGCGGCTTCAACCTGCCGCAAACCGTATTGAATATAATTGAGTCTTGATCCCTCTCTCATAGGAGCGAAAAACGGGCGCCTTTAGGCTATAACTAAATAAATGATTACCCAATACTTATTGGGTAATTATTTATTTAGTTATAGTAGTAGTCGGAAGTTATGTGCGATTTTATTGTATGCTATGTAAAGATTCATGGATTGGAAATCATGTTTACGAGTGTTTTTATCAATTGTATTTAAGTACTGCTTTGTTTGATCAGTATTAAAGTATTAAACGTGCAACTTTTTTTAGTGTACCTGTCATTTTTTGCTCGCAAGTGATCGTTAGATTACGTACCTACATTATAATTATATTATTAATCAACTGGACAATCATCAACAGATAATCTAATAATACGGAAATCTCCTTTGCAAGCCCCCTTTGTACCCGGAAGAATTTTCGAAACAAACTGTTTATGACTGTATTCCGTTCAACGTTATCCTTTAACGATGAAAGAGAAGTAGAAAAAAATATTCCTGTGACTCATTAACCGAGTCACTGACATTCGTTGAAGAAAAACGAAGCAACTGTCACTTTTCTAGGCCCTCTGGAACAGTCGGCGACCTACTTGACCCACTGACATTATTCTGCCATATAAGCTGGGTCATACCTATAAAACAAGGCACTGACTGTACCTACGTTGTGTAGTTCTGTAGTGTTACTAGCCAAAATAATGGAGGTCATAACAACCTATCCGAAAACAATTTACACATTGCACTACATGATGCAGCATAGGCTACGATATAGGTACTTGAATCATGCTATCGATATTACAGAAATAGAAAACAGTCATCAACTTGAACTTATTTTTATGGGGGATGGGAATGAGCAATATTAATTACTTCACACGCTTTGGATGGAGCAGAAGGAAGTAAAGACTTGTAGTGAAAAAACCCTACGCTGGCCATTCAATTGCCCCTTGCATTTCAGAGTCGCAGTAACTCTTTCGAACATTTCCGCAACCCATCCTTGAACCTAACTATTCATTACTCGCGTTTTATGTCCCCGCCTACTTTATGACATAAGTATGCTGAATACAAAGAGTGCCAGCACTACAAATTATTCATTCACGTTTAGCACAAACGTTTTAGTCGACATTTTTAAACGACACGTTTAGAATTCGAATCGTTTCGTTTGAAAATGTCGGCGGCAAAACATTATGTTTTGGTTCATGTAGCCGTTAGCATCAAACGTATTTTTGCAGGTGACCCAACATCAACTGATTGGTACTTAACAATCAATTAATGTCACTGACGGCACTATGATTCAACGTTTCGTATACCATGAATACCTAAGTATCTATTTAGATGCACAATAGTTAAGTAACATACAACAATAGTATCAGTATGCTGGTCAGGCAATTTTATTGTTTATAGCGAGGGTATCGCCCTGATTGGCTGATGGCCATGAATTTGGCAATAGTAACAATAAAAATACCGAAGCCTTAAGCTAGGACAACACAAACCCGTAGCAGCTGGGTCGTTCTTCCCGGCGCCTTTTCGCCTCCTCCTTCGCTAGCATGACTGCTTCTCAGAAGAAGGTGACTGCTTCCCATTCCGTCTCGCTCCGCAAAGCTCGGCTATCATAATGGCATGGCAATCAACGTGCCCCAAGCTTGCTATAACGTTGAAGTCTAAACATGCCACTGGTATCGAGTACCTACAGGACAGTAATTGCAAGACATAGAACTCGGCCTAGTTCTTGGGAGTTGCAATCGGAACAGTTTCAGATTACTGCATTGTCTCGCCTTTTTTTCAACTCGATTCCCAGGCAATAAAATATAAGTATATTTAGGATATTAACATGCGTATTTGGCGCGTTAGCTGAAGATGTCGACAGCATTGGTTTTCCACTTCTGCCTTCGTAATAAGAAGCGCTCAAGATAGCCAACATCCAAGCAGAAACATCCTTGGGCTGTTATAAAATACCTAAATGATAAAATTCATTGAGCAATACTTGATCCGATCAAGCGTTAGAACCTAGGACTCAACACTCGCGGTTGCATCTGTTAGACCAACAAACTATGACCCTTATCCATACGCATTTCTACTAAACGATGATACGAAACTTGACCCTGAAAATACATTTTCTCGACATTGTTCTGTTGCCTTACTGATCGCCATTTCCTTCACTTAGATCTGGACCTGATTCTCATCTACCACTGCTGCGACCACAGCGCGGAAGTGTCGAAGCAAGTCTTGGACCTCCACTACACCCTCAGGACACTGTTCACCAACTTCTTCAAGGACAGGGCGGTAGATAACAAGATGGAACATAATCTGCATAATGTGTAAGTACGACCTTGTGAGGGTTCGATCAAACCGGTCATCATCGCATCTCGGAATCACCCACACCTGGAGGAAGGAGTTCCCTTTCTTCAGTCATACTTCTCGGTTCTGTACATCATCTCATCAATGGTGCTTTACGAGACTTCCATCAACCCAGCGCACTTGCCGCTGGGCGGTCCTGCAGTGCCCTTCTCTATAAACAGTCTGGCCGCAGCGCTAACGCCAAGCTCGGACTAAAGTTTGCTAGGTATTCACTAAGCTACCTACTTAATAGCGACACTACCGCTGCACAAGCGGATGGTCTCAAAATCCAGCGATGCGATTTCTTATAGAGAATAGCTAGTAGGTATCTTAGGCGCAACCTTGGCCAAATTGATACCTACTACGGAGGAATTGCGTTAGTAGGTCTGTTAACGAACTCCAGAATTCCAGACAGACCGAAATTGAAGTATGTACGTTTTTCGAACTTCCGTGAATGGGGCCGATTCACGCTTTAGTCCCGAACTGTTTCTTTGTAGGTATTACAGGTCTTTCTATGCCTGTGACCAAATAATATTATTAACATTTTGTCTTTTCCAGGTTACTCCAGCCCTTACCAACTCGGTCTAGGAACGGTGACGCCGTATTCTACTGCAGACTGCTTGACTACGAGCCAAAGAACTTCGAATTCGCTAGGTCTCTAAAGTAAGTGACTAGTAATATCCGGGTCGACGGCGCGTTGTGTCCCACGCGCGCCTCAAGGAGCGTCAGCATAGTGACGGGGCCCCCCTATAGAGGGCCACAGTCCTGCCGGGGTTGCGGGACATACGTATACCGCGACTCCGGCACACAAAGGGCTACCGAAGGACACCGTGGATTTTAGTCAGTACAAGTCTGACAGTCCCTCCCACCCTGCCCGGGGTGGGAGGACTCATTTGATGATTTTGCCACGTAAAAAAAAAAAAAAAAAGTGACTAGTAATATCAGTTTTCACGATTATTGCACGCAAAAAAAACGAGTAAAACTGAAACTCTTGCTGGATCACAATAGATTCCAGATTTAACTGCATGATAATGCTGTTCCGGCTATTTAATGGCATTCATTTAATGGGTAGGTATATTTCTATGTCATGCGTTTCCTGTAAATGTACCTCACCTCCCACATTGGTTGGAGTGAAAGAAACTTGATTTGCTCAAAAAACAACCTGTTCGTTTAGTTGCCCCTTGCGTTGGGCCGCGGTGCCCTTTCAAGACAGTCCAGCGACACCTGCAAGAATCAGTACGTGTCTTGCGCATTTAGGAAAACATGTCGTGTTATCAGCATCTGACCAATAAAACTATTTGGATACAAATAAATGGCCATAATACGAGTAAAAATGATAGCTTTAGCATTCGTTAAGGTGTTAACATACCTACGAGCTAGAACAACAATGGCAGCCACCTCTATATTGTTAAGCTGAGATTTTTAAGCACTACATAATAAATACGATGATATTTTTAAATATTAAACGCATTAACGCATGCGTAGCGAATTTCAAAGATTTTCTTAGGAAAGAAAAATTCAATCCGCGGGCAGGATTCGAACCTGCGGCCTCCGGATTCAGTACATCCGACGCTCATTTCCAACCGAGCCACCGAGGATCTTACCTGCCGCGGCGAATTCTTCCTTCCATTTCTAACGTCTCATGGTGACGTTTAACGCCATCTATTGTAGAGTATTCGAACTACTACAACCAACGGATGTACTGAATCCGAAGGCCGCAGGTTCGAATCCTGCCCGCGGATTGAATTTTTCTTTCCTAAAAAAATCTTTAAATACGATGATTTTAGTGAAAGCTAGGTCGAATTGAACTGTACTAATGTTACTATCTACCCCAGGTCAGTACTGATGATCCTGGACCTGTGGCAGTTCGAAGAAGGCACGTGGCCGGGGTTCGTGCTGATCTTCGACCTGGAGGGCCTCAAGCTAGGGCATCTCACCAAGCTTGATGTGCAGACCATACAGCAGTTCTTGTATTATTTGCAGGTGAGAGTCGCAAGCATGATGTAACTATGTCCTAATAGAAACTATGAACCCAATGGTATTGGGTAAAGCTGTTATCCGTTTGGGCACTGGGCAGTTCCGCGACTTTGGCAGGCGTTTGGCCCTCTATGGGGGTACCTAATAGAGGCCCAGTCAAATAGCGAACTACTCTTGGAGGTGGGCGAAGAGCACGACGACTTCAGGCATGGACCATGATCGTCCACCTACGGTGTTCGAAAATTGCCTCGCAACGTTCGATACCGTGGACAATGTCCCGCAGACAATGGCCCATTTATTAAAATGACAATATTGCCTGTTGGTTGCAAACGCTACTGTTGAGCAGAAACAGCTGAACAAATAGACTTGTGCTCTATTGTTAGACTTACTCTACAGATAGTAAATAATTTGAAAAATGCGCGTTTACGTTCTAAAGACAAATCACTGCTAACTCTTCGGTAATTGGACCTAATTGAAAACAAATGTTTGTTGGATAATCCATATATCGAGAAAGGCTATGGGCTATAATAATATCACGCTACGTACAACAGGAGCCGAGCATCGGGTGAAACCGCGCGGGGAACACAACTAGTTCCTCATAAAATAAATAAAATATTTTTGTTGTTTTCCAGGAAGCTATGTTGGTGAAAGTAAAAGGCCTCCACTTCCTCAACGCGCCGTCCTTCATGGACCGGCTGATGATGATGCTCAAACCGTTCATGAAGAAGGAACTCCTGGATGTGCTGATCATCCATCAGGTTGGCGCCAAGACCTTGGACAAGTTCGTGCCTATCGCGGGACTGCCCAAGGACGCGGGCGGGGAGTTTAAGAGCTATGATCAATGCAGAGGTATGTACCTAATGATTTCCTCTTTCTAGAGGCTACCAGTTTTATGTCAGTTGGCTCGGGAAGGCACAAACCTTTCTTTAAGTCTATAATGGTAAAACTCGTGTATTATAGGCCCATAATATATATCATAACATTTTTAGAAAAAATCTGATAGATATTTCTATTGAAATGTAAATGACATTTTGATTGCTTCACTCATCTTGCCTATTGTTGTAGACTACATTTCAATATTTTATTCAAGGACCTTTTTTGTGCAGCATATTATTATAATGTACAAGATTTTGAAATCCTCACGTAAAAGTACAATAAACTATGGCTTTTCCTTTTCCAGATGAAATGCTAGCGAGATTACGAGCTAACAAAGATTTCTTCGTGCAAGAAAACAAGAAGCGTGTGATAGAAGCGAAGCGGCCAGGAAAGCCGAAGACTATCTCAGACATATTTGGAAGCGTAGAAGGGTCTTTCAAGAAACTCGACATTGATTAGATAATTAAGCTAGTTTTATTTAATTGGGATTTTGTTTTAAAAATTATTTCGTGAAATTGAAATTAGCGCCATCTGTTGAGAAACTTTGGTAACATTGCTGATTAGTGTGAATTTGCCTGAATAATTTTGTCCAGTGGCCATTACCAGAATAAAATAAAATTATTTTATTAGAAAACTATCAATCTCATTTTTCCTAAATTCCTTGAACTGATAAGTTTGTGATCAAACGCTGGAAACAACAATACCAAAACTAGCTTCTACTTCCATCTGCAGACCATTTTGTGTGTTAGAGAAACAGGTAATATTATAACATCAAAATAAAAGTACCATGAACGTTTATTAGCAATATATTTCATAGAAACATAAATGCTGACATTTTACGCTTATACCATAGAAAATGGAATAACGACCAGCGCCGCGCAAACTGAAACAATAAAGAAAAACAACATTATTGTCTATGACCTATGCAAGGAGGTTGGAAAGGTTGTTTATGGAATGCATCAGTTAGGGTAAGTAACATCAAAGGCTTTCAGTCGAAAGATGGTGTTGTTTGAAATCATCATGAAAACTAAATACTATGAAGAAGAAAAGCCTCAGAAAAATTAAATTAGACACAAAAGATCCAATATTTTCATTGACATGAAAACAATGTCAGCTACGAGGACATCAATTTGTGTTTGTCAATAATTTATAGTGTGGGAATAAAATGTATATCATTTATGCTATGTATCTCGAATTTTCTATGAGCAAGTTAATGGTAAAATCATTTTAGTTTATTATTTCTCATGACTAAAATATCCAAGCTAGATTTATTTTGATACACAACTACAATATTATGGCAAGAACATTACCTTATTATATTTCAGTGTCCAGATTAGAAAACTTTTGCCAGTTTATCTATACAGTTACAATGTATAGTTATTTTGTAATACAATTAGTCAACATTGTTTAAGGATTTTATCTTCCACAGTAACACACTAATAAGACTTGAAATAAAAATAAAATATTGTCAAAACTCACCTGCGAAGTGCATTTAGTCAAACAGACCGAAGCCCATGTCCTCATCTTCTGATTCAGACTCTTCCTTCTTGGTCTCCTTCTCTTCTGCAATAGAGTAAGTAAGAGTTAGCAGGGCACAGAAGATAGGGGGAGGTTTTGAAGTGTAGGGGATGTCAGAATAGTAGTTTGCAGCACAGGCTGTCAGTCGAAAGATGGTGTTAGTTGTTGATCATCATGGTAAACTATGATCTGTAGATTATGGTAAATTAAATTGGTTCACAGCTGGAAACTTGCTAACTAAAAATATAGTTGCCACATCAACATAAGATTTTGTGACCTTCAAAAAAAATTGTGAAGTTTTCATTCTCCTTAAATGTCAAAGTCAAAACTATTTACAGCCATTCTAAAATGGCAACTTAGCAATATTCACAATGATTCCCCTTGTGAATGAATAATAGAAGAACAGGCAATAAATTCTGCTAGAAATTCACAAAGTGAATCATTAGGAATATTGTTAAGTGACTGTTTTAGACCTGCTGAAATTCTTTAGAATACTGGAATTGCAACTTTACAAAGAAATTAATACTCTACTTAGAGTATTAACAAATAATTAAATTTTATATTCCTTTAATGCTGTCTAGCTAGGCAATGCTAGGCCCTTGACTCGAGTATCAAGTAGGATGCAGTGGCATACCTTTCTTCTCTTCAGCGGCGGCAGCAGCGGGCGCGGCGCCAGCGGCGGCGGCCGGGGCGGCGCCTCCAGCCGGCATGGATGACAGCTTCTCGCGACCTGGGCAATGGACACAAAACAATTAAAAATAAGCCTTAAACATAACATCGCACCTCCGATAAAATAGGGTTACAACTCGAAAAACCTGGATTTTCAGAAAAGCGAAAACAAACTCACAGATTTGTTAATCAGTCCAAATTCTTGCAGCATTATTATTATGTGATACAAATTATATATACCTAGAAAGCTTACAAAAAATACGTTTTAATGGCATACGCAGTTTTTCAATTTTCCTGAAAAAAAACCTGAAAATTCCCAATTGTAACAGTATTTTAGATAGCTATTCGAATTTTTACTTACAAAAATACAACATGACAAATGTAACAACTCTTATTATAGTAAAAATCAGGCAGTTCTTTAAACCTTTGTTAACTGAATAAGTATTCATATTGCTGTAGACTTCGAAACAAAATCAACTTTAACACAAACATTCAAAATTCTAACCAAAAAAAAACAATTTCAAGAAACTACTTAACAGAACAATTTTAGGTAGTGTTTAATTTATGCTAAGCTTAAATAATATTTGTTCTCCTTAATGAAATATTGTTTAAATACAATGTAGGAACTATAATCATCACAATAAAAATCAAAATCACAGATTAAGTTAAGTTTCAGTCGTCTTTTAATAGCTATATAAAAAAATGCTGGTATTTCAATATTCAATAATAAATTGATTATAAAAAGGCGCATAGAACCGTCGTATATGATTACTATAAATCAAACTCATCAAGTCAGCTTTCTTCCTCACTTTTATTGAAATCTGTCTGATGTAAGTAGGCTTTATTAAATAAATATTTAACTAGTTTAATTCAATCCTTAAACAATAAACTGTAATAATTCGACTTGTAACTGTTCATTAGACAAATTGATGTAAGCAACACGATTTGACCTGTCTGAAACACTGTTATATTTTATTTTGTAACACTAATCGAGATCATTCTAGAGTCAAAATGCTTTAGTCATGTAGCGTTACAACTCCGTCTAGCGGCGAATTTTAGAGTTACAGATGTAACCTTAATGGAGAAGATAGTTTATAAAATTTTAAGTATTTCTGTATTGATAACTCAAAAATCGACTTTTTCGAGTTGTAACCCTATTTTATCGGAGGTGCGACATGAAATAGAGCTCTGGGTTTGCATTATTTCAGCGCTTAATTTTTGGGGAACAACCAATAAGTGTGCTGTCATAATGTTTGATGTTGCAATAATTATGACCTCATATTGTGATTTAAGCTTACAAGGAATTAACCCTGAATAACAAATGGATTCAGAAACTGGAAAATAACTCTGAAGAAACAGAGAGCAGAAGAGATGTTTTAAACCTGGCCACTTCATTCTACAAGGAACTGTATAAGAAGAGAGAACAGGCAAACGTATTACGGAACGAACAAATTGAGAATCACACAGAAGAGAATGTAGTTGTTTCAGCACAAGAAGTTTATACGCAAATAAAAATGCTGAAAAATGAAAAAAGTCCTGGATCAGATGGTCTGACTAACGAAACCCTTAAGTTGAGTGCCCCAATTCTACTTGGTCATCTGACACACCTGGTTAATATGGTTCTGGAAACTGGAAAAGCCCCACGACAATGGTGCACTTCTGATATAATTTTACTTTACAAAAAAGGGAATCCACTACATATAGGAAACTACAGACCCATCAGTTTACTGGCAAGCACATACAAGATGTTTACATCAATTTTACTCAAACGAATTACCGAAAAGATTGATAACTGCCAGCCAGTGGAACAAGCTGGATTTCGCTCAGGTTTCAGCACAACAGACCACATTCAAACAGTAGAACAGTTGATAGAAAAGTACAACGAGTTTAATAGACCTTTATATATTGCTTTTATCGATTACAGTAAAGCATTTGACACCATTAGTCACAGTTCTATCTGGGATGCACTACAAACAACAAACATAGATGTCAAATACATAAACATCCTAAAATACATATATTCAAATAGTACAAGCACCGTAAAGCTCGAAAGGAGAGGGGACCCAATCAAAATTGAAAGAGGAGTAAGACAGGGAGATCCTCTGTCACCAAAACTTTTTATTGCTGTATTAGAAAATATATTCAGAAAACTGAACTGGGCCAACTATGGGATCAATATCAACGGGCGTCGCCTGAATCACCTTAGGTTTGCAGACGACATTGTAGTGTTTGCCGAGTCCGCCAAAGAACTCAAAATCATGCTTTACACACTCAATCAAGAAAGCATACACGTTGGCCTAGAAATGAACATAGAAAAGACCAAAATAATGACTAACCATGACAACATACCCATCAACATAAAAGGAAACCAAATAGAATATGTAAACCACTATGTTTATCTGGGTAAACAAATTTCATTTGCAAGAACTAATAATTACGATGAAGTAGAAAGAAGGAAGAACATCACATGGAGAAAGTTCTGGTCACTTAAAGAAATCCTAAAAGGAAAATACAACATGGCTTTGAAGAAAATCGTTATGGATACCAATCTATTACCTAGTCTACTGTATGGCTGTCAAACATGGACCTACACAAACAAAGTAAAACAAAAAATAAACACAACACAAAGAGCCATGGAGAGAAGCATCTTGAGAATAAAAAAGAAACACAAAATAAAAAACGATATTATAAGACAGAAAACAAAAATTACAGATGCACTAACACAAGCCTTAAGATTAAAATGGAGATGGGCTGGACATATCTCACGTTACCAAGATAATAGATGGACAAAATTAACTACACAATGGAAGGGCCCAACATCAGGCAAAAGAAAAGTTGGAAGACCTAATAAACGATGGGCTGATGATCTAGTGCAAAACGCAGGGACAGACTGGATGAACAAAGGCACAGATAAAGAGCTATGGAAGGAAATGGAGGAGGCCTTTACTCTAAACGAGATTCATATCGTCAAACATGCAAAACAATAACCTTACTAAAATATTTTTTTTTATTACGTAAAAACTACTAATACTACTAACAACATTTGGAATGTACATTTATAGGATATGAAATAAAGAAGGCTTTATTATTATTATTATTATTATTATTGTGATTTAACACAGAAAAAGAGCATGCTAAGTGCTCCAAAACATTTTCAATAGTATACCTAGCATAGTAGACCAAGATTCTATCTATAAACAAGGTCCATAAGAAA
Organism: Agrotis clavis; assembly: GCA_954870645.1. Lineage (NCBI taxonomy): Eukaryota > Metazoa > Arthropoda > Insecta > Lepidoptera > Noctuidae > Agrotis > Agrotis clavis. The sequence continues at coordinate 21,038,713 of OX940939.1, forward strand.
GAAGATAGTTTTACTGAACTCTCGCTTTGATGGACATTTTCAAACTGGTGTCATTGTGAGCTGGTATGTCTACTAGCTAGGATGCAAAAACAAACTATGAAGACATTAAAAGGGCCACAACTAAGTTTAGTAACCTATGCTATTCATCAATGATATCAATTGTGTACAATGAAAAAATATAATTTAACTTCGGCAATAGTGACGACAACATAGCTCAAGTTAGAACTTTTGTAATAACCTCACACTAGCAAATCTATACATCTCAACAGTATTAAATAAACAAGTAAAACTTACCCTGCTCAATCAGCTCCTCAACGCTCTTGCCATTGAGCTCAGAGATGACCTTCTTCAGCTTCTCTCCGTCAGCTTCAATACCAACGGAGCTGAGGATCTTCTCCACGTCCGCTGCTGCCGGGGACGCCTTGCCGCCGAGCACAGCCAGTAAATACGCGGCCACGTAACGCATTCTAGAAATAATTTAAAGAATGATTATAAGTGCTGATAAGTGAGAAGATGTCAAGATGAAAAACTTGACCCTGACTATAGCTTTACAGTATGAAATGAATAAATAAGGATCTCTAGTGAGAGCAAATGCCCAGTTTTAATACATAGATATTGGTTTAACACTTCCTACATGTGGGTTGTTTACCTGGTGCAGAATGCATTTTAGTTTTCTGCCAAGTATTGAGATATTTTTGGCGTTGAAAAATGCAGCATACACGAACACTCGCTGTTTATAATTATCACTAAGTTAGTACTACCATACTGCATAAAATGTGTTTGTTTTGAGGTTATGAAAACATTGCAAAGAAATACAAAAATAACACTGTCGTGATGAACACTATTTTAGATTAAGTATTTAATTGAATAGCACGTGTAAAAGAGCGTTAGATAATAGCTTGACACATAAATGCACGGAAAATGAGTAATTTACCAAAGAATATTGACAAAAACACAATGTCAACACATGGTACGGGGCTAGTTAAAAATGTTTCGAAACATCGGCACTAGTGAAATTCCTGGAATAGTTGATGAAGATACATGACTGAATAGATTATTCAAGCTAAGGAGTCACTAATTAATAACTTAGGAAACACCAAAATTATTGCCGCCTTGTGCAAGTACGGCGCGCATTTTTTTATCCAACTATATCTCACCATATTCACAACCATCGTGCATAACAGTTTTACCACACATTCTCTAAACACTAAACATTAAAAACACGGTAATATTTTGTAATTTTCACTTACTTTTAAGTCGTTTGACACGAAACGTGTGATGCCGAAAAATAAACGTTCGTCTTGAACAAGTTGTCAAGAGGAAAGAGGGCGGGGGAGCGTCACCGATTTGACAGTTCGTCCGTAGCGTATAGGGATGAGCGTTGAATCAACGAACTAGTTGAATCAACCGTTGATCTCCTTTCAACGTATTAACGTTAACTGTATATGAATCAACTAGTTGAATTCGTCAACGGCGTTTATGAGTTAATTCAACGAGACGAACGCAACGAGTTCAACTCGTTCGTCTCGTTGAATTAACGATTTGCGTTCTCGTTAATTCAACGAGACGAACGAGTTGAACTCGTTGCGTTCGTCTCGTTGATTCGCGCAACGAGCTGAGCAATTTACAAAACTTACGTTGATTTCAACGTTGAGTTTTTTGGCTCGTTATTTTTAACGTCATAGATTGAGACTTGCGAGCGGTTCAAAGAGTTGATTTTCGAAATATTTATTTTAAGAATAGTACTTTGGGGTGGAATTTGTTTACATACGTTTACCACAGATACAGATACCTAATCCGTTGCCTAATCCCAATGTATTATTTGAAATGTACTATTATTTAAGACGCAAAGGTATGGCGAACTCTATGAAAAATTGAAATAATAACTTTGATTTCACACAATTTTATATGTTAGTTTGTACATAAAACTAAATTTTCTTTTTTAAAAATTGAATGAGCTTAAAATGAAAGAACTAAAAACAAACATAGGCTAGGACCCGTCCTTTGATTTCTCTTTTTCTAGTTGAGTGGGGTCAATTTTAGGCAGTTATTGCGCAGTCCATACTAAGTACACTCTATGAGTAAGACGCCATCTGTTGCAACGAGCTGTAAAGAAAGTGGATAGTTGAAACTTTATTATTCTGTTGGATGGATCGACTTCAGTTTTCTTTTTTATCGAAATCACGTGATTTATGAGTGTAAATGGATAAATAAGCTACAGAAAAAAGTAAACATAAATTTTAACCAATCTTACTTCAGCCAGGATCTGCAATTAAACGCATTTTATGGGTCGTTCAATTCATAACAGTTATGTTTACTGCCATCTATGATTTTTTTCAATACTTATCCCACCAAAAACATTACATGTAAAAAAATGCCAAGTCTCTCGATGCAGTCTTTCCATCGTAAAAAGTTTTGAGATCTCATAGAAGCCAAGTCCTTTTCAAATTATTTTGTAGTTATAAATCAACATTTAGTAATTATATCAATAGTTTTCTTTATATTATTATTATAGTGACTTGGCAATGAGCACAAATTAAAAACTGCTTGCTGCCTGGAATTAATGTGCAAATGTGTGTGTAGGTATGTTTGAATCATGATGGTCACTACCGACTACATGTTCTAATACAATAATTAAGATTACATAACTTTCAACTCCTCCAAATATGCCGTTTTACTTGTTTCTTCTTGTGCTCATTGCCAAGTCACTATATTATAATATAAAGAAAACTATTGATATAATTACTAAATGTTGATTTATAACTACAAAATAATTTGAAAAGGACTTGGCTTTTATGAGATCTCAAAACTTTTTACGATGGAAAGACTGCATCGAGAGACTTGGCATTTTTTTACATGTAATGTTTTTGGTGGGATGTTATATTAATAAACTATTTTCCTAAATAACTGTTTCAGTAACAATAATAAATCTACTCCGAATATCGCTACAATATTTTTTTAGTTTCGAAATGGTTGTTCATAGATAGATGGCGCTATCAAATGAAAATTATTGAATTATTTTAAAGTACTACTTAGACTGCGCTCTGTAACGAAACCATAGCGCGATTCAGACAGGTACAACGCCATCTATCGAGCGCGCATACAATATTTATCGCAATACAATGGAGTTTTAGCTTTATTAATTTAATGAATTATGAACTTTATGTATTAATTTATATTAATTATAGTCTATGTATTACATTTATATTATTCCTTTCTATTCTATGTATGTATTCATCCAATTGAATACTAACTTAAACAACGAACAAAGTTAACAATGCAGTCAAAATCCATACACAATGTTCTTGCCAAACCGCAAATATTAAATTGTTTTTTAAGGTATATTATTTTTTAATGTTTTTATAATTTTTCCTTTATATGTGGCTAATGACCCATCTTGGTGCAAAATTTGAAGTTTCTAAGTCTGCTAGAAGTACCTTAGATTTTTGATGATCGGTCAGTGAGTGAGTGACAAAATGGTGTAACTTTGATCGACCGTAACTCCTAAACTATTCATTCAATTAGCATGTAATTTCGAACTTAAGCTTGTTCTTATGCCTACTATTATTCACCGAAAACCTAAACTCCTAGCTTTGTCCACGTCGAAGTTATAGGGGGGGCGAAACAGCCGCGAATCGCTTCGAGAAAAGATGGTACGGCCGTGCCCTTTTGCTCGAGACTTGGCGGGGCACTGCCGTGCCCCCAGATTACAATTCAGTTAGACCTCATGACGTTCCGAACGATTTTAGAGTTCGCTAAGTTCGCTTTCTTTAATTTTGATTGAAAGTTTGTGACTAGTTGCGCGGAAGGTCAGAAGTTTTTTGCTTATCGTAATTTTTAGATTTTTTAGTTAATGTTTATAGCAATAGTGGTGATTTGTTTGTGTTAATATCATTATAATTTTAATATGACTTAAGCTATAAAATTGAAAATGTCGGGACGTACTCGCAGTAACAGGGCTGCATTTCGAAAAAGACGATTCTAGCGGGAAAGCCGTCTGTAATGTATGCGGTCATCTTAGTAGAACCGCCAATCAAACATTTTACTATACATAAATTGAAACAAATTGTTTCTAAAATTCAACGCGCAATCGTTGCATAAAAACCGTTTAATGAATCAACGGTTTACGTATACGTTGCAAGTTGACAGTTAAATTCGTCAACGAGACGAACACGTTAAGTCGTTCAACTTGTTGACGAATTTAACTAGTTGATCAACTAGTTGACAAACGCGAATCAACGTTAACGATTCGTTAACGGAAAAACCGTCAACGACCCATCGCTAGACTAGCGTAGACGTCACTAGTGTTGGGAATAATGCGAATGACTAATATTATCCGAGTCAATTCAGAAATCTACTAAAACGTATAAATACTAAAATAATGTTTTTAGTATTTACCTATACGTTTTAATTAGTATACCATAAAATAATAGTTTAGATACCAAGCTGTGTTTTTGATTTATTTTAGATTAGTAATACAGACTAAATATTACAAAAAAATAAGACAAAATAAATGAATATTTTTTTACATTAAATTAGGTATTGCATTATTTTTAATTTAAAATGTGTGTTTTATGCTTAGTTTAAAACCATAAACAAAAACCAGTTTAGTTAGTTAATACCAGTCATACAAAAATGCCTGTGTCCTAAATGAACACGACATTCACTGCACCAGTAGTTCGACATAATGCTAGTAGATGGCACTGTGTGTCTCGTTCCAGTACAAATCCGTAATATTTTACAATTTTGGGGTTTCGAACTCAAAGGGTAAAACGGGACCCTATTATTAAGACTCCGCTGATCCATAATTATGTCTATCTTTGTCCGTCTGTCACCATGCTGTATCTCATTAACTGTGATAGTTAAATAGTTGAAATTTTCTCAGATAATGTATTTCTGTTGCCGACAACAAAAATACTGAACAAAATATTTAAGGAGACTCTCATGAATATCATTGCTCATGCAACAGACTTGATTATTTTGCCGTTTTTCAGATAATGGTTTGTGCGCGAGTTCGACTCACACTTGACCGGTTTTTTAAATAAGTAGGTAGGTACCTATTCTTTCTGACTGCTTTGGAAAGCCCCTTTCTCTATCCAAACCACTTTGTTTCGGGCAATTTCTGGCAATGCTTGCCCTGCGAAAATGATCATTTTACGCACATTCAGGTGTTCAGCAATTCTGAATACGTCTTTCAATAACAAGAATATCATTCCAGAGTGTTTGGAACCGTAACCGGTTGCCGGTGCACTTATCTATAACAAGGCAGCCATTTAGTACGAATGCCATTTACCACGGGCAAGCACACGATTTCAATTTCGTGTTTCTATAAGGCCCATGATGGTTTTGGCACCACTCACACTTCATTTAACAGAGCAGTCGTCAGCAATACAAAGGTTACCAGTCAATCAACAATAACAACTCCGCTTTACATTTTCCTCGCAATTGTTTTGAGTGTACAAACAAACACATTCTTCTTTGAAATTGAGTTTAGATGAAAGGTACTTTACTAAACGATGAGTAGGGTGAGTGGGGGTAAGATGAAAAACGGGGAAAGATAAAAAAGATACAATAACGCCGAATGTAAAGGAAATCTTTTAGTGCTGGCAACATCATTGTAGACACCGTTTTGTCTTGCCCCGCACCGCAGTCTGCGTCAGTCGCTAAGTGAGAGCATTTGTGTGTTATTTGATATTTTCCGTGAGGACACATTTTTCCGCGTAAAGTTGCGTTTTTTGTTCTTACCCCGCATGCTGTATCTCCTTTCAGGGATAAATAACAAAGATTTTGTTTTGACATTCGGAATTAGCTTTGAACTGTTATATGCTCTAAATTGTGGAGATTTGTTTATTTCACGTATTTTAAGATTTATGGTGCCTTTCAAACTTACCCCTGCAAATTTTAACGGGGTAAGATGATAATATAAAACTTTTCATCTTAACCCGTTTGCAAAACTCTTACAAATTGTCAGGGGTACTCAATCTAAAATATACGGTGGTATTCCTTCCGCAATATTCACAACATCGTATCGAAAACCTGTATCATGGAATCAGACTCAGAAAGTATAATCTACCCTGTGCATGTGGAGGCGACCAGCTGGTAGACTGGCTGGTGGCGTGGCAGAGGGTCATTGCCATCTGGATGATAAGGGGATACTGTACGACCGCCGCGCCGAGGAAACTGTTAGCCGTTTGGGCGAAAACACCCAGCACGTACGCACAATGAGTGGCGTGTGTAGGCGCAACGCTGGGGGGAATCTCCGTTACTTTGACAAGTCGAGGCGCTGCAAGAAGAGCTTATTAAATGAAAACGTGTGTTTTATATAACGACCCGACCTAGACTTGACAGTCATGAGCATAATTTTTTATATCTTTGTACAACATGTTGAGAACCTCTGGCTGTCAGCCGTTTCAACGGGGTAAGATCGATATATTTTATTTGGTTAATTATTTTTCTTGCAGTTTGAGATCGATTTTTGAATTTAACTGATGTTCATGCTATGTATTTAGTTGAAGCAGAAGGTTTATTGATCACCACGCATGTATAATGACCATAAATACGATTTTAGTCACTATATCGATCTTACCCCTTCGGCATTTCGTCTTACCCCTTCATATTGTTTTCCTTATGACCAATTTTATTAACAGTTTTTTCATTAAATATTGTTTCAAAAAGATTTCTTTCAACATTATAGAAACAACTTGACCATGCTTTTTCACCCAAAACATTTTTTTTTGCATTTGCCTTGAATCCCTTTGTGTGACAACAGTTTCAAATCAACACTGTTCATCTCATCAAATTTTCATTCAAACTTACCCCCACTCACCCGTACAACATAATATTCCTAAAAAGTTACTTCTGATGTTATTATTGTAAAAAAAAAAATTAAAAAATAAATGAAATGAAAAATCTAAAAAAAGAAAGAACGTTCTTTCATTTTTTTTACTTTTTTCTCACTAGCAATTTCTCCTGGATCGTGGGTTTGTTTACATTGATCTCACTACAAACAACCAGATCAGAAAGTGCGGAATCGAACCCCGCGACAGGCAGCGCAGTAGTCGATAGCTCAGCCACTATGCAAGCCGTTTCGTCGTATCTCGGAATATCATACAGCCAACTTACAAACTTCGGGCTACTACTGAAAAAATCTTAATAAAAAACCAAACACTTTCGTGGACTCGAGTATTAAAACCCAAGTCTTTGCACTCAACAGTCGCCCAGTACCATTATTATTATACAGCAGTCACCATTGCCAAAAATACTATTTCGATTGTGAACCATTAGGATTGACACAATCTTGGATTCCCTGATTACATTTCTAATAAGTCCCATTTTCAATTATTGGAATTTCTACCACACCACAATTGCTATTCCATGTGATATTTTCAACGGAACTGAGAGTAATGAACGTGCTCTACCGCGAACAGAGAAACTTTTATCGGCACGACATATAACGTAAATCATAACCATTTCCCGATAGAAACAGTTTCAGGAAATAGGCGAGCATTCATTCAGATACAATCAGTGATATTATTCAGAGGATTTGTTTAGTTTATCCTGTTTACCTAATTGCAATTCAGTTTGAATAATTTGAGATAATTAATTGAACAAGCTTAGTTTTGAGGACATACATACAATTTGATAAATCTTCTTCATTTGATAATTAGTTTTAATAATCAAGTACAAACGAGGATTTAGAGAGTATTACTCCTTGGCCAAGAGCTACATGTTTACCGAACGTTTGAGAGAAATTGCTTACCTACACGTTAACATGAGACGCTTCGACATGAGTCTTCAGCCTTCCCGTCTGAAGAGTAAGTGTACCCCTGGCCTTGTTTCTTCAGTTACCCTGTACGTTAAAGGGTTACAGAAGGAACAAGGTAGTTTTTTGTCAGTGAAGTCTGAATGGGATGGTAACCCATTCGCTTCAATCAGGGCGGGAGGACTCATTATGATGATTTTCCACCTTAACATGCGTATCTCGCTCTCTAAACGCAGTCGCATCGGCTGATGTCGTGAACAGCGCTATGTTAAGGTGACGTTGAAACTAACTATTTGCGACACCTCAGACGGCAAGCTCGAAAAGAATGTGCGGCCTAATTTCCTCGGGCTTTAATAAATAATGATAGAGGTAAACCACCGCACCGGCCGTCTGACCTACCGGACTTCCTTTATTTGTTATTTTACGACTTTTATTAGAAAAGAGCGGAAGATCTAGTATTTAACTCAAACCACATAATCTAAGTCAAACATCTGTTGCCAACATAGCAATTTGTAAGCAATGGGCATTGTTCATTTTTTTCAATATGTTGTAATTTAAAAACCATTTCTAGGAATAGCGTTACTAATCATTAGTAACCAATCAAAAATGAAAAATGTTCATATTTGATTGATATTTTTGATAAATACGCTTGACCTTCCTTGCCCTTCAAGTGACGTTATTATTGGCTGTACCGTTTTGTATCGTTGCCTCAGACAATAAAAAGTAAGTGGCAAGTATATTCAACAATCTGTCAAGTGTCAAATTAAAAATGTCAAAAATGTAAACAAATAATATGTTTAGTTTTTTATATATTTTATGATTATTTCTGCAACATGCCTCATAATCTCTTTATAAGATTTGCGAGAAAAGTGATGCCGTGATGTAGGCGTGTAATATTGCAAGGTTTATAAAATGTACCTACTGTTGCGAAGATCATTTTGATGTAAGTAAGTTATCAAAGCTTTAGATACCTTTGTATATTCATTAAGTTAATGCTAAAGTATTGCTCAGGAAAACGAACAATAATGTCACCTCGTCGACGACTTTCCGTTTTAAAAAACAAAAATAAAAACCGATTTCAAAAATTTATTGTATTTTTATAGTAGGGGAGGCGAGGATTCTAATTTGCAGTTACTCGAGCATCATGGCGACCTATTGGATTTGAAAGAATATTATGTTCTAAAAAGAAAAAAGTTTCTGACAAGTTTTCTATTTTAGTGGGGGGGAGGGCGTGTAAACAGTTTTAAAACTGTAAAAAAAACAGTTGTACAGAAGTACTCGAGCGCGTCAGCTATTTACAGTGTAAACGCGCTTTTCTATTTCTGATAACCAATACATATTAATCGGACGATTAACTCGAGGGGGCTGTCCGTGGCAAGCGGTTGAAAATCCAAAAAAAAAGTTAATCATGCGCGTCAGATATTCAAAGTGTATGTAAAGTAGACCTTAAAAAGTGTCGTATTAAAATGTCTGACGATTTGGATGTGGCACAAAGTAATAATTCATATTTCTATTGGTAAAAAAACGTAATCTTGAAATACTCGAGCGCGTTCCATTTTTTTTTTATTGAAACTAACACTGTAAAAATCATACTCACTAATAATCTGACGTTTTCCATGGGGCGATGTCGGTAGACTCGCGGAGAAAAGGTGAACTACCTGTTAGTTCGCAAGTATCGGTCGTGATTTAATGTCCGCCATCTTCAATGTACATAATCATATACAATTTTTTGAACGTAATTAATCTACCTTTTCGTAATCTGACTCGCTCAAGTATTTCTGTGGATCGATTTTTTTTTACTAATCTGGCGGGTTCTCCCACACAACCAATGGTGGGGACCATATGAAGGGTTGATACTTGGTACAGGTACATTAAAGGGTGCAAGATTTCTCCTTTATGATAATCTGATGCGCTGGAGTCACATTAAAATTCCCTCCCTGGGCTCCCCGACTAAGGATGTTAACTGACGTCTACTATCAGGAGAAAGTGACGTTGTGTTGTCAGGCAGTTTTTTAAATTATTCACTGGTGAGGCAACGGCACAACTTTTTGGTCAATGGTGACGTCAGCTACCTCAAAAATTAAAATATTAAAAATAAAAAAACTATTGAGCCAATCATAAAAATATTCAAATTAGTTTCTCAAAATGCTCTAAATTGACAGAAAATAAAATAAAATCGAATGTTTGAAAAATTAAGACAATCCCCATTGTCTTTCAGAGCAGTTCTGATTTTACTTTCCGAATGCTAAACTCCGACATTTTAGCTTTCGTTTCGAATCTCGAGCGGATAAGTTACCTACCTGTAATTGTCCACGCATCATTAACCACAATATATAATACGTTATGTAGATGACATCTCAGAAATCTTGCATAGGTATCAGTCCGTACTACTTGAGAATAAACTGAAGTTATTTTAACTGTCAACTTTTCAGATTTATAACTGTAGACAGCAATATTATCATTGGTATTCAACATTGAAAACTTTTTACAACAAAAGAACGGCCATCGATCTCTGGCCTGACCGCCGCGCGCCGCAAGCGCACAGCATCGATACCTCCTAGATCATCACTATGACATCAGCAAGACTATCACAATTCGTATGAGCTCAGTCCATATCGCCAGCGCTCCCGACCGTAAAGCCGAGTAGTCCCGAAATACACCGGACGGCGCGCAGCGCGGCGTACAATAAAAACTAAAACTGATACGCAACGACCGCCGTCGCACGCGCACCTAATATTAGACCAGACAGGCCAAAGATTATGGATGCGGGGTAGGAGTTGGGTTTTTTGCCTAGAAACGATTTCAAAGTACTGCTGTTTGAGCAGACCAAGCAAATAATGCATGTTTTTTTATTAAATGGAACCTCTGTTTTGACTACGTAAAATTAAATACCCATTAGGTATTTCATAGATATAAGGAAGCATTTTCTCTCTCAGTGCATATGCAATCTCTCTAACTAAATCTAATGTTAGCCGTCGTTGCTAATAGCACGGAGCCTGAGATGTAGTAACCCATTCATTAATCATTTCATTATGCAGACCATTATGTGAACAACAGTACGGGCCAAACCAACAGAGCAGCTATCCTTTTGTTTAACCTCTAGGACCCCAATGCGCCCCAATGGCACAATTTTGTGCCACCAAACCCCGACCGATTTTAAACTGTATTTTTGGAAAAATAAGTCTTAAAATCGGTCTGGATTTGGGCAATTCAATTTGGGCCACGGGGCTCCAGAGCAACCTTAGAACATAAGCTTTGAATGGCTTGAATGTAAACTAAATAATTAATAAAATCAATGGATCTTTTAGAACGTGAATGACAATGACAGGAGTGTGATGCAAGTCAATATTTATAAAATAGAAAAAATAATTATAGTGGATAAAGATGGCCAAACTATTCTCGCACAACAGCTGTAGTTCTGTATTTCATCCCGAACATTACTGGGTTTGGTACTGGTATTATACAATACTGTTGAGTCCAGTCTCCTTCATTATCTTTGCCGGAGCATAAACCAACCCCGATACAGGCGGTTTATTGGTTAGTTTGCGCGTGAGCTACATATCAATAGAACATTCCTACCGTTTACCTGTTACTGGCACGATTCGTACCCACAAACCGTAAATATTATTTGAGAAATTAAAACTTCTATAAATATTAATAGTGCGACTATAAATTTAATAACAGCGCAAATAAAATGGCATTTATTCGAGAGAACAGAACTATAATCGATTAAAATAATGTTTTTAAAGATAAAAAGTGTTGTGAAATCGACTAAATTTTAGTGCTGTGCAAAATATAAACAAAGTTTGATAATAGGTTTTGTGAATATAATATTTATTTTGTGATGGAACCTGGCATGGTGAATCAAAAAATAAAAGTGAATAAAAAAACCATAAATATACGAAAATAGGTAAGTTTATTTTATTTGAATGGTGAAGTTAGTGCGATAGAATACAAATAGACAGATTGTGGTCACTCACTTCTTTGCGGCAGCTGAGGCAAGAAGGTACTCAACCTTTAGTTTTTGTTTTCTAACGATAGAAGGTAATTTCTAACTATATAAGAAAACATTGAAACCGTTCATGTATTAATTGTTATTAATTAGATCAGTTCTAAGACCTAAAAGAGCTACCGCTTTCGTATTATAGAATGTAAGGAATAATAATCAAGTCAAATTAAATTTACTTAAATACCAAATTATCTCATAACCAACATATTTCGGGTACCTTCCAAGTCCCGTTTTTATTGTCCACTTTTTTTAAATTTATTTACCATCATCCTCTAATTATTTACATTATTATAGTTTTCTTTTGAAAAGTTCCTAAAACCCAAAACGGAACAGCCTGTTTTTGTTCAAAATCACTCTACTGGTTAATTACCTAGGGTGAGTGGGGGTAAGTTTGAATGAAAATTTGATGAGATGAACAGTGTTGATTTGAAACTGTTGTCACACAAAGGGATTCAAGGCAAATGCAAAAAAAATTGTTTTGGGTGAAAAAGCATGGTCAAGTTGTTTCTATAATAATGAAAGAAATCTTTTTGAAACAATATTTTATGAAAAAACTGTTAATAAAATTGGTCGTAAGAAAAACAATACGAAGGGGTAAGACGAAATGCCCAAGGGGTAAGATCGATATAGTGACTAAAATCGTATTTATGGTCATTATGCATGCGTGGTGATCAATAAACCTTCTGCTTCAACTAACTACATAGCATGAACATCAATTAAATTCAAAAATCGCTCTATAAGTGCAAGAAAAATAATTAACCAAATAAAATATATCGATCTTACCCCGTTGAAACGGCTGACAGCCAGAGGTTCTCAACATGTTGTACTAAGATATAAAAAAAAATTATGCTCATGACTGTCAAGTCTAGGTCGGATCGATAAATAAAACACGTTTTCATTTAATAAGCTATTCTTGCAGCACCTCGACTTGTCAAAGTTACGGAGATTCCCCCCTGCTTTGCATCTACACACGCCACTCATTGTGCGTACGTGCTGGGCGTTTTCGCCCAAACGGCTAACCGTTTCGGCGGCGGTCGTACGGTATCCCCTGACCATCCAGATGGCAATGACCCTCTGCCACGCCACCAGCAAGTCTACCAGCTGGTCGCCTCCACGTGCACAGGGTAGATTATACTTTCTGAGTCTGATTCCATGATAAAGGTTTTCGATACGATGTTGTGAATATTGTGGAAGGAATACCACCGTATCTGTATAACAGATTGAGAACCCCTGACATTTTGTAAGAGTTTCGCAAACGGGGTAAGATGGAAAGTTTTATATTATCATCTTACCCCGTTAAAATTTGCAGGGGTAAGTTTGAAAGGCACAATAAATCTTAAAATACGTGAAATAAACAAATCTCCACAATATAGAGCATATAACATTTCAAAGCTAATTCCGAATATCAAAACAAAATCTTTGTTACTTATCCATGAAAGGAGATACAGCATGCGGGGTAAGAACAAAAAACGCAACTTTACGCGAAAAAAGGTATCCTTACGGAAAATATCAAATAACACACAAATTCTCTAACTTAGCGACTGACGCAGACTGCAGTGCAGGGCAAGACGAAACGGTGTCTACAATGATGTTGCCAGCATTAAAAGATTTCCTTTATATTGGGCGTTATTGTATCTTTTTTATCTTTCCCCGTTTTTCATCTTACCCCCACTCACCCTACCTTCATATTTTATAATACTTTTAGACAATACAAACAAAATGTTGACGAATTATGCAATCATACTGATTTCTGTAAGACTTTTAACAAGATGAACTATGCCATGTTTTTACAAAACAGAATACAATTTTCATCCACGGAAATTTGTTTCGTTGGTTTACAGCGTATGCAAAAATTAGAACTGGGGCGGTTATGGTCAATGGAATCTCTTTAGATTTGATCAACATGGCTTCTAGTGTTCCACAGGGGTCTACACTGTGTCCACTGCTTTTTGTCCTATTAAGAAATAGGTACCATAAACATGTGTTTAAAAATTGGGTTTCGGAGTAATTTCGGGGTACTGGGTAATACGAGAACCGTTGAAGACGACCTTGATTAATTTTCTGTCTATTCTCTGACTAATAAACTACATCTTAGTTTATCCAAATGTTAGCATATTTCTTTTAACAAAAGCTTTTATCATACTTTTTCTGCAACGCTCTGCTGGAAGTTTATCTTATTAAAGACTTAGGTGTACTTGTACTCATTCACATCTGGTTGCTCACGTTGATCAAATAACAGCCAATAGTTCTCAAGTAAATGGCTGTGTCAAGCGGACCTGCAATCTTTTTAACAAACAGTCTATATCCTTATTACCTACAGCACAAATCAATAGTAATATTATTATTGCAAAAAAAGGAGTTTTATGTTGTAGATTTCAACAACACTTTTTCATTCGTATTTTCCCTCCATAAATTATAATAAATCACCATAAATTCAAAAAGCCTCGTTGATCCAATGTATAAACTTTTTATTAAGAAAATAATATGAAAAAGATATTTAACAATTTATATTACGCCCCTACGATGTCCACGTTGCGCTAAAGTATCAATGTGTCACACAAATCATAACTGATTATGTCAAAATGGACGAATCGGCGGAAGTCCAGCAGTCCGCGCTCGCTTTTCAAAAGCAAATAAATGTGCTTGTTACTGGATTTTATTTTTTATTATTTATTCGAGCATTTATATTTATGATAAATGGGATACTGAGCATATATACTTTTTATTAATGATAATAATGATTTTTAAGAATTTATAACAGCTAATAATTGGATGAGAAGACGTGATGGTGATCTACTTTGGTTTTCCAGTCCTTGAGACGAGCTAGTCAATGATATACTTAATAAAAGTCGAGTAGCTACTGGCTAGTTTATAAAATTACACATAATTATCAGAAATTATTAACCGACTTCATTTTCAATGCGTTAAATCTAACAAGAATTTATTCTCTTACATCAGACGTGCACGAGTGAGTGACAATTCCATTATAAAATTGAAAAAAACTCGTTTCACACGTAATATTTACTTAGTGTATAGATTTATTTAAATCAATGAGGAATACTGATTGTGTTTCTACCAAAAATTTAACGTACCTGTCTACAAATGTTAAGGGTAACTATCCAATTCATAAAATCGGCATGTTTACTTTACATTTACATCAGCATGCACTCATCGTGGAGCCGCAAATTGCTACGGTACCAGCTTATTATTTACGCCGAAACAACGAAAAAAACTTTGTACTTAAATGCAGCTCAAGTAGGTACAGACACCAGTACATCAACCTATCTCAATAATGTCTTTCTATTAGATTTTCAACCTTATCACAATATAGTGGAAGCATGCTACCTGCTCGCGTCTGTACAATTACTACTTATGTACCTCACAAGCAACATTATTATGTCACAAAGAAAAAAAAACAGCGGAGTCTTGGTAGGACGGTCCCGTTTTACACTTTGGGCCCGGAATCCAAAAAGCACCTCTCTTGGATTCCTACTTGGAAATGGAATTTAATAGTCGTGACAAGAAAGCAAGAGACATTCAAATTAGATGCCTATATTAGCTTATAACCTTGTTGGCTCGACGTATTCTGGTAAGTACTAAAATACTTTTAATTGAATCAACATCAACATGAGCCCTGTTTGTTTGTGGTTACTGCGGCATTCAAATTGTAGGGTGAGTGACGTCACGGATGTCAGGAGTGACGTCACGGATGTCAAATCTGCCATAAGCTCTTTGTGTTGCTCTTATAAATAAAAATAAAAAACCAGTATAATACGTACAAGTTTATTAAAAAAATACATCTGTTAGTACAACTTACAAGTGAGGATATTGTGCAGTGTTTATATGTTGTGCAAATACACAAAAACTATAAAATAGTAATTCTAGTGATCTCCTAAAAGCACACAGCTACCCGAAACTCAAAAATAAAACAAAGTATTTTACTAAACTAAGGAAAATAAACTGTGATTTGACAACGGTGTGTGCACTTGTGTAACTCAAAACTGTGCTCTGTTTATGGTGTCTAACTGTGCCCTAAGCACCGTAAATTAACCTTAAACACGTTCTGTAAATAGCGCCATCTGTTGCTTAACGAGTGTACTGCGTGGTCTAATCGATCGAGTTTGCTTGTAACATAAACAACACCAGTTTCTTTCATCAAACCATGGCCAAGTGCAGTGCCTGTGGCAAGTTTCTGTCATCAGCTGAGGCAGTAAACTGCAACAAATGTAGGCACTGGTATCATCGTGTTTGCGTAGGCATCTCGACTGGAGTTCCTGTAGCGAACCCCTGGCACTGCAAGGGGTGTGAAAAGCACCAGATTAGGGACAACCGGGATGAAACGCCAGTAAGGTCGCCGGCACCTACACCATCACACGAGGACAGCCTGGTCAATCTCATGGAAACCAGCCCCATTAATAGTACAGCTTTAGATGCCACACAGGAGCTCAATCTTGATATTTTCAGGGCAGAATTGAGCACTTTCAAAGAGGATTTTTTAAAGATGGTCCGGAACGAATCTCAGCTTCTGCGTGATGACTTATCGCAGCTGAGGTCCTCTCTTAATTCTACCAACGATAGAATGAGCAACCTAGAGGAAAGAGTGACTGTCATCGAGACCAAACTGGCTCAGCCCCAAGTGTCGCGGCCGCTGGAAGTAGATGACCTTGTTACACAGCTGAGAAACGACATAAATGACCGGGACCAGGAGCTACTCGCCAATGATCTCCAGATCTCAAATATACCGGAGATCAGTGGAGAAAATGCTGCCCACACGGCCATGCTGGTGGCGGCTAAGATTGGCGTGAAATTAAAGTCTCGCGACATAGTGAGCGCCGAGCGAGTTGGAGGAAGGCGCATAAACGCCACGCAGGCGACGGCGCCGGTGGAGACACGCCCGCGCTTCCTCGTCATTCGCCTGGCGCGGCGAGACCTTCGCGACGAGCTGCTGGAGGGTGCACGCGTGCGGCGTGGGATCACGACTGCTGACCTCGACATGCCAGGCCCTGCAACGCGCTTTTATGTTAACGAGCGGCTCACGAAAATTAATCGTGAGTTATTTCGGAAGGCGCGCGAGGCAGGCAGCCGCCTTGGTTGGCAGTTCGTATGGTCAAAGCGCGGCCGCATACTTGCCCGATATAAGCCAGGCGACGCCGCTTGTCTTATCCGCTCTGACGCTGACTTACAGCGCATTTTTGGTCCGGCACCGGCGGCGGGTAACATTGATATTAGCTCAAATTAGATTCCGGTTATTTCTTCTCTCATATTTTGTATCCCGATTTATATCTATAATTTTAGTCATCATACATTTTAAATTCAGTCTTAAATTATATAA
The DNA here is from genome assembly GCA_954870645.1 of Agrotis clavis. Taxonomy (NCBI): domain Eukaryota; kingdom Metazoa; phylum Arthropoda; class Insecta; order Lepidoptera; family Noctuidae; genus Agrotis; species Agrotis clavis. Next base: position 21,055,816 of record OX940939.1, read on the forward strand.
CTTTGCTATTAAAATCTTACAAGTAATTTTAGTTATTAAGTATGTTACAGTTAATCTAATAATCCTTTTAAGTATAATCCGTATTATTTCAAAGAAAATGTCATATTTGTCTATCTGCCACTTTGTTATTCCTATATTAAGTACGTGTCTCACGGCGCACCTCAGTAAATTATTGTACACTGTAAACCAGTTTGTCATCAACAATATACTTGTAAATATCTATCTTTACATATCGATCACAAATACACCACTACGTCTGTTCTTAAACTTATTGTTCATACTATTAAATACACTATATACAACACTATTTTACACATACCGCAGTTTACTTCGTTTGTACATTGTATTGATGTTCTTTAGTAATACTCGTAACTATTCTGTATTACATAAACACACTTTTCCCATACTTTTAATTGCAATATTCCTAACAATACATGACATTATTTTAATTATTGAAGATGCAATATCGCTAATTATACTGATTCGTTGTTTCGCTATTTTATTCAATAATGATGACTAAAGGAGATAAGTTTCTCAAAGTTGGATTTCTAAATGCGGGCTCGTTGGGCACAGGGCATGATGACCTGATCGGTGTGATCGATAGGCATGGTTTTGACATTATGGCCATCAATGAAACCTGGCTCCGACCGGGCGAGGAGGGGCGCGCTCCGGTTGTGCCGGGCTACCGTCTACGTCACACGCCGCGGCCAGCGAGTGTTCGCGCGGGGCGTGGTGGGGGCGTCGGATTTTACCTGCGTAGTGGACTGAGCGCGCGTACTTGGACCCGCTCGGTCGATCCCAGGTTCGAATCAGTCGAACAAATGTGGCTAATACTCACAATAAATAGTAAAAAAATTGCTATAGGTACCGCGTACCGGCCACCATGGTTAGACCTTGTAATTTTCCTTGATGCCATAACCGATTCCCTTAGCTCACTCGGACACTGTGACCATCACATATTATTGGGTGATTTTAATGTAAACATGTTGGATATTAGCGGAACTAAAACAAAGAAAATTAACGAGTTCCTGGACAGTCTCAGTCTTACTCAAATGGTCACAACTCCTACACACTTTACAGCTTCCAGCGAAACACTGATTGACATCATGTGCACCGACTTAAGACCAAGATACACGACTGTGGAATGTTATAGTTCATTAAATGGTCATTCTGTTATAATTGCGGAATTTCACTTAAAACGTGATAATTTTAAACCATACATAGTAAAATATCGGCCTCTTAAAAATGTATGCATCGATAGTTTCATTATGGACTTGTCGATATTTTTAAGTCGTTGTAATATTTCTTCATTAGAAAACGTAAATGATATGGTGCACGTTTTTAACTCTCATGTCATTTCTCTATTCGATGTTCATGCACCAATTAAAGTTAACACTATTAAGGAGAAGTCTTATCCGTGGATAACCGATACGATTAAACTCATGATGCGCTTACGCGATAAGGCTTTAACCTGCTACAAGAAAACTAAGTCAAATTCCAAACAGGTATACTACAAGGAGTTGAAGTCCCTTGTTTTAAGTTCTTTATACAATGAAAAAGTTGCGTGGTTTAAACATAACATAAATAATAACATAAAAAATCCTAAATCATTATGGAAAAATCTTAAAGCTACTATATCACCTTTTAAACCCAGACTAGACATTCCGCCGCATTTTAATGACCCTGATCTTATTAATAACACTTTTATGTTGGTTCCCGGTAATCCTTTAGCAAGTATGTCACTTAAAACCTTTTTTGAAGACCATAGATACGGCGAAGCCATTTTCAAGCTCGATCCAGTGGAACAGAAGGACATTGCTCGTATTATTTCTAAACTAAAAAGCAACGCCGAAGGTTATGACCACATAACCCTTGACATGCTTAATATGATTTTACCGTACGCTCTAAATACCGTTACAGACATTATAAACCGTTCTATAATAACTTCAACGTTCCCCGACATATGGAAAATAGCGTCTGTCAGGCCCTTACCGAAACACGCCAATCCTACTGAAGTAAAAGACCTACGTCCTATTAGTATATTACCATGCCTGTCGAAAGTACTGGAGAAGGCTGTCAGTCTGCAGTTAACGCATTTCCTGGAACACAATAACATATTGCCCGACTTACAGTCTGGTTTCAGGAAACAGCGTAGTACTGCCACTGCCTTACTGGATGTAACCGACAATCTTCTGTCAGCCCAAGATAAAGGAATGTGTTCAGTGCTGGTGCTGCTAGATTTTTCTCGAGCTTTTGACGCAATTAATATTCCGCTATTATTGTCTAAACTTATCTTTTATGGATTTGACCCCAGCACCGTACAATGGTTCCGTAGCTACCTCACAAACAGACAACAGCGTGTAGATCTACAATTGGGTGACGGAACTACTCTAAAGTCAAAGTGTACTCCGATTATAAGAGGTGTTCCACAAGGGTCCATATTGGGTCCAATCCTTTTCATTTTATATTGTGCGGATATTACCAACTGTCTAAAAACATGTAAATTCCATATTTATGCTGATGACGTACAACTGTATTTGTCTTTTAAGCCCGATGAATATGATCGTGCCATTAGAGACCTAAATGAAGACCTTCATAGAATTGCCGCCTGGTCTGAAGAAAATTGTTTGTCGCTAAATCCAACCAAGACTAAGTACATGGTGTTTGGCACGAGACAGCAATTATCTAAATTACCCGCAAAATTTAACCTGGAACTGATGGGTGATCCGATTGACAGAGTCTTTGAGGCGCGGAATCTTGGTCTCATTATGGACATGGACCTTCGGTTTGAGAAACATATAGCTGATTCGGTGCGAAACTGTTTTTACCGCCTGAAGGTTCTGTACAAGATGAGGCCTTATTTGTCTGTAACACTACGGGAACAGCTTGTTGAGACTCTGGTGTTGTCTAGGCTAAACTATGCGGATACAGTTTACGGCCCCCGCCTGCTGGCCCGCACAGACCGGCTCATCCAAAGGGTACAGAACGCCTGCGCCCGATTCTGTTACAAGATTCCTGCCAGGAGTCATGTGACCCCAGTCTTAAACAAGCACTACACACTTAAAATGAAATCGAGACGCAAGTTGCACTTTGCTTGCCTTCTGTTCGGGATCATAAAATATCAAAAACCGGACTATCTGTACAATAAGCTGAGTTGGATAGGTAGTACACGTGAATGCGACAGAAGACAATGCTCGCAGCAGCTTGCGTCTCGGTCTCATCGTACGGCGGCTTTCAGAGGCAGTTTTCGTTATGCGGCATCTAAGATATGGAATAATCTGCCACCTCCCATTCGCTCATCCAACTCGATTAATATTTTCAAAAAACGCTTGCGGGAATACTTGATTGACGCACAACGAAAACTGGATATGGTCAACATGAATCTATCGCTAATATAATTTAATTTATCAAGTTGAGTAGAATGTGGAGTATGGTTTGTGTAGTATGTACAATTATGTAAAAACATTTAACAACAATATAAGATATACATAGCTTTAACATAAGGGCTGCACTCTCTTTCAGCCATTACCCGTGCCAGCAGTTTTCCCACCTCCTCCCGTGTTTCATGTCCTGGGGATTGAGTTGTGGCTGTTACGTCTTCCGTATCACGCTCCGTGATGCTGGTGGACTGTGGGAAACCAGGAAGGAACCATTACTTTATGTTCTGACCACTATTTTGTACATCACAACAAGTCGCTGCATAACATGTAGCTTAAACTCACCCAATGTTGCTGTCCAACAGGCGTCGGAATGCGCCGTTCAACCCGTCTTAAATCCGGAATAAGTTTATGCGAATTTTAGGAATCACTCCCACGTACAACTAAAAAAAAAAAAAAAAACATTATTTTTAAACTTAGTCAGTCTGACCAAACATACAATTTAACTAGAATAAATGGTTTTTGGCCACTTACCCTCTTCCACGCTTTCTTTCGCTTATTCTTTTCATTATAAATTTCTTCACATCCGCAGTTTTAAAAGTAAACTATTTGGAGAATCGTTTTATCTATCATCGATACCCTTCATTATAATCAATTATTGTATTTAATTTATTTTAACTATTAGAATACCCGCAGCTACAAGCAATCTTCTATTTTTAAATATATTAGGCCGTCGCCGCGCGCCGGTGACTCGTGCGTCACACCCGGCTGCGAGCGATGCAGTGTCAGTGAGATGCCACGGACAAAGATATTGTTGCTAATGGGTATTTAAACACCGTTGTCAAGATAACGGTATTTCGGATGCCTAGTTTTAGTTTTATGATTGTATCTGTTTTATATTTATTTTCATTATACATACTCCATTATAAACATCGTACACAATATTTATGTATGTAGATATATTATAATTATATTTATTTCATTATTCAAGCTGATTTACATCCGTACACTCACCACGTAGGCTCAGTTGAAAATCAGCGTCGGGCACCCGTTGTTGTCCGGCATTTGCTGAACTGGGTCTATTTGGCGCAGCCGTGAGTCACACAATATTTAAGGTTTAGTTGTAAGTTTCTTGTATATATTTGGTTTTTTTTTTTTTTATGTTGTGTGTACTTATGGTATGTGTCAATAAACGTTTTTCTTTCTTTCTTTCTTTCTTTCTAGGGCGTGGGTTCGAAGTGTTAAAACACAGGTAGGCAGGTTATTTGTGTTGTACTGTAATTCGTCACCAGCCGTCGTAGTTAAAACTTCTGAGAAAAACCACGCGGGAAATTAGTTGTGTTGAGTCTCGAATTTACACTGGGTTCGCGTGGTGGGTCTCTTCCTCCAATGTTTACTTTTAGCCCTATCAGAAAACAAGCGGAAAAGCGCGGTGACTATTTTTTTTTATTGTTGCGACACATGCTAAGATACCCTTCTTTTGGCCTTGTAGACATTATTTTTTCTATGTGTTATGTCCATAGGCTTTTGTTATTAGGTACTATGTTTGTTTGCCACGTCTAGTCTATGTTAGTCTTCCATCGCCCATATCGCATCATATTGTCCAGGCAGCCTGTCCAAAGTCGACAGTTATTACGTAATCCATACTTCGTAGTTCAAACCTCCTCTGAAGGCAATCGTCTAACGGCTAAACCTGCAGAAATCCGCATCTCACTTTCCTCAATCAATCAACTCCAGCATGTAGCACTTAGTTCAACACCTGGAACCACAAAACACTATTCATTTCAACACGAAAGCACACTATTCCATTACAGAATACCAATAAGAAAATCTCGTTAAATTACTAACAATTTCCTCTTTCTATTCACATTACTAGGTCGAAAGTGGGGCGGCCATTTATTGCCAAAAGTCCCGTAAATAATGCCTCGGGAATAAATCCTTGGTTTCAACACATATACATGTTTTATTACACCGTGTAACGTAGGCATACGTCATTGTTACTATGGATACATTCGGGTGGGGGCATGGAAGAAGCGGGTAGCGAATTTCCTTACATACATAATATCTACCTGTTTTTGATCGGTAGGTATATCAAAATACCAGTATAGTCTTTTCTCAATATGTTCAGGTCAGCTCCCAGTCAAACCGATGTAGTATTATTGGTATCGTTCGAGTGAATCTCAGAACTACATATTTCATTAATTTTTTATCATTATTTTCGACCTGCGATAGATCTTAAGCCTATCAGCGTCGAGCACTAGTTGTTCGACATTTTGCTGAACTGGGCCTACAAATTTTGGGACACACAAAATAATCTTTTAATGGTTTTAAGTTTCTCTTTTTCTATTTCTGGTTTTATTAAGTTTTATTAATTTATGTTGTGTGTTTATCGTGATTTTATTCCAAATTAATTTATTTTATTTCTTCTATCAATTAACAATACAAAACGGAAGTAAATAAATTAAATTCCATTTTCGACTTTAACAATTTTGATATTTACAATTCCAATTGATTCATAAGTATCTACTACAATATCCTATTTAAATATGCGATTGCAAAGTAATTACTTCTCTCAACAATCCGCTTATAAAGATCAGAATGGCGTGACCCGAATAATTTCCTCGAAAGAGTTTCCAAGATGTTGGAAATCGAAGACTTCAATTGTCACCGAAACGACGAGAAAAGATTGTTCGTGGAAACGGTGATGTAGGTAAAAAGGTTCAATTTGCAAACTAAATTGGCATCTTGTAGATTCTAAGAAGTCTTTTTCAGGTGGGAAGTAGGAATTGTGAACGAATTCAGCACCTAAATAAAAAATAAACCACATTGTAAAAACACGCTTGAAATCCTCTTAGCGAGACCAAATGAATAACTAAATAAAAGCCTACTAATAAATTTTCAATGGCGGGCTTAGCGCCGAAAGAAAATCCAACATTGTAAGAATATTTAAAGCGCTCATTTGGGTGTTTGATAAAATATTGTAGTCAAATATTGTAGTGTTATTTCGTGCATAACTTTTCACGTCTTTTAAATTTTACAGATCTGAATCATCATTATAAATTATCCTCCTGTTCTTATTTAGGTTTTTTTAAACATATTTTTTTTCTGAATCGTCGATGCGTTTACAAACATTTAAACTAACAGACACAAACCGCCACCCGGAACAACTACTAACAAATATTGTTTCCATGCATGAATCGAATCCACGACACGCAAAGAAATAGTCAATCACTTGATAAGTGCGTCAATCGTTTCGCCAAAAAAACATAATAATATTCCACAACTATCACACAACGCCATCTGTCTGTCATCAGTCCCAAGCTAAGCAGAGCTTGTGTTATGGCTGCATATTCTGAAAGTTGGCAACGTCGCAAAAAGCTGTCAAATATTTACAAGTTTTAATTAATTTGGCAAATTTTCTGTATGAAAACAAGAAATATCGCTCTGTAGTGCACTAAAAAAATGATATAGGAATGCAATTAAAACACTGAATTTGATGTTGTAACCGTTTCAGGTGTATAAAAGGCATTTGGAAAGCTTCCAAATGCTTTTTTTACATCTAAAACTATATATTCGGTGTTACGATATTAATTATTGCATCCCCTTATCAATTTTTTAGTGCACTACAGAGCCATATTTCTTATTTTCATACAGTAACAATGCTAAATTAATATAAACTTGTTAATATTTGACAACCATTTGCGACGTTGCCAGCATTCGGAATATACGCTCTTAAGGCGGCGCTAGTCGCGAGCTCGAACTCACTGGCAGGCATGGTAAAAAACCATGATATTTCACCGGAAATCGAGCCATATTGTTCATGTGTGCGCGAGCGTCATCCCCCCGTGGAGAAAACAGGGGAAAACTAATTCAGTGAGATGCATGATCAATCAGAGTAAAAGGCGCGCGTAAAAAAATACGAAAAAGCCTTTGGAAGTTGGGGTTTTATGAAAAAACCACGACACCAATTAATTTCAAATAAAATTTATTAAATTCTTCGATAAATTTGCTGTGTCGGTACGGACTTCGTTTTGGAAATTTGATGCTTCTTTAGCTTCTAATTTACACCTAAAGTTGTGTTAAAATTAGCAAAAAAACGAATCTTTAGAAGCTCGTAACTTTTTAATAGCTTCATATTTTACAATTCTGCTTTCGTACAGACAAAATTAATAATGAGACAAAACGATACCATGTTTAATTTTGGATGTACCTTGTCAAATAGTGGAGTAAAACCCCAAAGAAGTTTCTATGGAAAAAATATTGACTTGTTTGACCTTAAGGGTAGGTACTAGACAACTGATAAACACACTTATATATTTCTAAATACATACATATTAAAGATAAATTACACCCAGACACGGAACAAATGATCGTGCTCATCACACAAACATTTGTCCTGGGTGGGAATCGAACGCACGACCTCCGGCATAGCAGTGAGGGTCACTAACCACTAGACCAACAGGCCTGTCATTGTCATATTTGTCTGTGGCATTGTACCTAGTTACATCGCTTGTTCCATAAATTATTATTCTTTTACCTCTCATCTCAGAAGTCAGGTCCAGTCCTAATTGGTGGCATACCATGTAACCCGACTAATTCCAGTGTGGGATCGAGGTGGCGCTAGACGACTTGTATAGCTCTGTCTTTTTCCCACACTGGAATTACTCTCGCTTTAAAAAGTCATGGTAGGCCACCACTGGGGGGGTATTACAACGCCTTAAAGTGACAGAGCTATACAAGTCGTCTAGCGCCATCTCGTTCACTCACCGGAACAAACCTGGTTTTAAGACGTTGTAATACCCTCCCTGGTCCCATCATCTCTCACACAGTCTTATCTTTAGATCTTTGGTCTTCACGTACTCTTCTAGTCACTTTTAAAGTGTTTATATTTTTTTTTTTGCGCGGTAAAATCATCAAATGAGTCCTCCCGGCCAGGACAGAGCGGGAGGGACTGTCAGACACTTACTGAATAAAATCCACGGTGTCCTTCAATAGCCCTTTGCGTTCCGGGGTAACGGTAATCCGTTAGTCCCGTGACCATAGTGGTAAACGAAAATAATTTTTGACGAAATATATACTAGATAACTAGGATATGGAAGTAAAATAGTTGTTTGCACAGAGAAGATTTTTATTCAAGTGAATGACACAAGTCATTATCAAAAACACATGTTCGAATATCAATTTGAAATGTTGTTTCAACTAAAAAGTTTCCACACTTCCCCTCAAACAACATCCATCATCAGATATCCTCACATCACACCACACCAGACACACTCAGATTCAGATCGCGCACACATTTATTAAATGCCACACGACCTAATGGTTTTGTCAGCACATCTGCTGGGTTATCTTCCGTACATACATAGTCCAGACGTATAACATTCTTAGCAATACAATCTCTGACATAATGCGCCCTTATGTCTATATGTTTCGTCCTTCTATGCGCTACAGGATTGTACGCAAGTTTAATGGCACTCTGATTATCTACGAAAATGCAAATAGCCCCAAGATATTCACCTCTTATAAATGCATTCAACTGCCGCAAGTGAACTGCCTCCTTGGTAGCCTCCGAAAGTGCAATATACTCGGCTTCCGTTGACGAAAGTGCCACACAAGCTTGTTTCCGGCATTCCCAGTTAATCAACGATTTTCCGCATCTAAAAATAAATCCAGAATATGATTTCCTATCTTTGATGTTCCCTCCCCAGTCAGCATCTACAAATCCCGTGATGTCCTGCACCGGCGACTTGGGAAATATCAAACATAGATCTTTTGTACCCTTAAGGTATCTCAAGATATCGCACCCCCAGATCAACAAAGACGTAAGTGCAGATACGTCAAATTTTTTTTATTGCTGTTTTGGATAGCATACGTAAAGATACATGTGCTCAATTTTTTCCGTGCAATTTAGACTTAAAATGAAGGTTTTATAACAAAAAAAAAATTTTTGGCGTCATTTAACTTTAATATTTTTTCAAATAAAAAAGTCGATAAACCAACATAAGCACGTAAAATTTCATTAAAATACACCTAATCATGCTTAGGTTTTTGTTCCATCAAAAAAAGCAAAAAACGTATAATTATATCTCGTATTATGCTTTTTAATGCCTAATAAAAAAACGATTTTCTTAAAATAATACCGATTACATCCCATCACAAATAAAAATAATCAAACAAAAAAAGCCGTATTTCTATGTTCACGGGTGCACTCGCACACAGTTTCGAAATAATCATGCTTACGCCTTTTTTCTTTCGCCTTTCTTGATCTAGTTGGCGGAAGTAATCATGAACTCGTCACATAAACAAATCGAAAGGTCTGGGTACTTACCCTTACATCGCATGCGCGGGTGTGGATTATTTGTTTAGTTTTCATAACTCACGCGCCGCTCAGAGACAACTGCACGTAACGATTTGTATTTCCGAGTTAAAAAGAAGTTTAAAGAAGTGTTTAGGTACTGATCGGAATTAAGTATCCCTTTTTTTTCAGTCTACACTGTCTCACTGCTGGGCAAAGGCCTCCTCCAAGTTTTTCCAAGTTTTCTTGTCCAGCGCCACTTCGAACCAGTCCTCACGGTGTGAATCCAGCTCGTCTCGCCACCTTTTTCTAGGCCGGCCTCGGCGGCGCCGTCCATCTTCAGGCACCCACTGTGTGGCGGCCTTCGCCCAGCGGTCAATGTTCATGCGGCTGACGTGACCCGCCCAGTCCCACTTCAGCTTGGCAGCTTTCTTGCCGACGTCCAGAATGCCCGTTTTGGAACGTATCGTGGTGTTGCGAACTCTGTCCTGTCGTTTGATGCCCAGAATGCTGCGTTCCATTGCCCTTTGGCATACTCCAAGGCGGAACCTCTGCGACTCGGTAAGCGATCAGGTTTGAGCACCGTAGGTTAGGACGGGCAGGATGCACATGTCGATGAGTTTGCGCTTTAGGGAGATTGGTAAATCACCCTTCATAAGCGTCTTCTTGGACCAGTAGCTTTTCCAGGCGTTTTCGATTCGGCGATCGATTTCTCTTTCTTGCCTGTTTTCGAAAGATACTAACTGGCCCAAGTAGATATACTCATCGACATATTTAATATCCTGACCATCTACCTCGACCCTACGCTTAGTGCTGTTTGTCATTATTTGTGTTTTAGACCGATTCATCGCAAGTCCCACCAAGGAGCTAGCTGTGCTCAGTTCTTGGATTATGGTTTGTAGTTCAAAAGCTGTAGGGGCAAAAAGAACAATGTCATCGGCAAAACGGAGGTTTGTCAGCCTCTTATTGCCGATTTCTATACCTTTAGTCGCCCAAAAGGCTGCCAGAGTTTTAAATATCTCCTCAAGTGTGCTGGTGACGGGCACGCCGCGATTGCGGCGGTAAGACCCCTCTTTGAGGAGTGGCTGGAGAGACGTCATGGCGTCCTTACTTTCCGCCTGACGCAGGTCCTCACCGGGCACGGATGCTTCGGGAGGTACCTATGTTTGATGCGGAAGGAGGAAACGCCTGGGTGATGTCACCACTGCGAAGATCGCCCGGAGGACACGGTGGAGCATACGGTGCAGGACTGCCCCGCTTGGGCAAAGCACCGACGTGTCCTCACGGAGGCGATAGGCGGAGACCTCTCGCGCCCAGCATTGGTCGCGGCCATGCTGCGGGGCAAGACGGAGTGGGAAGCGGTCGCCTCCTTCTGCGAAGCAGTAATGCTCGCGAAGGAGGAGGCGGGCTGCGTGAGAGAGAGGACAGTGTCCTCCCTCTGCCCCACCCGCGGTGGTGGACGCCCACGGCGACGGACGTCGCAAGACGATCTCCAGCCACCGTAGGCGCGGGCATGCGGGCAGCGAGTAAAGGGCAACTCGCTGCCCGACCATGAATCATGCTCGGGTCGACGGCGCGTTGTGTCCCATGCGCGCCTCAAAAAGCGTCAGCATACTGACGGGGCCCCCTCTCAGAGGGCCAAAGCCTGCCGGGGTCGCGGGATTATTTCCTTACCGTGACCCCGGAACATAAAGGGCTACTGAAGGACACCGCCGATTTTAGTCAGTACAAGTCTGACAGTCCCTCCCGCCCTGCCCGGGGTGGGAGGACTCATTTGATGATTTTACCACGTTATTCGGAGAGAGCGGATCACCCTGCGTGACTCCCTTTTGAATTTGAAATGTGGGTCCTTCATTACTGAGTTTGATGTTTTCGGTGCTGTTCTAGTAAATACTTCTGAGGAGGTCAATATACTGCGATTCTAATTCTTGGTTTTCAAGAGCTTTAAATATTGAGGAGTGTTTAATACTGTCAAAGGCTTTAGAATAATCTACGAAGGCTAAGTAGAGAGGTTTATTAAATTCTGAGTATTTTTCTAGAAGTTGGTTCGAAGTCTGCAGGTGGTCGGTTGTTGAGAAACTGGGGCGAAATCCAGCTTGTACAGGTGGTTGATGTTTATCCAATTTGTCATCTATACGGTTATGTATTACTTTAATGAAAGTCTTGTAGATCTGAGAATGATGTTAAACTTATTGGACGATAATTGCCGATGTCACTTTTGTCGCCCTTTTTATGCAGAAGGAATATGTTTGAATGGCACATTGTTTTTGGAACTTTTCCGGACCGTAAAATGGTGTTAAATAGGTTAGTAAGGTGGGGCAACAGAGTGGAAGATCCTATTTTGAGTGCTTCTGTGGTAATTCCATCTTCTCCAGGACTTTTATTGTAGCGCATAGTAGCAAGCGCTTTGTGCAATTCGTAACCATTTATGGGGGGGATGGAATCGGATAGATTATATTCAGTATAGTTATCGTATGATGGATGCTCGGAATATAATGATTTATAATATTTTGTGGCAATTTCCATGATTTTACAGGTATTTACAGATTTGTTGATTATATTTTACAGGTACTTTGTAGGTGTTGTTTGTTCCGGTAACTATTGCATTGTATTGTTTTTCTGCGTCTGTTTCATCGATTTCAAGTTCCTTAAAATAATTAGACAGTTCCTGGTTGAAATGTTGGAAGTTATTAACGAGGGTCTCTTTAGACAGTCTTTTAATTTGTTTTATAAATAATTTGGCTCGATGGATTTTAAAATCTAGTCTGATTTTAACACGAATGGGTGTCTGAATATGGTCTGAACTATATTTGATCCTGTTTATGACATTAATATTTTTAATAATAATTATATCTATCGGATGACAAGATGTAGTCGATTTCGTTGTGCGTGATGCCATCTGGCGACACCCAGGTCCATCGTCTTTGCGGTTTCTTCATATAGAAACTGTTGACTATGTGCATGCTCTGTCCAAAGGCAAATTAAGTGAGTCGAGCGCCTCGCTCGTTTCGATCTCCTAACCCAAAACTACCAACTGTGTCACCACAGTCCAGTTCTTGCCTTCGTCCCACTTTTGCATTAAAGTCACCAATCAATAACCATGTTCCAGGTGCCTTTATTTTCGTCGCATGCTCTATTAACAAGATCGTAAACATCTTCTACATCTTCATCTGAATATGCAGATGTTGGTGCATATACCTGAACAAGAGTTAGAGTTTTGGTAGGTGTTAGTTGGAACTTGAGCACAGTGACACGTTCAGAGTATCCTAAAAATTCAATTATGTTGTCCTTCCACTTCTTTGCCACCATGAACCCCACTCCGTGTTGGCCACTGGTTTCACCGAAGTGGAAGAACACGGCATCGTCTCTTTCCTCTGTTTGCTCACCTTCTCGTCTCACTTCTGAAAGTCCCAAAATGTCCCAACGAATATCCTATATGGCATTTACAAGCTCAATCAACCGCTCATCTTTCAGCAGCGTCCGAACATTGTATGTAAGAATGTTGAGTGTACCGGAGTCCTTTATGTAATTTGCCGTAATTGTCGTTTGACGGTTAGTCGAATATCTCGCCAGAGATTCTTAGCTCCCCTGACACCAGGGCTGTGCTCGCGCCCGTCTACGCCAGCACAACTGCTGGAGTCGCCGGGCACTTGGGGTTTTTTTTTCAATACTAATATGATTAACATTCTTTTGTGTGAATGTTTAGTAATTGGTATAATAAATAATTTTAAGATTTTTGTTGTGATTATTAATTTTAATATTTTGAGGTCTTAATAAGAATTTCTATTTAGTTACCGTTCTGATTTAATCACAAAATTAAAATTATAATTCACTGTTAATTTGATTATCTTTTATCACTAATAATCTGTTCTGTTATGACTATTATTATTATAAAGTGCAATTTTCTAAAAACCTTTTTTATTACACCACTGAAATATATTTTACCTAGAAACTTAATATTACTTACAGTTATGGTTTAATTGAACATACTGTTATAAAAAGGCCGTATTTAGACTTAAAACTATATTTTACTTTTATTTTTTAACAAACAAAGCCGTAAATGCATCTTAAATTTCGATAAGTAAAATAAAATTAAGCAAAAAAGGGCTTAAGCAGTACTTAGCCTCTGTATTTTATCATAGTATAGAACTTCGTAACAGACGTAAGCATGAGTAGTTACAGTATTAAAAATATTTAGAAAGCGATGATTAGAATAAAAAACATTACATTTGAGGATTGGTCTTAAATAAATAAGGAAAACGTCTGTAAAACTTTAAACATTAAATACTGATTACCAATTTAGTTTAAGGTGTTTCGAATGTAAACAAAAAAAAAGGTTGTTTTTTTTACTATTTTTTGATATATAACAATAGATCATAGAGTCAAAAACAAAGTAGATATACCTGGTTAAACAGTTTTTTTGCTCCCCTGTAAAGTTAGTGAATTCCACTTACGCCTTTATTGGCCTGGGTGTGCGATATGTTTAGCAGCTTTCCAATGACGTTCCTCACAACATGAGTTGTACTGTGCCAAAAAATTTACCGCAGCCGCAATATCCGGGCGTGTGTTACAGGCCAAATAGTTCAGCGACCCTATGAGCGCCTGATAACTACGAGAGTCTTGGCAGGATAAGATCTTACCTCCTTCCCCTTCCGCCAAGGCTTTATGGAAATCCATTTCCGTCGGAGTTTTTACAGGTTTGCAGTCAGACATACCATATTCATCCAAGATCTTCGAAATAAGCCTCTCTTGATTCAAATATATTCCAGTATCAGTCTTAGACAAAAGCATACCTAAAATTTGCCTCGCTTCCCCTAAATCCTTTATCTTGAACTGTTTAGAAAGATTGCCTAATAAAACTTCCTTCTGCTGTTTGTCTTTGTTAAACAATAAAAAATCGTCAACGTACAGAGCGACATAAAAATTATTATTTTTGTAAAGACAGCTGTCAAAGTCACAGCGCTTGAAGTTCATAGACAATAACACCTCATTTACTTTTTCGTTCCAAGAACGTGAAGCTTGTTTGAGGCCGTATATCGCTTTTTCTAGTAAGCAAACTTTTTCCTTCGACTTTTGTAGTCTTCTTTAAAGCATGCAAGTCCATGAAGGTTTCCTTTTCGGATTCTACTACGTAGAGGATAACGACATTCACCTTCGTTTGACTCTTCTCTATTAAAAGAATCTTCAGTTTCAACATTTCTCACCACGACATTTTCTGCTCCGCTATCACCCGTTTCTCCCACCTCCATCGCCGCGTCTTCAAATACTTCAGCCCCATCTATGGAACTCGGCCCTTGAGAAGCCTCTGCACTATCAGGTGACGAACCTGATTGGCCTTGTACCTTTGCAAGTTCCCAGATTACTTCAGCACCTTTGTCACCGCTACTTACGAGCTGACTAGGATCCTCTGAAACTACTGCTGTAGAGTCCTCCAAGAAAACTACATCCCTTGCTCTAACAATGACGCGAGGATTACTGGGATTAATGAAACGATATCCCTTGGTTTCTTCACAGTAACCAACAAAGACATGTTCTACTGCTTTAGGGCTCCATTTCTTCCGAGTTTCCTTGGGCACGTGCACAAACGCTTTCGTTCCAAAAACTCTGAAATTATCTAATGACTGAGCCTTCCCTGTCCACAACTCCTCAGGAATCTTACCATTATTGCCACTGTGAGGCAGCCTGTTCTTGATATAAACAGCCGTATTACATGCCTCTCCCCACAGTCTCGCACTCAGACCCTTTTCCGCCAACATAGCACGAGCCATCTCCACAATAGTGCGGTTTGCTCGCTCCACTACGCCATTCTGCTCCGGAGTGTAGGGAACAGTTAATTGATGTTTTATACCCTTTTGCTGTAAAAACCCATCAAACTTCCTGTTCACAAATTCTGTTCCATTGTCTGTGCGTATGCACTTGACCTTCAACCCGGTTTCAACCTCTACACTAGCTAGAAAAACTTTAAAATGATCGAAAACCTGATCTTTTGATTTAAGGAAAAATACAAAAGATTTACGTGTAAAATCATCTAAAATAACTAGCATATACCGAGATCCACCGTACGTGGGTTCAGACATTGGACCACAGATATCTGCGTGAACCAGTTGTAGTCTTTCGACTGTCCTCTCAGCCTCACCAACTGGAAAAGGTAAACGATGTGCCTTCCCCTTAATACAGGCGACACAAGGTTCCATTACGCTCTTACCAAAATCCATACCCGGGAGCTTACGTAAATCTCGCTCATTTACGTGTCCAAGCCGCCGGTGCCACAACATCAAAAGATTACCTGCTTTCACTGACGCCAACGCAGTCCCATCTACAACCGCCTGACAACCTTCAAGCTTGTAGATCCCTGAGACTTCACTTGCGGTAGCCAGAAGCTTTCCCTTGAAATGGCCTGGAACCAAATGGTGAATTAGCTTGCACCCATCTCTGTCAAAACTTACCTTCCATCCTCTCTCTACTAATTTAGACACTGATAACAGATTAACATGCAAACCAGGTACATACATGACATCCCTCACAGCAAGCATTCGTCCTTTCAAACTCACTATGATGTCACCCTTACCCTTGCATTCAATCTTATCATTATTCGCACAAGTCACGTTACTCATACCAACATTCATAACCAAATCTTTAAACCAATGTTTCTGGAAAGACATATGTGAAGATGCTCCGCTGTCAATGTACCACTCCGTCGGATTGAAGGAGTCCCCGGCGCTGAATGAAGACAGGCTCACGACCGCGACGTCACTTAGTTTGGAGATTGAACCCGCTTTCTTTCCTTCAGGACAGTCCGGCTTCTTATGTCCAGTCTTTCCACATTTAAAGCATTTAATTTTGGTCATATTAATATCTTTGTTCCCATTCCACTTCTTACTCTTGCGCACAGCCAATGCCGAGTCCGCTCAAATCCGGTGGTAATATCCTTCAACTTTTGAGAAAGAGACATAACTACAGCAACATATTCATGCATCGACGAGTGTCTCTCTAGCTTCTCATCCAACAACGCGTTCATGAGGGTAATTTTGCGATTTACGCCTTTGTCCTCATCTCAAACGCTTTCGCTAGGCTATCCCAAGCATCCTTAGCAAAATTTGAATCTTGTACATACGCATAAAGTGTAGGTTCCACATGTAGACAAATCAAAGCTAGTGCATCTTGGTCCTTCTCGATGGCGGTGGAGTCTTTGGAATCCGGGTACGTAGACGTATACGTGAACAACTTTTCTCGTATGAGAATCATTTTTATAGCGAATTTCCACGTAGAGTAGTCATCTAGGCCGCAGAGATTCTTGATGGCAAATTTAGCGACTGGGCCCATAACCTTTTGACGAAATATATACTAGATAACTAGGATATGGAAGTAAAATAGTTGTTTGCACAGAGAAGATTTTTATTCAAGTGAATGACACAAGTCATTATCAAAAACACATGTTCGAATATCAATTTGAAATGTTGTTTCAACTAAAAAGTTTCCACAATAATAGTTAAAAACCATTCCCATATCTTTCTTTCTTTTAGCTGGCAGACGAAAACAAACACAATTAGGTACAGTATTTTTCAAAAACATTACCATTCGTACAAAAAACGAAAGCATTGTATTCTTCCTTTTCATCTTTATAGATTGAAAAATGACAGGCATACATTTTTGAAATGTACAACAAAAATTCTTGATCATTATTGATCGCGCATTTCGTGGGCTGACGTTAAAATCGTACGAATCATTCGCGTCGTGCGTAGGCGCAGGTGACGTGACATCAAAGCTCGATGATTTAATTTTACAATACGTAGGTACGTAATAGCTGTGGCTTCGACGTATCTATAACAGTCTTTAACATTGTCCGAGACGAATGCTTCGGGAAGACCTTGTGGGTCAATATGGGTACTTGATTATAGGCCACTTCAGTATGTTACGCTAGATTCGTCACGCGATTGTCACGTGACCAGACTGCGAATATGCGCTATCTAAGTGATCGTACCGTAAAAATAAAGTCAAAGTAAAAAATACTTACTTTTTTACCTACTTTTAAACTGAATGGTTAGCTGTTTATTACTTTTTAAAAGTAATTTGTGACAGTCCTTCAAGCACACACATCATCTTTGAAAAGGGGACACCCAATTAAAACAACGTCCGTTTACACATTAATCTGACTACTAACTTTAACTTTACGGACCAAGGAGTATTAATACGTGGCCATAAACTTACATATTCCTGGAGACTTGGTGAGATACGAGTACATCACGTCAGTGTTGGTAGTGGTACAACTTCAATAATTCCGAAGCCACAGAACTCATGTGTACGCAATTAAACAGTTCCACCTTACCAGCTAGTTTGTAATACAGTTTCAACACTAATCCAACCAATCTAATATGTGCACCAAGTTGTACAGTCTCACTGATTATAAATACCTTTGCCTCTCAAACGTCAAAGTTCATTCTAAAATTTTTGACATTGACAGCCCAAACTTTTGATTTATTGTCTGTGGACAATAGAGCCGTAGTTGTCATTTTGATTGACAAGGTAAAGTTGTTACGAAGGAGGTCTCGTTAAAAAGTTTCATTAACCTCTCGGACCCCAATGCGCCCCAATGGCACAATTTTGAGCCACCAAACCCCGACCGATTTTAAACTGTATTTTTGTAAAAATAAGTCTTAAAATCGGTCAGGGATTTTTGGCAAAAAATTTTTCGCGGGGCTCGAGAGGTTAATTATTCTTTCGGGGCTATTTTGGTAATTAAAGCCAGCTGCTGGCCGAAAATATTTCTGTATCTCTAAAATTATTTTCAGTGCGTACTATTTAAAATGTAAATTGTTTTTATTTTTCCACAAAGAAGAACATTTTGTTTTTGTTTTAGAAATGGAAATGTAATGTAACTTTTCTTTTTATCATTAATTTATTGTTTTTGCTCATCAAAATGAAATAATTTGAGTGACGTTATTATTTTTAGAGTATTTTTGAGCTGGGAAACTGTGTTCCTACTATAGTTGGTGCCAGTTAAGATGGCAATAGCGGTCATTGACCTTTAACTAATAAGTCCTCGTATAATGACATACGATCAGAATTAGCATTTTTAGGGTTCCGTAGTCAACAAGGAACCCTTATAGTTCCGCCATGTCCGTCCGTCCGTCCGTCCGTCTGTCCACAGTTTAGCTCAGAGACGCCCAGTACTAGAAAGCTGTAATTTGGTGTAAATATACGGATTTGTTGTGCCGAAAAAGTGGTAAAATAAAATCTCGTAAAATATTTTTTTTTAGGGTACCTCCTGTACACGTAAAGTGGGGATGTTTTTTTTATTTCTCGCGTACCCCTTAGTGTGGGGTATCATTAAATAGGTCTTTAAAAAATATTGATAGTTTCCATTAACATTTTTTTGATAAAAAGATTCGTTTGTGAAATATTAAGCTCTAAAGTGCTAATTTTTGCTCGACTCGAGTGTCCCCCCCCTCTACCAGCTAAACGGTTATGTTTGGGGGTGTGAAAAAATTCACAATAGTAGTATATATAACGAAGTTTGAAGGAAAATTATCATGACTAAGTAGGCTTTACAAGTTTACGAGTAATAGTCGACCAACTTATAAAACGTACTTGGATAGCATATTTTCCTAAACAAAATGTATCGCAGAACATGTTCTTCAACTGCAAATATAAGTTTGTAAACTTTATTTTTACAGCTATAATAGGTGGGTATGTTTTGGGGATAGGTAGGTTTTTATTATCAACTATTTTTAACTAACTTCAAAAAAAGGAGGAGGTTCTCAATTCGTCGTAATCTTTTTTTTTATGTATTTTCCCCGATTTCTCAAAGACGCCTGGACCGATTTTGAAAATTCTTCTTTTTAAAATTAAGTTCAGCGAATCAGCTTAATTAGTTCGCATAAGTATTTTGATGGGCAACTACGGAACCCTACACTGTGCGTGGCCCGACACGCACTTGGCCGGTTTTTCTGTGATATGATAGTGTTTACTTGTGAGTCTTTAATATAAATATAATATAAAATCTGAGGTATAGGTGAAATGTTTTAACCATTTTGATATCTTATGAATACTTAGATACTTATATCCTTACAATATACTTACTAATTTATTCGGTATTTTATAAAAATGCTAATTCTGAGCTTATGTCATTATACGAGGACTTATTAGGTAGGGGTCAATGACCGCTATTGCCATCTTAACTGGCACCAACTATAGTATTACAACGATAATTGAGTAGTTGTAAAGTCCAAAATCCGGCCTCCTCACCTTATACTGAGATTTTTTTGGAAATATCTCTGGAATCTTTGCCCTAGACGTGTATCGATCCCAAATCATTCTGTTGAGCAGTAGCGCTTGCTGCTTGTAAATTAATGGAGCCGTCTAAAGTCTAGACAAAGAACATAAAGCCAATTACTAGCAATAATGTTAGGCATTAACAATAACGTAGTTCATGTTATACAACGTATTCCCCGAACAATTCGCTACTCCCTAAATTGAGCGTGTCGAATATTTCTATACTTTGTTAATCATTGCTTTATCGTTCGTTTTATATTGCTATGCCAAGTCGTAATGTTCTGCAATCTGACTTATACTTTGTATCTACAACTACATATTTGTATGCTGTTACCTTAATTATTTCTTTTTTTATTTGAGTAGGTAACTTTCTCAGGGGTCCAGTCAGTGAAGATCTTGAAGAACTGATTCGTGGGGCAAGTATGGTCTGAAATTGGCCAAAGCAGAAAGGTTTGGTAACAGATAGGGGAGGCTTTTGCCCTGCATTGGGAAGCAGTATAGAATGAAGAAAAGATGAATAGGATTCTGTTAGCAGTGTTTTGAAAAAAAAAAGTAGTAAATGATACCAACGAAAATGAGTAGCGCCAACCCCACGTAATAAAATAATAAGATCTGCGTAGGTATGCTATGATGATATTTTTCTAAAATTCTTTGCAATTAATAAATTCACTAATAGGTCTTCTTCAGGCCTCCCCCGACTATCGCAAAATCTTCTGATTCAGGGCTTCTTGTATCCAGCGGATTTTAATAGCCTTCACCCGGTCATTCGCTTTAAAATATAATTAGTCTGATAATTTGAGTTTCATTACAGTTTCAGTTCGCTTTATGACTTTCTCACTGCTCTTTCCTCGATCGCACAGTTTTACAGATTGAAAGAATTCAACTAAATGGAAATATTCTTGTAAATAATGACTTTGAACAGTTTATTTCTCCATTTGCAATAAAAACGTTTGAACTTAGTGTAATTAATTCAATTTATATTACTGAAACAGCTTCCTAGTACATTTTAACTAGCCAATAATAAACACAAGTGAAATTTCAAAATTGCCTTAAATAAATAAGCAGTCAACCAAAATAATTAATTTAATTTTCCCTTTATCGTTAATTAGTACCATAATGATACAAGAACACGAGTTTTGTAACGTAATGCGAAGTACAAAAGTTACAAACGACTGTACCATTTACAACACAAAGTGGCTTCTCATTTCAGATTCTAAGAAATTTTCTTAAGTATTCCATCACCAAGAAACGTTTTGAGGCAAAACTCGTAATTATACGAATTTATGAGCAATATAAAGTTAAATAATAACGTTTATGTGACACCAGTTGCGTGGTTCTAATGATAGATATGTTAAACGTTACGTTCCGTATTCCACAAAATGGTCCTTCGAGGCGCTTTTTTGGGCCTCTAGGGCGAAACGCGAAAAAGATTGTATCTCCTCAGACGCAAATTGTTAAGATATACCTTCCTACATTAAATTTTTATGAGTGCTCATAAAATACGTGGGAGCAAGATAAATGAATTGACTTCACAGAGACGTGTTTAAAATTAATGACGTCATTACTTACCGCCGTTGTGCTGCGATCTTTTTTTCATTATCTTATTTCACCGGTGGTTGATGAACTTGTCGTCATGTCTTTCCTCCATAAAAATTTGAAAGAATCTCTTGAAAAACAAAATTACACGAGAAAATAGAACAAGCAGAGAGAACGTGCCTTCAATTAATCCGCATTTGCCACTCATTGCAAATTTTCAAATTCGTTGCTGACTAAAACTGTGCTAAACCTGTGTAGGAATTCTGAAATATTGTGAAATAACCAAAACATGGAAATAGAACCACAGTATAGTAACGAGGAGCGTTCAAATACTCTGCGTGGTTGCGCAAACCGAGTTTTTTACACTGCTCCGCGAATACGCTGGCAAAATTGGTGCCTAATGGTTTTCGGCTACCTGCTATTTTATTTCCCTTTTAGACTGAACACTTTTTGCAAGGTTCGCACATCTCGTTGGATTTTAACGTTTCATACAGAAAATATACTGGCGAAATTTTTGGATGGCTGATTATTATCACTTTCCACAATTATCCATCTCTTACGCTATGCGCGAAGTTGGTGGTGATGACTATAGAAACGATCGCAGCGCGCGATCAGTACTTTTTTAGGTTTTATGTAATTTAAAATGAAAAACAAGACATTTTTTTTATCGTAATATCTACTTAGTACTTTTTTTTTTACGTGGTAAAATCATCAAATGAGTCCTCCTACCCAGGGCAGAGCGGGAGGGACTGCCAGACTCGTACTGACTAAAATCCACGGTTCCTTCAATAGTCCTTTACGTTTGCAGGCTTTGGGAAAAAGAAGTGATACCTACTGAAATAAACATAAATTAACTTAATTAAATATTATGATGTTAAGTTTAATACAATTTTTTTTTTATCAGTTCATTCTTGTCTTCATACAGAACAAAGATATTCCTTAAAGTGTGGAAAACAGAAAAATTACACGGATGAACAACATTATAACAAGCTTTTTATAACGAACAAGATTGTAAAGTTTTTAATAAACATTCTTAATATTACAACCTTTTTGGTGCGCAAGCTCGTTGTAGACCTTTGTAAATAAGGCTTAACTAGCAATATCCGCGCCAATTTTTACCGCAATTTTACCTTCGAAAAGGCTGATAATTTTGCCTCGCTTGCTACATAAAGATAACATCGTCTTTTTTAGGAAGTCGGTTAAAATCCTTAGGCCGGCTTGTACCACAAGTTACATGCATCCATCCCTTCAATCTTCCGATTTTAAAATTTAAACTCTTCGTTACGTTTGTTACGTTGTTTTAATTCTATTAAAACAAAGTTACTTTCCTCTGTCTGTCTGCCTCTACGTATGCTTAAATCTTTAAAACTATGCAACGGATTTTGTTGCAGATTTATTTATTTATTTTTTTTATTTATTTTTTTTCCACAACTATCACACAACGCCATCTAGTCCCAAGCTAAGCAGAGCTTGTGTTATGGGTACTAGACAACTGATAAACATACTATTATATATGATATTTCTAAATACATACATGTTATAGATAAATTACACCCAGACACAGGACAAATGAACATGCTCATCACACAAACGTTTGTCCTGGGTGGGAATCGAACCCACGACCCCCCGGCATAGCAGTCAGGGTCACTAACCACTAGACCAACAGGCCAGTCATTTGTTTAATAGATAGAGGGATTTGAGAGGAAGTTTTACATGTTTGTATAACATGCACAATATGGTAGAAATTTCATCCGTCCAGACTCTGCACTGCAGAGTCAGGGCGGGTTGATAGTAAAATCATAAAATTCTTTTTTCTTATTTCATTCAATGAAACTAAGGTATGAAAATCTCTTTGCTCCGATATCGATTCCTATGGGTAGATTTTATGAAGCACTTCTGCAATTATACAAATAATAGGTACTTCAAGTATTACGTGCCTACTAAATAAACAGAAATAGAATACCTAATTGGTATGATTGGTACTAAACTACTTAAGTTAATATTTTTATCATAAAAAAAAACAAGTCCAGCTTGATTTGATAGTCCCTAAGTTTAGCGTAAACCTAATGATGATCCGTAGGCGGTCCAGTCTTTAGGGATTCTATTTGAAAGGTCTAAAAAACTGTGTAGAACTTTCTAGAATTTAATAAAAATCTTAAAAGACTTTCTCTTTAAAATAATTGATCGTTATAGTGGGTGAACGTTTCTGCGAAAATTGTATTAAAAAGGTTAGTCGTGGTAAAACAGGTTAGTACCTACCTATTTTTAGCTTAGTAAGCTAAGCTATGAAGGGTCTTGGAAATGTAAAGTTATTTTTCTTTTTTACTTTTACTGAGAAATTCCGCGAAATACCCGGTCTTTTTCCCGGTCCGAACTTAAGGAAACAAATTGTGGGAAAATATAAAATGTCAGCTATAAAAACCTCAGATTTTCTGAGGTTCAGTCTTGACTTTCGTAATAAGTTGTTAAAATTAGTATTAAGTTACATTTTATTAGATTTGTTTTCTGATTTACCATACAATTGATCTAACTATGAATTTCATATTATTATTTTAATCTTTTTTATCATTCTTATATATTATTACCTATGTATTATAATTGTATTGCTATTTTGTTAAATTTTAAGGCATTGACCATAACATTATTGTAATTCATAAAATTATTTTTTACTGTAAATGCTTTGATTGAGTAAAGTTAAGTGTAAATTCAGATTTTGTAATAAATTACTATTACTATGACTACTCCGCGTTTTGTACCCAAATTACCTAAACTCCGGTTTTACAGAGCTCATATTTCTCAGACTCCGGAATTTCAAAACAAAGCGCCACCATAACCTTGATTATGATGTTTCTCTACGGATAGAACCATCAATCATCTCCCGGAAAAAGATTCATCAGCTAAAGCAAACTCTTTCGTATAAATATCCGTGCATTACTCAACATCTCTTCTTTACGAAATGCGATTAATTTCCAGTTTGCAAACGTCTTAATTCTAAGCTTCCGAGGTCGGCGTACGCTCGTAATAACGTTTTAAGACTAACGTGCCATGAACAATAAATATAAAGTTACTCTGACCATTTTACAATCCATAACTCGTTTACCTCAACAGATGGTGTTAGAATATTCTCGTGTCAGAGTTGCCATGCAATGGGACAATCTTGCCAGGCAATGTGGCAATGTTGCCAGTAATTGGATGCTTATCATAATTTTATCAGGTCCCTGATCCAACTGCCAAAACGAGAGCCTCTTTAGATGTTGAACGAGGCTTTTGGCAATTAAGGTATTGGCCAACACGACTAATCGGCACAATGATCACTGTTAAAGTCTATCTGCTTTACTTTCTTGGCTGTTATTATTATTCTGCATCATCTTAAAAAAGCTCTCTTTCCGTGACTTCCAGTGTTTTTCGACCCCAAGCTAGTAGTTCAGCTCCACCTTCTTGCTGGATCGGGGCTCATATTATGATATTAACTGTTGCCAGCTGCTTCTCCCAAGAGTAACACTTAAATTATCCCACAGGAACTTAATTTCGAGATAAACGCTGTCCTATCTGTTATCCCAGAATTATCTCTGGGAAAATTTTCATCCAGATCCTTTTTGCCATACTGAATTACTGATGTGTTAGAGTGAAAAATTAATATCCATTCATACGAGTACACACAAGCTAGAAGTTAAATTACATTCTGAGACCATAGCATGAATTATACGTATTTTGCCGTACAGCAAAGTATTATTTGAAGTGTTACGACGTAAATTGTATGGAAAATGAAAAAATCCCTTTAATATACGAACGAGGAACTAGTTTAACCATCAAATTACCGTCAATTGGGCCACTCGTCTCATTTAGCATACAAAACACACAATATTTCACACTACTCTTAATTTTTTTATGGTCGATAACCATTATACAAGCTTTTCGTCATAAGTTCACCTGTATTGTCTACAAGCCAATAATTCTTGCTCTGTTTATTATTACCCGCATAATGTCCGGCCACATCCGTCACATGTTAGTATTGTAAACAATGGCGGGATGTACAGACGAGCAGATGGTCTAACACTAGATATAACAATTGATGCATTGTTGCTGATAGCTTGTTTTATTAGCTGCGAAAATCTTCAAGAAATTGTTTTTAAAAACAATTTCTTTTTAACGAAAAAGTACCTGAAATAGCTTTTAAAAATGGTAAAAACATGAAATGACCTCCCACCCAGGCCGAGGACGGGAGGGACTGTCAGACTTATACTGACTATAATCCACGGTAATCCTTCAATAGCTTTTTGAGGCGCGTGTGGAAAATGGCGCGCCTTCAAACCGAGCATGGTCCATGATCGGACGGGGAGTCACCAATTACTCGCCGTCCGCATGCCCGATATCGCTTCACGACGTCCGTTGCCGAGCGCGTCTCCTACCTGAAATATAGCTTGTGTTCATTTTAATTTTTCTTTTCCGTCTTATCAATGGATTTCTTACTATCACCATTGCTCTTAAAACGCGAATCGTGAAGAAACCGGCATATCCTAGAACCAAAAATTCGAAGACATCTGACATCTATCAACCCGCACTCACTGGGCCCGCTTGGTGGATTATGGCCCATTCCATCTCACAGAGAGGAGGCCTGTGTCCCTGCAGAAATTGGAGACATTATATTATAGGCTGATGATGATGATGAAGATGGATCGATCTCACCCGGCAGGAACTAAAACTCGAGTACCAACAGAACACAGTAAAAGTTAAATTAAAAATTCCACCTGTCCGTCGATAAGTTTTAGGTACATACCTACATCTTTTCTCAGCAATATTTGATAAATTCTAGACATATTTCTTCTTTTAATCCGGGCTTAGATGAAAGAGATCAATGAAAGCATTTGCAGGTCATTTGTCTTAGTAATGTGGGATTTATCATTTTAGACATCGTTATTGAAGATTACTTAAGCCCGCTTGCACGAACCCGAGTTACCATTTAACTCAGAGTTAGTTGCTAACACAAGGTTAAATTGACAGTTTGTCATACAATATTGTCAATTTAACCTCGTGTTAGCAACTAACTCTGAGTTTAAAAGATAACTCGGGTTCGTGCAAATGGGCCTTACAGTTTTAAAATAAAATTTTAGAAATATCTTAATGTGAAAACATTGATATATTTGTAACAATGAGCATTGAATGATGTACTCAGACTGTATTAATCTAAGATAATTATATTATTTAAAATGGCTCGTTTCACCTTATGAAACATTATTTACATTTATTTATATCTTATTATTGTATTTTTAGGTAACGTAGAACGGTTGGCCCATTACGTAATCATGTATAAATCTTCATTTGCTAAACAAATGATTTTATGTAGTAACTATTTGCCTATGTCAACCCTTTTGGATAATATGAAGAACATTTGTAATCATTCTGTACAGAATCCCGACCCTTTTTTACATGCGTACCATCCCTCCACAATCTTAGCCCTCCCAACCTCTCCCAATCGCGTAAATACAAAAGCGAAATGAAACACAGACAGGAGCTGATCTGTAATGCATCCGGGTTTGGATGTTTAAATAGTTACAAACACGACTGTAACACAGACATTTGGAAAGTGTCTGCACTGCGATCGGTTTTGTAAGATAACAGCGGCCCACCCACTAACGTTCATTCCTTCTGAATTGTCCCGTTGTGCAAACTGTACAGAAAAATGACGAGATAAAATAAAACCGTTAAAGCCACTAATGAAACCACACTTTCTCCTGATTTTATAACAACACGCCAGTTCCACACAGGAAAACAATTCTTCAATGACCAAACACACGTTTAAGTACATAGTTCTTCGCGACGAGGGTGGCGGGGTTTTAATACCGTCATTTTTTCTTTCTCTTGCAAATCCACTAACGTTCATTCCTGCCAGAATCTACAATTCTGGCAGGAATGAACGTTAGTGGATGGGCCGCCATTGCTTTAACAAAACCGGCTGCAATACAGAACAGTTAGGTTATTCTCTATAAGAAATCTCATCGCTGCACTCCACAATGTGCTCTTCGATTGGACCGCTTTGAGATCGAACAATCCAACAGTAGCTTAGTCATTAGTGAATGGAAAACTTTAGTAACAGCGCAGCAGCGTGAGCGCTGCGACCGCGCCGTCACAAGGCTGTGTTTATAGAGAATTGCAGCTCATTGCTTATTCGCTCGTGTCTGTAGTAGGCGTGCGTTAAATGCGGCGCGGCGCTTTCGCCAACAGGACGGATAATGCAGTACAGATTATGGGTGTCTGTATTGCATCCGCGTTTGTATTTACGCCTCCCGGCCTTCACAGGTACTTCCCTCCTCGTCAACATCCTACATAATACCCTCACGACGTACCAAATCACTTTATATGATAATCACTACAATGGTAAATGTTATAAATACAAATTCCCCTGTTTTGTATCACCACTATTTTGGCAACTTTTCGTAAAACTCGACTAATACATTATTGTTACTATAAAGATTGATTATTTTACTGTTAATACAATTTATGATGACGTTAATGTTTTTAGAAAGTGCACATTAGACTTAGATATAGACCAGACTGGTTTAAAGCAAACAAAGCATTAGAATAAATTACTTAAATACTTTAACGTGGTTCAACTCAATGTTTAATTACTTAGTAGTTTCAGGGTTTACCGTCGAATTACTGTTAACCGCGTGTTAAATATTAAGGTATTTAATCTTAGTTAGGAAATGATTTAATGAGAGTGGAAATTAATAAAGTGTTAAATTAACATCTCATATTGGGATTATTTCTTTAGATACAAAAGTGTACAAAAGCACTCTGCACTTTCAGTGTGCGCAGCTAAGGAGAGGAATATTATGCAGGGTTCTTTATTTATAGCTACATCATCATCATCAGCCTATAATGTTCCCACTGCTGGGACACAGGCCTCCTCTCTGTGAGAGGGAGTATAGCTACATCCTTGGAGCTCATTAAGTGAAGAGGGTATAGGTTACTTGTAGGCAAGTTTGCTACACCGTCAACCACATCATCTCTAATTATCAGTCGGTTATTAACAAAATGACACGTTCTTAGTCTGAACTCTTCTTTCTTATGGCTGCTACACACCTTACGATAAATCGTTACGATTAGTCGGTACAGTTCAAACTGCAACGATAAATCGACAAGTGTGTATGAGAAAAACTGTACAGTTTGTTCGATTTTTCTCATACACTCTTGTCGATTTATCGTTGCAGTTTAAACTGTACCGACTAATCGTAACGATTTATCGTAAGGTGTGTAGCAGCCATTAGATGAAGCAATTACGTGTCCATTTTATTCTAACACCTTAATGCACACGGTGTCACTTTAAATCACCTTATAAAGGATGACTCACGCTAGACCGTGTCGGGTCCGAGCCGAGTGTCGGCCGTAGCACGGTCACCGAGCCGGTTCCGTGTCTGAAATTACTAAGACGGTTCTCGACCGGGCAATCATCGTTGCGCTGTGATACAGTATACTCGTCCGAGAAAAATCAGTGTTGTAACTAAACTACAATCATGTTCAATTTTAACGATCTGGAATTAGCGGCTATTGCGATCGCTCTGGATGACGAAGAATCTGAAGAATCTTCAACTGCAAGGAAATGGAGTGTGAGCCGAAGCGTGACCGAGTTGTTTCCGAGCGTTGTCCGTTGCTCGGGCGTCACTCGGTTGCCGCTCGGTATAACGTGAGTGTGTTCATACAAAATATATGTAATATTAGTTGACCGTGCTACGGCCGACACTCGGCTCGGACCCGACACGGTCTAGCGTGAGTCATCCTTAACTCGTTGACTCTTCATTCTTGTAGTGGCACGTGCAGTGAAGTGTTTTCAGAGTGAACCAAAGGTCGAGAAAGGTGTTATAGGCAGCATCAAAAATAATCTGTCACTGGTCAGTGTGTCAGTAAAGTACCAACTGTCAATAAAATAGACATTTCATAATATAATGTGTAGCGTCTGTTTTATATGTTGTTTTTGATTCTGTCCCAAACTTTAGCTATTTAGTTATAATGTCATCGTTAATCCGCCCCGTCGTAACATCTCCGTGTTATGAAATACAAATGTTTGTAGAGCAGAGATCTTGTACTGTTGAAGTATCGTGATGTTTGTTTAATGTATATGTTAAGGAAATAGTATATTAATCACTGTAGTAATATTGTGAACTGAGATGTAGAAATGTGTCATAGAGATGGGAGTTTTGAGTATCGATACTTTTGTCTGCTGAGTTTGTGAGGTGGTCGCAACTACTATTTTTATCATGTTTTGTGATTTGTTGTTCAAGTGTTCAAACTGTTATTCTATTGTCCACTAGCTGACAGGGAAAACTTCGTACCACCTTTTTAACCTTCCATATCGGACCAGCCGTTCTCGAGTTTTAGCGAGACCAACGAACTACAATTGATTTTTAATAATATAGATAAGTAAACTAGTTTATAGATTAGGAATGTCTCAGCAGCAACCCGAGTATAATTTTTTTTTTTTTTAAATTTAAAGTGGGTTTTCTGTAAGCCTCAATACAACCCAGAAGTAAAGATAAGACCTAAGATAGAGAGAGCTGATTCAGAAGGGACTGGAACGTCTGTGTATCATTCCGAATTCTTGCAGTACGTAGTGTTCGTATGAAAGAGTAACAGTTATCCATCCATTACCACAAACTTTAGCATATAAAATTGTTCACCGGACACGGAAGTTTCGGAAGGTGTGTGTCTGATGGGGAAGGAGGAAACGCCCGGGTGTCACCGCTGCGAAGATCGCCCGGACGACACAGTGGAGCATACGGTGCAAGACTGCCCCGCTTGGGCAGAGCACCGACGTGTCCTCACGGCGGCGATAGGCGGAGACCTCTTGCGCCCGGCATTGGTTGCGGCCATGCTGAGGGGCGAGACGGAGTGGGAAGCGGGCGCTTCCTTCTGCGAAGCAGTAATGCTCGTGAAGGAGGAGGCGGGCCGCGAGAGAGAGAGGACAGCGTCCTCCCTCCGCCCCAACCGCAGTGGTAGGCGCCCGCGGCGACGGACGTCAGCAGACGATCTCCGGCCACCGTAGGCGCGGGCATGCGGGAAGCGAGTAAAGGGCAACTCGCTGCCCGACCATGGACCATGCCCGGGTCGACGGCGCGTTGTGTCCCACGCGCGCCTCAAAGAGCCTCAGCATAATGACGGAGCCCCCTCTCAGAGGGCCAAAGCCTGCCGGGGTCGCGGGACTTATTCCATCACCGTGACCCCGGAACATAAAGGGCTATTGAAGGACACCATGGATTTTAGTCAGTACGAGTCTGACAGTCCCTCCCGCCCTGCCCTGGGTGGGAGGACTCATTTGATGATTTTGCCACGTTAAAAAAGAAAAAGCATATAAAATTGTAATCAGATAAGAGAATTTTGGGTTGTTTGTCTACCTAACCTTTTTGGTATTACAAGCGTGATGTTAAATTCATTTAATTACAAGACTAGTTAACAAGTCTCTTTCTTTAAACCTTTAATTGTTCGTAACAAAGCCGAGTTAATTTATATTCATGAACCAACAACCGAACACGCGACCTTTCATGACGTTTTTGTGAACATACTATGTGGTTTGCGGTCAACACTGAGATTAATTTGACCTTTCTGGAAAAGTCAGATTGCAGTACATAATTTAGGTAAGTAGATATATTTACTGTAAAATTGTTTCATGAGTTTTATAACCTTTCATTTACGTATAAAACTTGTGAATAGGATATTGAGTTCGAGGTACAAGTTCACGTTTTGACTGGGAACAAGCTATTGTTAAACAAAGATTGTTAAATAATAGGTCATTTATGTTGTTGAGGATGTTCATGGTGTAAGGTATAGGAGGAATAGAATTCACTTAAGACATAAGTACTCAAATAATTTTTCAAACCCTCTGCAATCCAACTCGTCACAGGGGAGAGAGGAAGGTAACAGACAGGAGTCGTCTAGGCAACAAGATTCCTCATCTCAAAAATCCTCAAGTGTAACAACAAAGTCAGGTCGTATTGTAAAACCTACTAGAAGGTTAATAGATGAAATAGATTAACTAAGTTGCTATGTCTTAAATAATAATAAATGTCATAAATAAGAATGTTAAATAAGTGTAACTATAAGTATCTTTAAGTATCTTGTCATTGTATTGTTGCATAGCATAATATATATTATCTTTTAATTGTTTGACAGGGGTCCAATTAGAACTCAACAGGGGGGATGTTGAAACATCACTAATTAGTAATATAGTAAGCATCCACCTCACTATTAATTGTCTATGATATATAATCTATGGTCCGGGTTCATTCCGTCACTGCACTGTATAACCTCGTCCGTGGATTACTTATTGTCCTGTATCTATGTCTGACTGAAATTAAAAATTGAAGATCAAGAAGCATCTCTTATTTTTCAACATAACAGGGTCGACGGCGCGTTGTGTTCAACGCGCGCCTCATAGAGTGTCAGCATTGTGACGAGGCCCCTCTCTAGAGGGCCAAAGCCTGCCGGGGTCGCGGGACTTATCTCATTACCGTGACCCCGGAACGTAAAGGATCATTGAAGGACACCGTGGATTTTGGTCAGTTCGAGTGTGACAGTTCCTCCCGCCCTGCCCTGGGTGGGAAGACTCATTTGACGATTTTATCACGATAAAAGAAAAAAAAAGGTCGATTCGACAATGTTTTCGATGCTACAACAGCTCCCATCCTGCGGTCTTGTTGGTCTACTCATAACATTAAATATAACTTAGATGTTACATAAATAATGTTGTGGTCCTGTGTCCTTTCTCATTACATCAAGATAATAAGAACCACGTGTATCTCGTCAGTCCCTGTTTTGTACCTGTTTTTTGCGTGCTACCTTCTCGTAATTTAATACGAAAACGTCTGGCCAGAGTTTCGTAAATTATTATCACTTTATATTTGTGTCTTTTACATAATAACACCCACGTTACTTGGGTCTTGTATCTCGTGGGTAAATGATTATACCCACACGAGGTTAAGCAACGGTTGCCGAGATTAGTCTGTAGATAGGTCACCATTTATTTAATATCGAAGTCCTTCGTGCTTGGGAGAGTACGTTAAACATCTGGCTGTGATTTTGTAGATCTTTGACAGTCATTATGGGTAGTAAGCCCAGCAGTCATAAAACTAGTCTTGCCCTGTTACTGGGTTCTGTAGAAAATACTGGTAGGTATTCAGTTGCATCTGGTTAGACTTAAGGCCGACGACAACATGGTTGTGGAAAGACGGCACGTCCAGTGGTAGGCCTATCAACTAATGCGCTGCGAATTGCGGGATCCATTACCACACGGATCAAATATTTGTATTAATTACTAGTACTTATTCGGAGTGTTTAATGTAATGAGCGTAAACATTTGTAAACGCACCTACGACATAGGATAAATTCCTAGTGTGGGAGCAATGTTAAAAGAAGAACTTTGGCAAATTAAGCACAGTAAAATTAATAATAATTATAGCTAATAAAATAATACAAAATGGTTTTTGTGACAGTAAAAGAGACTAGGTATTTCGTGGTTTACTAGCAATTTATCATGGGAGAGTTACACAAGCTAACTGGCCGGAATAAAATAGTGTCGCCATTTTTATAAATGGCTTTTGAAACAAAATTGTAAATGTGTGGTCAAACTGAACTGGATTGTATCGCAATCATTGTGGAAAGCGGTTGTGGTTTTCATCTCGGTTATTCATCTTTTCATGAGTTATTTATTTTTCAGTAAAAATGTAATAAGAATGAACTTTGCCGTCCTGGTAGCAGGAGTAATTATTACGCAGATGTTTGAGTTCTCACCTCCTCACCCCCTGATTTCCCACTAATATGTAACTTTTTTTTGTTAACAGGGGTAATCCTTCAAAAGGCTACCTGTCTTTGGGGACAAGACCGGGGAGTTTGGGATTTTGACCTCACTAAAACCACCCCGGTTCTCAACCAGCACATGAGAGGAGGCCCCGTTTCATCTTAAAAGACTTGACTGAGGCCCCCTCTGTGCAACCTGTTAGGGCGGGCACATTCCTAGGGAGACCATTATGACAGTCTCCTATTAACTTCACTGTACAATTTTGTACGGCGGCACGTGACCACTGTATCGCCGACTAATTTGAACCTGGAATTCAATAATTCTGGCATCGGTACCACGGGCTACCTTTAACCTGTTTTGCCGCCTGATTAGTTGCCACCGTCCTGTCAGAGTCTGTCACCAAATAGTTTTTACTGTACCCTGTCAGTGCTCAGCAGGTCGAGTTTATTATGGGTGAACTCGTTTCATGTTGGGCCTCATCTTTGCTTCTGGGTAAAATTGAGGTCATGAGCAAACCAAAACTAACAAAATCTTTCGTACCGATACGACTCCTTTTATTTTTTGCTGCACCTACCAAGCTCTACTTCCATTAAAAAAATTCATTCCTTTTTAATTTTTTTTCAATCACCTGTGTATTAATAATATCGATAATCCTCGATATCGATATAATCTTTCAACCTCTATATAAGTCCTGATCGAGGTTCCTCATTTACCCGTAGTGTAAACTAGCATAGTGTATTGACTCGGTGTTAAGGTGCCGACTGAACAGGTAATCCTAAATAGGAAGTATGTACAGACTACAAAACACCAGTGTTACTTCATTTTCATTCCCATTTTCACTTACAACGCCTTTATGTATTATAGATGTAAGGGTGGTTTTAGAGGGCATTGGCATGGACAATGCCCGGGTCGATGGCGCGTCGAATTCCACACGCGGTTCAAAGAGCTGCCATCAAACTGACGGGGCTCCCATATGGGGCCAAATGCCTGTCACGGTTGTGGGATTATCTTTGACTATCTTATAAGGCAACCGTGTCCCTGGACCATAAAGGGCTATTGAAGAAAAACCGTGAATTTTAGTCAATAAGAGTGTGACAATCCCTCTTACTACATCCTGGGTGGGAGGAGTTTTTTTTTACCGTGGTAAAATCATCAAATGAGTCCTCCCACGCAGGGCAGAGAGGGAGGGACTGTCAGACCTGTACTGACTAAAATCCACGGTGTCCTTTAGTAGCCCTTTACGTTCCAGGGTCACAGTAATTTGAAGTGTCCCGCGACCTGGAAGGAGTCATTGCTAGATTTTACCACGTAATTATAAGGTGGTTTTGGAATTGTTTGTGAAAGAGATGCGTTTGACTGTATTTCACTACTAGAGATGTTTGTTTATGTTTATGTTTTGGTTTCATTAGTGACTAAGAGATTTGATATTCCGCTTGACAGCAGTTGCAGTATATTATGTAGTCCATACATTCAAATAATGCTAGGTGCATATAGATTTTTGATTTCTAGATTCACGTTATTTGACAAATACATTTTTCACAAGTAATCGAGCGACGGAATGTTGCACTGTGTTTCGCAATTTCAATTCGGATCAATTTATTTGTTTGATCTGCAAGTAATTATTCCGTGTATGGGTGGACCCAGTGTTTGTAAATGTACACCCACGATACAGGAGAAATTGCTAGAGTGGGGCAACTTTTTTTTTTTTTTTTTTAAGGTGGTAAAATCATCAAATGAGTCCTCCCGCCCTGGGTGGGGCGGAAGGGACTGTCAGACTCTTACTGACTAAAATCCACCCGTGTTCCTTCGGATGCCCTTTACGTTCCAGGGCCACGGTATCCTGGGTTAAGAAAAAACCCGCGACCCCAGCAGGCATTTGGCGCGAAACACGACGCGCCACCGACCCGGGCTTGGTCCCTGGTCGGACGGCGAGCTACCCATCACTCACCGTCCGCAAGCCCGCTCCGCCGCTGTGCCCTCTGCTGATCAGAGGGACACGCGTTGGAGCGTCCACACGACAGGCTATTCGCATACGGGCAAAGAGACCCCTTAGACACACAGTGCCTAAGGAAGAGTTTTTGCCCGCATCCCAGGGTGCACCGGCCCGAAAAACTGGTCTTCCCCCCGGACGTATCCGAGAGGGAACTCCAGTCCACGGGCGCACGTGGAGGTTTCCTGTCTTAGCACCCCAGAGTGGGGCAACTTAGCTTTAAAAAATAAAAGAAACAAAAAACGCTCACAAAATATAAAGTACTGAACGAAATTGGATGAAATTTTTATGGGACCAAATGGAAAGTATACTGCATCGAACAAACAAAGAATCACACTAATCGGACTAGAAACCTCGGAGTAATTGGTGTACATACATAAAAAAAAACGACTGAATTGAGAACCTCCTCCTTTTTTTGAAGTCGGTTAAAAAGGAAATATGCCTTGTGACTGGAATTGTAACTCATTTTTTTTACTTTTAGTTTGCGTAATGGTGAAATTGAAATAAAACTTTGATTTTAAGATCTAATTTACTAGAGTGCAGATGGCGAGCGTAGCGCCCAGCTTGGACGTCACAAAGGTGTCTGGTACGGACTAGATTTAAAAAAAAAGAAAGATAGGGTGTTGTGGCAAAATTGATTGAGTCTACACCATGCATTTACTTACGTTGCTAAAATACCTATTCTTTTGATTAAAAACTAAAAATTTAAAATGTAGACTCGTTTGGAGTTTGACCACTTAACCCCATTGAATTAAAACGACTTAGGACCTAAAAATGAAGGTTTAGTTACAAAAGGGTCACTCAAAATAAAGATTGTCCTATAACATTGCAATATTATGAGATTTTTCGAAAGAGATAACATTAAAACCACGTCGTATACTGAAATATATAACACAAAGTAATAAAATATATATAATAAACTCGCCTGATTTATTTCAAATACAGCTGATTCAGTTCATAATTCTAGATTAGCGCGGAAACAAATGTTAACAAGTTCCATGAAAATATATGAATGTGAAACTGACATATTTATATATCCTTTTAACCAGATTTGTGATCGGCGCCATTTTGATTTATGTGCTGTCAAATGTTGCGATAGTCGTTTTGTCTTCTATTTGATTTTACGATTATTCTGTTTGCTTATAATATACATTATTAAATAAATTGGATGAGAAATGATCTGACTTCGGAATATGTGGAGTACCGTAGAGTTGAGTCTCAATGTGTGAGGAAAAAATCCAACCGATCTTAAATAATTCCTGAATATTATAAGTATTTGGTCACCATCATCCAAAACACCAACTTTTTAGACGCCTTATAATTATTTATTTCGTATTTGTACATATTTTATAAGTTTCTTTAATAAAAATTAGGATGTGGAATTAAAGACTGTATCTATAATAAATATACATTTTTTAAATTATTATTATTTAGCTCTGTATCAAGAATTAGAGTTGTCTTAAAAAACATTGTAAATGAATAATATCAGTACTTAAAAAATCTTAAAAAAATCTTTATTAAAAAAATAAAATACTGATCTTTGCTAAAAATACGTATAGAATATTTTAAAAGTTGAGTTTGTGTAGGTACTATCTTAAGCTTTTACAAAATACTAGTATTTCAAAAATGTTTTCTATTTCAGACGCATAGATGCCATAAAGCCGGCCCAATGAGCTGCGACAGAGGCGAGGGGGCGGGGCCTCGCGATGCGCGGTGAGCCATGCCGCGGCGCCGGCGCAGGCTCGCGTCCCGCATCTGCGACTACGTGCGCGGTCTGCTCGCGTTCCTCTTCAGCAATGTGGGGGTCATCGTGCTGGTCGTCGCTTACACTATAGCAGGTAAGAAGGGGACAAAAATTTCATATTGTTTTCATATTTTTTTATACCTGCAACAGAAATATCATTTGTGAAAATTTCAATTGTGCAACTATCACGGTTAATGAGATACAGACTGGTTACAGACGGATAGACAGATAGAACGACAGCGCAGTCTTAGTAATAGGATCCCGTTTTAACCTTTGGGTACGGAACCACTAAAAAGTTAGTCGAGAGGCTAGGCAGATGAAGATGAATTTTTTTGTTAGTGCATGTCGTGTTTTTAGCAGTTGGTTTCAAAAAGACATGCTTTTACGCAAACCCGGTTTGAAAAACGAGAAAGCTCGTATCTTCAAAAACAGGAACATGTTATTGTATAGTCATAATAGATGTATTGACACACACCATTCGTTTTTTATTCGCAGAAAAATGCCTTCAGCAAACATTCATATTTGGCGTAGATATGAAAGTTTGCTGAAGGAATTTTTCAAAGCTAACAGCAAACCTTTGAAAGCTAAAAATTCCAGCCATTTTCACAAAGAAAACAACAAGCTTGCAACAACAAATTCCAATTTTCGCAGAAGTTGGTCGTCCATATCCAGTTGCTGTAGCCAATTATGTACTTGGTTCTGATTAGAAAATAATAATCCATAATTAACAATGCTATTTCTAAATCCTATGACACAGTAGCCGTAGTATTAACGTGCAGTAATTCAACTTGGAACAAATGTTTGGAATGGTCTGAAATATGTAATGTTTTATGAATTTAAGCGTACTTAAACAGGTTACTAGTGTTGTCTGTGAATTGGGGTTGCCAACCATTGACAGCACCTTTGATTTCAGTTGGTTAGTTGGGCAATGTTGGCCCAGTGATATCGACTTACGAGTTGTAGATCGTGATTGCAAACCCAGTCAGACACGTTACTTTGTTTATTTTAATTCATTACCATCTGTATGAGACTTCTACAAAAGTATAATGGGCCAGAGTGGTGCATAACCTATAACCCCCTATAGAAAGGATGCATGTGGTGTGGGCTGTGTTTCACCAATTACATCCTTATCTTGTATGATTATGCCTAGTTGGTCTACTGGTTATTGTTTTACTCTGCTTCAAAGAACCAGTGTCAGTATAATTACAGCTGGAGGCTCCGGAACGGGGGCGCGTTTGATTCATCAACGCAAATGCGGCTAATTAAGGTCT
Source organism: Agrotis clavis (assembly GCA_954870645.1). Classification (NCBI taxonomy): domain Eukaryota; kingdom Metazoa; phylum Arthropoda; class Insecta; order Lepidoptera; family Noctuidae; genus Agrotis; species Agrotis clavis. The sequence continues at coordinate 21,094,089 of OX940939.1, forward strand.
GTAATATGATTGGTTAGGTTGTTCTGTCTGGTCTTTGATTCTTTGTTGATCTGTAGCTCTTTATTGAAGTACTAGCTTCTGCCAGCGACTTCGTACGCGGATCCTGTTGCTTATGTCATCGACAATGGGGTCGTCAAAATCGAAGATCTGAAACGTCTGATGTCGAATTCTTAGACCTGGGGAAGGGAAAACAACGGGACGCGCATGACGATTCCAGACGTTCCAGATCTTTCATTTTTGTAAGTCAACAGGAAATGCCCATCAGACTAAACAATTCTTGCTAAGATGTTATTCATATATGTATATGTTTTAGTGTAGCTGGACTCTTGGAATTCCACATCAGTTGTTCCAGATCTCAATTTTCATACGTCAACAGAGAGTGCTCATTAGGCTGAACAACTGTCATTGGCATTGAACAATGTCATTACTGTATATGTAATAGTGTAGCTGGGCTCTTGGAGTTCCACATCAGGTGTTCCAGATCTTCAGTTTTTATACGACAACAGGGAGTGCTCATCAGGCTGAACAACTCTTGCTAAGACGTCATTACTGTATATGTAATAGTGTAGCTGGGCTCTTGGAGTTCCACATCAGGTGTTCCATATCTTCAAATTTATTTTCTCAGCAGAAAATGCTCATCACGCGGAACAATTTTTGCTATGGTGCTATTTTTGTATCTCTTATAGTTTAGCTGATCTATTGCAGTCCTGCATCAGATGTTCAAGTTTCCAAGATAAATTATAGCCTATATGTTGCCCAGACTTAATAGCTATACAACAACAAAAAAAAAAAACAAATCCGTCCAGTAGTTCCGACGATTAGCGTGTATGGAGTGACTTCTCCCGTTTTCCTTACATTTCCCTTTACTGCTCTGCTGCTATTGATTGTAGCGTGATGAAAAGTATACTATAACCAGCGCAGGAGTATGAAAAATAATTGTACCAAGTTTTGTCAAAATCCGTCGAGTAGTTTTTGTTTCTATAACGGTTATACAGACAGACAGACAGACAGACAGACAGACAGACAGACAGACAGACAATAATTTTATTAATTGCATTTTTGGCATCAGTATCGATCCCTAATCACCCCCTGATAGTTATTTTGGAAATATATTTCATGTACAGAATTGACCTCTCTACAGATTTATTATAAGTATAGAAGATAGAATAGAAGATAGATAGATATAGATATAGATATAGAAGAAGATAGATGTACGCGAACTTGCGGTGAGGAGCATGTTGATAAATAATCACAGCCACGTGAATCGATCTTCATAGTAGTGCTTGCCAAGGCGGGTCTATAGATGGATGACCAGAACCGAAAATCTGTAGGTAATAGTTTAACAGAGTTTGCTCAGTACTTCAAGAAGCATTCGTGGGGTCAGAGGACCGTCCGTAAGGACTAAAGAAAACTAAATCATTACTTATTTTAGTCAGTGAGAGCCTAGCAGAAGCCTAGGAGCAGTGATGGCCCAGTGGTATCGGTCCCGACCTACGTGTTGTAGGTCGTGGGTTCGAATCCCGCCAGGCGGATTACTTTGTGTGTAATTTATTTCATCACCACCGCAAAACGGTGAAGAAAAACATCGTGAGGAAACCGGCATGTCCTAGAACGAAACATTCGAGGACATGTGACATCTACCAACCCGCACTGGGCCCACGTCGTGGATTATGGCCCACTCCCTCTCACAGAGAGGAGGCCTGTGTCCCAGTAGTGGGAACATTATAGGCTGATGATGATGATGATGAGAGCCTAACAGTCAATCATCAGATGATTCCTCCCACCCTGGGTGGACCGGAACGACTCATCTCATGATATTACACTTACAAAAAAAAAAACCGTTGGTTCTGGCTGTCATTTATATACCTTAGACAGTTGATACAGTAGTACAAAACTATCTGTACATATCCAGGACGGCTCGCTGGCACTAACTTCTAAATCCCAATTCTCTGCTTCTCAATCACCCATATCTTCTATACATATAATAAAACTGTAGAAAAATAATTTTTGTACATTAAAAAAAAATTCAAAAAATATAGCCAGCGTGTTTAAGGACAACCAATAGAACTAATTTCTAGCATTTTTAGAATTTTTGTCTGTTTGTCTGTATGTCTGTTTGTATGTTTATTTGTTCGGGCATCACGTAAAATGTACGAAAGCTATGTAGATAACTTTAATACATAACGACTGACCGTAACTTGAAGTAACATTTAGTTTTTGTTTCATTGAAATCGGATCAGTCTATCAAAAGATATTTGAATTTAAAGTATTCCAGAAGTAAAATTACGGTCAGTTTACACCGAGACACGCAGCTCGCAGTTCAGTAGCGCGATCTAGCTTGGAATAGAAAAACAACATACCTATTCAAATATGGTGTGGACTGGAGTGGAGTGGTTTGGAGTGGAGTGGAGTAGAGTAGAGTAGAGTAGAGTGGAATGGAATAGAATAGGGTGGAATGGAAAGAAAGAAAAGGTTTTTATTTGACTCACACTAGAAAGGGATGGAATGGGATGGAAGCGGATGGAGTGGGATGGAGTGGGATGGAGTGGGATGGAGTAGGATGGAGTGGGATGGAGTGGGATGGAGTGGGATGGAGTGGGATGGAGTGGGATGGAGTGGGATGGAGTGGGATGGAGTGGGATGGAGTAGGATGGAGTGGGACGGAGTGGGATGGAGTGGTATGGAGTAGGATGGAGAGGGATGCAGTAGGATGGAGTGGGATGGAGTGGGATGGAGTGGGGTGGAGTGGGATGGAGTAGGATGGAGTGGGATGGAGTGGTATGAAATGGGATGGAGAGGGATGGAATGGGATGGAGTGGAATAGAGCGGGATGGAGTGGGATGGAGTGAGATGGAGTGGGATGGAGTGGGATGGAATGGATGGAGTGGGATGGAGTGGGATGGAGTGGTATGGATTGGGATGGAGTGGGATGGAATGGGATGGAGTGGGATGGAGTGGGATGGAGTGGGATGGAATGGGATGGAGTGGGATGGAGTGGGATAGAGTGGGATGGAATGGGATCGAGTGGGATGGAGTGAGATGGAGTGGGATGGAGTGGTATGGAGTGGGATGGAGTGGTATGGAGTCGGATGGAGTGGGATGTGGGATGGAGTGGGATGGAGTGGGATGGAGTGGGATGGAATGGGATGGAATGGGATGGAATGAGATGGAATGGGTGCTCTAATCCAGTAGCAATTGAATAGTACTGCCTTTGAACGACAGAGGGCGTTTATTACAAACACGTCAAATATTCTTGAAAAATCTAAATAAATTCTAAATAAGGGTTTAATAAGAAAACGATATGATTTATAAAAAACCTGGCGAGAATTAAGCGCTTCGCACAAAAAAATACATTGTTAAATTCCGACATCCACGCGAACGTAGTCGCGGGCACAGCTAGTAATTAAATATAAACCTCCAAAGATTCCTAAAGGATGGCTTACGTCAGGTTTCCGCTCCTCGTCGACTTGCAATCAAACTCGTAATGTCACCATCAAAGGAACGTATTCTATGGGAGGGACATCAAAGGCCGTAATCAGTTTCAAGCGGACCAGGGATACAGAGGTAACAGGTACTGCAATCAGTCTCAAGGCTTGGCATTTGATACCTTTCGACCGTTGAAAAGTAATAGGGTGTTGCAGAAATGAGTTTTTTGTTTGGGCATTAATGGCAAAAAATTGTAAAGCCATTAAAATAAAAAAAGAATTAAAAAAGTACATTGAAAAAGCGGAAAATTTTAAGAAGAATGTCAAACATAAGTATACTGTTGCTTAGCTCATAATGTGGCTTAGCCGTAGTTAAGGAAAAACTCAATATAAATAAGTTACTTTCCAGTGACTGAACTGAACTGACTAAAACGTATACACACTAGGAATTTCTCCTGTGTCGTGGGTGCGTTTACAAACATAGAAACTCACATACACAAACACAAAGACCCGGAACACAACTACTTGTAGGTCATACAATTATTTGTTCCGTGCGGGAAGTACTATTATATGTTCTGTGGCGGGAATCGAACCCGCTACACGATGCGCAACAGTTTCATTGCTCAGCCACTACGCTAACCGTGTTTTGTGGACATCAGTCAGTTCACAAAACACGGCACGGTTAGCCGGTCATGAAGAAAAATAGTCCTATAAAGACTGTGTGTATGTTGACTGAAACTCAATCGGATTAATAATAACTTTTGTGAAGGCGGAAAATAAATTGTAGGAGGTGTCAATAGCAGTCCGTTATAGCAGCTTATTTTGAAGTTTTACTGATAAATTTAATGTGACTCGATTAGGTTGGTACTTAGATACAACACTTAGGTAGAAAACTTTTAAATATATTATAATATTTTTAATTAGATAAGTAACTATTTCATAATTGTTATTTGGGTTAACTCAATCTGGTAGTTTACTATGTATCTATTCCAGCGATCAACTTGGCAAAACCGTTTACCAGCAAACAAACATGTATCAGTACTAACAATCCCAATAATACTCGATAACAAACCTAATTCCGATTCAAAACTCCATAAATATAACATGGCGACCGCAACAAAGACCATTGAATGGAACCAAACCACAGCAGTTGTTAGAAAGTGTTTGTTGATTGTTCAGCCAGAGTTGCTAAATGTGGGACTTTTTTCCCCTTTTGTAGGGAAAATAATCATACTTAGGTAACGTGTTCAAATTCTTCGGCCAGTTTTACTTGAGCCAGTTTTTTATGTTTATTTTTAAAATAGCGGTTACTCTGTCTTTTGATAAATACGTATTGAATATCAGTCAAAAGAAAATGCTTTCGAAAAACAAATAGTAGGCTACCGACTCTGAGTTAAATAAAACTTGACTACTAACTACTACAAAGCGTCGAAAAACTTCTACTCAACGCTATCAGCTGGTAATGGGGAAGGCAAGTCAAAGCTAATTTTATTGTAGATGGCGCCACCATAGCTTAGTCCTAATCCGGCGACCAATGATGTATACTATTTTGAAGTACGAGTACCTTTAAGATTTGAACTGATTTGAACCAATGACGATGCTTGGAACAAGCTATACTAGCGCCATTAGTTCCCCAGTTGCCATCCCCATTGTAAGTATATTTTTTTCGGTTTGATAAATTTTAGTAACGTCATCATCGGCTAGAACATAGACAGGCATTCTGTCTGTGAAAGGAAGTGGGCCATAATCAACCACGCGGGCCCAGTGCGGGTCGATAGATGTCACATGTCATTAAATTTTTGGTTCTAAGACATGCCGGTTTCTTCACGATGTTTTCCTTCACTGTTTTGAGATCAGTGGTGATAAAATAAATCACACAAAACAGTAACGTGACTACAGTTAATTTAAAAACAAAGTGGAAAATAAAAAGGAAAAGCAATTGGAGGAGCGAATCCCTAAAAAAGCAGGAGTTAGATTACATACACGAACACGCAATTCGATACATAGCGTAGGCAGATGAATTGAGTATGGGTAAGTTTTCAATGCGAGCGTGAGATCATTTTTATGAATGTTAATTTATCAGATATTATTAACGAACCTTAAATGAAAACTGGTTAAATATTTTAAAATCGAATGAGGAATTTGATGTTCAGTGTTAGTGACAAGTCAGTTTGAAGACTTGTTAACTGAGGAAGAAACTATTTGCATTAGGGCTAGGGGATTTATAAACTCGATCTGGCAACCCAGTGGTTCGCGGTTACCTTTAAGTACACCACAAATGATTGTACGGCAGTGTTGCCAAATGCAATAAAACATGATGAATCGGGGAGTTGTGTTATGGAAGGCGTACTTCTGATGTTGTTATGGCAAGCTGGTACGTTTTTATGGGATGTTTTTGTTCGTGAACCGTTATGCTGTAATGTCACCATTATTTTAAATCGGATTGATGATGAAATTGTGCTTTCTAAAAATCAAGTTTGATCCTCAGAATTATTATTGAAAAAGAAATTGTTTTACCCACAGCACAAACTGAGTCGTAGGTGTGTTTACTAACATTTAACTTACTCATCACAAACAGCCGCACCCGGAGCAACTAACCGTAGCTTGTATTTCTTCCGTGCGGGAATAAAAACTGCTACACGCACCGCAGTAGTCAATCAACCTTTGCCTTTACCGCGCTTTCAATCGATGCTATTGGATTAGCAGTCTGAATATTTTAATTATTTTCATCATCTGTTTCATCTTCACCCAAGTTCCTTGAGGTTGCTCTACTCTAGTGAAATGAGGGATTCATTTCACTAGAGTGGAACTGAATACCAGCATTTTAAGGTCTCAATCTTTTAATACACGTCCAAACTCTCCCACCACAATATCAATAATTACCGTCTTTCCACAACGCTTATCACAGCCTCCTTCCGAATCAAAGGGTATTGATTGTCCCACAATAATAGAATTATGCTTGTCGCTCCGCGTCATTAGATGCCGTGAAAGCCTGAACTTTACACTTCACTGAGCACTTTTAACTTTTACAACATCTCGCTGGGTGTTCCCTTTGTCACTTTGATGAAGAATTGGGGGGTTGGGAGGCTGTGTTATCGCATTAGGTCCTTGCACACGATCAAGGAGTATTGAAGACAGTGATGCAAATGAAATTCCGTTGTTCATTGTGCAATCAACGATGGGAAGATTTTTCATTATGGATTTTCTTGGGAGCAACCTAATTATATTGTATGGCTGTTAGAATTTGAAAAAAAATCTGGGTGAAAAAAAGCTCTTTCATGAATTATAATGGCATGCCAAGATTTATTTACCTTAACATATTTACTGTAGCATCCCGAAAAGTAATAAAAAAATAAATTTGGTTTTAATTTCAAATATAGTACACAAAAAAGAGATTCGTCCCTTATTACCATGTAAGCTAAAATTGAACTGATGAATTGTGGATGGAAAACATAAACATTATAAGTACACCAACGCCAAACTTTTCGGAACTCACAGCTAGTGTGATAAAGGCTAGTAAGACATTGTTCTAAAAATAATGTCTTAACTCTAATCCTAGATATAAACTTAGTTTCTATCCACGGCGGTAAATGAATCCTTTGTACGGAAGATACTATTGATCAGACTTAAAACAGGTTAGGTATTTAATCATAACTTGTATTTACCTTGCTGTTCAAAAGGCTTCACGTTGAAAGGAGGTTCGATGCGCCCACGGGTACCCCTCTTTGAAAGGTTCTTAATTATGCCTAAAATGTAGACAAAGATCTCTAGAATCTGTAAACTGAAGGGCTCACTGAAAATCCTTACAAATGTTATTTAGTTGTGCCTGTTATGCGAAGTATTGGATAATTTAATTTATTGTATACCTACAGAAGCATAACATTGCGAAAAGGGTGAATATTATTTTGAAACAAAACATGTTGCGTTGTGGTATGCGCTTGTAACACGATTTTTATTACCTTTTTTAAAAGTTGCTTCATCATCATGTTCATATCAGCCCGGGATCACTCATTGCTGGGTATCTGCCTCCCCCTTTATTGCCATATCTCTCGGTTCTGTGCGTCTCATATCCATCTATTCCCCACGATCTTGACGATATCTTCAACTCAACGGGTTTTTGGGCAGCCCTGGTTTCTTTGGCCGAACCTTGACCACCATTCGGTCAAAATCGTACTCCATGTGCCATCTCTGCGTCTAGTTAGATGCCCTGCCTCATTCCACTTGAGGCGTATCGCCCTGTCCCCGAAAACATTCACTTAGAGTTACTTCATTCTTTGTATATTTAGAAATGAACAAAGATTTCATAAGCAATCATATTATTTTGAATGCTTTGAATCCCATCAAGCTATTCTCCTCAACAGAGTATAGGACACCTTATCCAAGAGTTCAAAGGAAAACTCTTCAAAATAAAAATTCATGATTTTCTTGACGACGTTATGACGTTTTGTAATTTATGTCCGTTGTCCTCGCTAGATTCAAAGGCTTATACCGGTGGTAAATTAATAATAAAGCGGTAAATTAATAATAAAGCGATGTTTGGCATCAGATGAAAGTAATGAAGTAGCTAAATTGAAGTACCTAGTCTGTTAAAAAGATATCATTATGTTCGGCCTGACAGTATTTTCATGTCATGGAACGAACGTGATCATCAAAGTGTGGCAGATTTACTTTGAGAAACAGATTTCGTAAACGATAGAGATTTATGAGGTCAGTTAAATGTTAGACCTTAGTCCAAAATTAAAAAGGGAAAAGTCAGTATAACACACGGAGCCAAATATTTGTTCGGTTTCTGACTGTTTGTGTACACGTGAGAGTTTAACGTACAATTCAGGAGAAATTCCTAGTAATATATATATAATTATGTTACTTGTTGCTCAGGAAAACAATTTTGTGGGTCGATCATAGGTGATTCTACACTTTCTGAGGCTGATCTGCACATGATCACGTGGCATGGGTCAGGTATTGAAATTATACTTCTGTGCCTCTTTCAGCTCGTCAGGTTTATAATAATTATTTGAAACTTTAACTGTTACCATGAGTGAGCAGAATCCCGAATGTCAAGACTCGTATAATATTACCTAGTAAGATAAACTGTCGTACTACACAAAGTACAAATATTTCTCTAAATACTGTTTGACTGGAAGTTGACTCAAATATAATTGAGAAAACAGACAAGCCAGAAGAAACTATCCGGCTCGAAGGACCAGTTAGTCAGAAATACTACAAACGATTTGTTTCTTTCAACAGGTGCATTCATGTTCCAAGCGATAGAAGGTGGAAGTGAGATAAAGATAGACAACAAAATGACGCGTGAACGCGAGAACCTGACGCAGTTCCTGTGGCAAAACGTCACTCTGGAGCTGAATCTCTTCAATGAGACCGCTTTGAGGGAGAAGTGAGTAAACATTTTTTTTAAAGTTATTATAAAAATAAGAGTGTCCACCTCAGGAACCACACAATTTAAGCCCACGTACTTTGAATCTCTCGCTGCGCTCTGGATTCAAAGTACTCTCGCCTTTAAAAGAGGTGTTTGCTCTCTTGGTAAACAATCTATTGTTTTGTATATTTGTTTTCAAGGCCGCAAAGACCTAGTATGAATATAATTTGTATTGGTTTTCATTAAGGATCGGCACAGAACTGCTAAACTATCAGAGTAAGATAGTGAGGGCGGTGCACAAGGGGTGGGACGGCGGCAGGTCCTCGCGGCAGTGGAGCTTCTCGTCTGCCTTCCTATACTCCCTCACCGTCATCACCACTATTGGTAAGCATCCAGTAATATCAGTATTATGACCAGGGTATAAAAGAAGGGCACGTGGACGACGAGTAATTGGTGATTCGCTGTCCGATCACGGATCATGCCCGGTTCGATGGCGCGTAGTGTTCTACGCGCATTGCAAAAATCTTTCGGTTATCTGACGGGGCCCGTATAGAGGCTCAAACGCCTGCAGTAGTGGAACTGTCTAAAACGGTAGCCTTGACCTTGGAACGTAAATTGTTTGAAGGAACACCGAGGATGTTAGTCAGTACGAGTCTGACAGTCCCTTCCGCTCTACCCAGGGTGGGAGGATTCATTTAATGACTTTGCCAAGTAAAAAAAAAAAGGTAGATCTTTTGCACGGTGGTCCATAATTATTATTAGGAAACATAATTATCATCTAAATATATTTTTTCTAGTCCTCACCAAATGATCTGTTCTCCAGGCTACGGACACCTGTCTCCGAAGACTGACTGGGGTAAAGTGGTGACCATCCTGTACGCGCTGCTGGGCATGCCACTGTTCCTGCTCTATCTTACCAATGTTGGTAAGATTTGATCACCAGTTCCTTAAATTGCTTTCACACCAGGGCATCATAAAGCGAGAGTGGTTCCACTGTGGGAGCTATACAAGTCGTCTAGCGACATTTCGTTGCACAGTCGAACTGCTCTCGTTTGAAGACGTCTCGGTAGGCCACCAGACAGCAAGAAATTTGTATTACTATAAAATACCAAATGATAATAATAAATGTCAAAACTGATGAATAATTGTTTCACGCTTATAGTAACCTCATCGAATTTGTTGGAGTGTCCATTTTTGATCCATTGAAGTACACTAAATTTTAAGGTCACTAAGGGCCCTCATTATAAAATTTTCGCAAAGTAATCATTATGGTTCATTAAAATTGATTAGCGAAGTCTCTATAAAATGTCAGCAAAAAAATTAATCTTTTCATTAAATATAAGCCTTGTGCGAGGGTAAATTAAAGACCTCTATGCCATGATACTGCGACATTTATGTCATATTAGACATAGACAACGTAGATTTATAAGAATCTAAAGAGTCCAAATAATTTTTCTTTTTACGATAAAATCTTTGTTTACCCGCCGTCTGGGGAAGGGAAAAGATAAATTTTCTTTTACTAACTTAAACAATAGATACTTACGATTGTCGATTTTTACTTTGGAATTCCAAAGAGTTCCTCTCCTGGGTTTGAGCGGGTTGCTGTACATTTGCCACAGTTTTTTAAACCGCATAAGTACATAGAAAGTTAATTCGTCACCGCTTGAATTCGTTACTGTAAATTTGCCACATAATACACACATCAAAAGTGTCTAGGGATCAACATATATTTTTGCAATAACTTTTCTCCTGATTGATATTAATTAAAATGTTCTTTAAGGATTCATCAAATAAAGTGTTATCGTTTGTCACAGTAACGATAAACCAAGTCACCTTTGCATTCATAAAGAAATTTGCCATTTTCCTAATAAAGGGATTTTTGACATTTGAACCACTAACATTAAAGTTCGAAAAAAAGACTGAAATAACAGTTTTCTTTAAATTTTTATTGGGTAACTTAAACAATTAATAATCCGTGTTTCTACCGCGAACACTAACAACACAAGAACATCGGTTTGGCATACTCAAAATGAGTTCATCCAAATCTCGCTGTGGAATGGCCGCCCATGTTCGTTGCAACAACAAAAAAAGGTCTTCTTGCGACTGCATACCCTCCATATTCGGCAGAGCTCTTCTCTGTAGCATATCCCATGCATGCTCAATCGGGTTCAAGTCTGGCGACTGAGCAGGCCAGGGCAGGACATTGATGTTAGCTGCGGCGAGAGTCTGTCTTACAACTCTTGCGGTGTGCGGTCGTGCATTATCATGCATTAACTGAAATAAGGGACCGATTTGCACTTGTAGAGGAACGATGACGTCTGATACAATCGTCTCAGCATAAATTTGAGCGTTGAGGTTGCCTCTGATCCAAATCAACTCAGTTCTTCCGCCGATCCAAATACCCGCCCATACCATGATGGTTCCACCACTATAAGGATGGACTTCCTGGCAGGATTTTAATCGCTGTTGGCGTCCAGGGGTTCTCCAGTGTCGTATACGTCTTGTATCCGGTCTCATACCAAAACGAGACTCATCAGAAAAGCACACGAAACGCCATTGTTCTTCTGCCCAATTTCTGTGTTCAAGAGCCCATTGATATCGAATCCTACGATTGTGCATTGCTATAGGTGGTACCCGTAGCGGTCTTCGGGAATGAAGGTTCACTTCATGCAAGCGGTTTCTGACTGTTTGGTCGCTAATTAAGTTCCCTGAAGAGTGATGAAGCCTCACGGCTAACATCATGGCGGTTATTGTTGGAGCTCTTCGAGTTAAGATTTGAATGTATCGGTCTTGTCTCCGTATGGTGCAGCGATACCGTCCTCCATGGCGCTCAGCCACGGTACCAGTGCTTCGGTAACGTGTCCAAAGTCGACTGATAACACTCTGACTTGTATTCAGAGCTAAAGCCACAGTACGTTGCCGGGAACCAGCTTCTATCATTCCCACGGCTCTGAGCATTTCTTCCCTGCTTAAATGACGTCGCCGCTCCATAATAACGTTGGTTTTAATCAGTAGTAGGGAAACAGTAGCACTAATAATGTCTTCAATGCGTTGTATGTTTTTATAGGGAAAATATTGACAGCTGATTCTCATCTTTTACTCGAATTTGATTTACAGTTCCTGATTCAAATTATGAAATGCACCAAAAAGGATCCATATAAATTTATAAAATCATAAATTTATAAAATCATAAATTTATTACAAAGCCACATCTCAATCTCAAGAAATCCGCATAAAAATGCTTGATCCCTAGACACTTTTGATGTGTGTATATCTTCATTTCACATAATTTTTACTGAACCCGCGGCACCAACACCTCCATGATCCTGTTCTCCTAGTACTTTCTGTTCAGATTCCACATTGTGTCCTCGTTTTCTGTAGTTTTTTTGCTGGATTTTATTATTTAATTGTTTTGCTATCCGTGCGGAAAAACGAAATGGGGCGAATTTACACTAAAGAAAATTCAAAAAACAAAAACTGTGACTAATTTACACATACTTTTTTTCGTGGCGAATTAACATAATGGCAAATTTAAAACAACTCGTTTGAGCCCGTTATCGTCAGTTCAGCAACTAACTCTAACTTTCTTCTGTTCTAGTCTAGAATTAAGAAATATTTCTGAGTATATAGGTAAATATTTGACAGATTGTTTGTAAACAGAAGACTTTCTAATTATTAATTAAGATCTATCATAATTTTAATGTAATCTCTGTTGTTGTTTTTCTGAGAAATTTAATTTTCTCTTTAACAACTTTTATGAGTACTTTAATTATAAATCTGCGAATCGTATAATTTCATTTGCTTAGTTTTTTAAAGCAATTAATTGTTTTTTATTATTCTGGTAAACCACTTAGGAATTGACTCGGCGTTTGTTCGCAAAAAAACGAAAAACAATTAAAATAACCTAATTACTTTAAGGATTTTAAATCTATAAAACAAAGAAACAGATACTGGTCCTTAATTGAATTTAAGTTTTTATACCGTGGAGACCTTTGGAGGCCATTTAAACAAACCTTTTCAGGTTATCCTTCATTTAAAAAGGGTTTTGTTTTTCTAAGGAAAGTCGTTTAGGTTCAAGTTTGGGTACCCTGATTTCCTTCAACCCAATCTTCTTTTAAACTGTTTCTAATTGAGCTGACGCCCATAATTGAAAACCCTTCTAATATAAAAGAAAAATTAAATGTAGGCCTTTTTCTCTACCCTTTACCTGAAATATAAAGGCAGTATTCTTGCAAATTATCATCATGTACTTCTGTAATCGGAAAAGTAAACCTCTTCAGCGTTTCCTCTATGGCCAATATTCCGTCGAATCCTATACAAAAGTGTAGAGAAATGATGGTGCACTCCGTGTTACAAATTGTTAGTGGACAGGCCATTTTCATTTATTTCATATCAACTCCTCTGAAAACGGTGAAGCATCTTCAGCAAATCCAGCAAACCAGCTTATCCTAGATCTATTAAAGTAGGCATGTTAAATCTACCAACCCTTACTGGGCCACGAAACCCAGTAGTAGGAACATTTCCAAAGTACTACATTTCCAGGAGAGCTGTTGGCGCGTTGGTTCAAGTGTATCTACGCACTCATCTGTCTCTGCAGAGGATGTCCAGGGTTCACCAGGAGACGAGCCGCCAGGTTAAGGCTACAGGTATACATAATAAATAAATATAATTATATAACTGTCATTATTATTATCACCCCGTCAATGTCAGTCACTGCTGGTTAAAAGCGTTTATTTCTTATTGTTACGTTGCTGTGCCAACTAAATCTCTATCTCATCGCCACAACACGTCTCTTTTTATTTCTTGGACGCTTTATTCGTTAGGTTAAATAACATGCACCCCAAACCAGCAATTCACAGCGCAGTAGTCAATCGTTCAGCCTCTGTGTCATCAAATTCCAAGTCAAACATACAAATTACACGTGCAAACCATTTTAGAATAGCCAATGAACTGACCCTCAAATCAATAGCACGTTACTCCTAAACAAACAATATTGGCACACCATCAATTACCAGTCCCAAAACTGACGGACAGAATCACTCCGTGCTGAGTTCGAGCGATATTTACTATGAGTTCCCTCTTGGCCACGCATAAGTCACAAGCGACTTGCGACAACGAATGTCGAGGGAACAAATAAAAGAAGTAAAACTTGAGATGATTCACGACACGTTGTTCAAAGCCGAGACACTCGTTGCCAAACGATGCGGCTTGCGACAAGATTCTCATCATGCGACACGTGCACGCTTGTAACTTTCCAAGTTCTATTCACACGTACCAACCGCAACCACACGCCAATGACTTGCCTTGCGCATATTTTGTATTGTAAAAAGATACTTTGATTCACACGGACCGCGTGGATGATAGACTGCATCTCAGTCAACTATTCGCACGTAACAACCGCTTAATCGCATTTTAAGTCGCAGCGAACACTTAAGTGTGTACAGACACTAAGCATTGACACACACGATGACTGAAAACTATTGGAAAATGTCGTTAGGCTATTTAGAATCTAAGAAATCTATATTATTTGTTGACGTATCACTCGAGGGTGTAACTCATGAGCTAAGCGGACGGGACCTTAGACTCAATATTTGACTACCCTCCGATGGACAGAGATTCCCGTCACGCGCTCGAAATGGCGCGAACGAAACTGTTGACCGACAAGTGAACCGAACATAAATATTTATAAACACATCTGCTGAAGGAGCCACACATGTTGGTAAATTAAGTGTCGGTGCAACTCTATATGCATGTGTAATTGCGTATGTTCTTGAAAAGCGGTCGGTTTTGTGGTTTGTAGACAGCCAGAGACTCAATTACAGAATGGCTGATAAATAAGTAACTTGCAAGATCGCCAAGACAGTTGATTTTTCACGTAGTTGACAAAATGAGTAGCTTACCTTTAAGATATTTGATAACATCAGTATCAGATCTTGTGCCCCTGGTCAGTCTCTTCTGGTGCCTTCAAGGTGATTTTTTTTAAATCTAGTTTTTCCCTTTGAAATATATCTCAGTTTCAACATGGCGTCTAAAAGAGGATGCCCAAATTAGTTCAGTGCCCTTCTCTAGAAACGCTCAGATTACATAATCTATATCATACAATAGCATTTTAAGGGCAATTTTAAAATATCTACATTGAATTTCGCATAGTGTCGATTCAAGTTCTGCATTCTGACAACTCTTAAGACTGGAATGATGATGTCCTTTGTGCTACGCACACAAAAGATAATGCCCATCCCATAATTATCTGTGCTCACGTCCTATTTTTTTTTTAATTCTTTTTTTTATTTCCAGTATGATTTAAGTGAAGCAGAGAGCATAGAGCGGCCTCAGGCGTGGCGGGGCCGGTACCCAGACTCTGACGTCACTCCAGAGTTCGTCGTACCTCCTGTTGAGAGGTATCCACCTCCTCGAGGGTATCCTAGGTAAGTCTGAGATAATTTTTGTTCTTGATTTTATCTACTTAGTCAAGGCAAGTCAGAGGTTTGCCAAGTTAGGAATGAAAAATATGGCAGCCGAGAACATCGTCCGTAAAGTTGTCTCGAATCAAACTGATTTTTTATTCTTTCCTGGAACACTAATAACTGAAGTGACTGACTAATAGATACATATTTGTCGTGATTTAATTACGTGTACTCAAGCTGTTTGTTTTTCATTTATAATGATAATGACAACGTGTTGTATAAATTCTCTTAAATGACTATCATGAATACTTTCTCTGAACTATCCCACGATACAATGTGCGTTTTTGCTGTTGTTGGCTACACCAAAGTATGATGCAACCGTTACCACCCAATTCAGAAATGACGACACATTAATGACAACAAACTCAATAGCTTCACAATCTCCAATTGGCATGAAGCCTGATCCAGCAAATGCGTTTATCTGCAATCCTAACGAGTCCATACACACATCAATACCGTCCGCCATGTTTACGACCGCGGTGTATTTACAGCCGTCAAAGACCATTCGCGGTTCAAAACGATTGCGAGATTTGCCAATGTTCTTTGGAAAGATTAGTTTGTACACACGTCTGTCAATATCTGTGGGTGCTGTTTGGTTTCTAGGCAGGGAATTTAGACTAGAATAGATAGGTTGTTGTGAAAGGTAATTTGAGAACTGTTGCTTATATGGCCTCCAGTGTAGGTTTACTTGTCGATACCTACCCTTATTTGCCTATCTATCGAATTATTTAAGGCGTTCCTATTCTATCAAAACCTGCAAGCCGAGATCTGATCATAAGAGTTCCGTATTTTACTTTTACTGCACTTTCTTGAAGTATTTACGCCAATTGTACAGAAAATGAAAAAGCACTTCTAGTAACATCAAAGTTCCTGTTTAAAAATACGTGATAAGTCATGTTAGGGTCTCCGGTTGGCTGCGTAAATCACACATTGTTTGACAAACCCTGTTGTTTAAATCAATACTGCTGTTTGCTCTCTAGACGGCATACTGAGCGGTCTGGCGAATGTTTGGAGTGTGACCTACACCTTTTGCAATTAAACTAACAGTCTGTTAGATTATTAAAAAAAATATATTTGCCACGTATTTCTTCCTTTATACGTAAAACAAAATTGGCGTATTTACGATACTTTTAAAATTGGCAAAACGTCACAAGCAAGTAAACTTTTTTTTTAACCCCACTTTCGAATTTTTATGCGCTATCATTCTTGGTAAATATTCATTGATTGACTAATTTTGCAAAAGAAAAAAATCGTGTCCTTTATTCTTCAAAATTCTAAATGACGCATTATTTAGATTTCTAATTTATTAATGCTATCAAATAACCTTTTGGCCAATGCTACAACTCTTCTCAGAAATAACGTGGCCATAGGATTTGAAAGAAGTTTGCATGGTAGTAAAATAGCGAAAGTCAATGAACCCCAATCTAAAACGTTCAAGAACAATGTTCTATACTACTGGTTTACAAGTCCTAATTCTACAACGTGATTCGATTCGGAATCTGGAACAGGATTGCACCGAGATTCGCAATCTGCATGCTCATTATACAACCGGAATTCCTTGACTCGCTAACTGTATTATTTCTTGCCGTTTGGCAGCACTCAGAACTATGTAGACTTGAATTAGGATAGCAAGTTCTCTTAAGATATTGTTTGTTCAGAATTAGACTTTGTATGCAGCAAATTAGACTAAGTTTCAAAGTTGGATTGTTACAAGTGTTTCTTACGATTTAATCAGATAAATTCTGCAGAACATAGATCACAGAGCAGTGGTGGGCCAGTGGTATTAGCACCAACTTACGACTTGTTCATCATGGGTTAGGTCTAGCCAGGCGCATTTCATTGTGGCCTGTATCCCAGCAGTGCGCTGATGATGATGACTGAACATAGATGAACATCGAGTCTTTTTTCAATATGTCTGGAGTGAGCATATCGTTAACAATTGTAGATTCTGATGATTTGTAATAATACTTACATTCTATTTTACGAATTTTATTGCAATTCTATTAGCTTAGTTACGAAATTGGCGTTATACCCACAGTAGATAGACACAATTACTGCTTTGAGACTAGTTCTTGCTTCAGAACTAGTTTTGCTGACATCTTCGCTAGTCTGATACTAGTTGTAACTAGCCCAAAACATTTACATTGCCATTTCAAAAGCCTACCACAATGAAATGAACCAGCCGCTTTCATTCCATTGCATTATCAACGTTCATCAACATTAATTGAAAGCACTCCAATGTAATGGGTTTTCTAATTTCAAGTTCCGTTGCACCCCGGAACACATGAATAGTATCCAGGAAGAGCAATATCCTGTATTTCATATAGCATTTAGCATTACCTACATTAAGTAATTAATTCCTGTGTTCGACAACATGAAACCAGATCAATGGTAATTACAAGTCTAACATCTGATTATATTGAGCACTTCCTTGTTTGACTAAGCGCAAATTAACCCCTTTGTTGCAGATTGATACTGCAACATTAAATTATGTAGTGATTACGTGGCATTTTGAGCTTTAGAAAGGGAACGGTGTAGTGTTATGAAAGAGAAAGACGACGCTCTACAAAGTTTAGTTTTTTCTTTAACTCGATGTGCCATTTACTGATGAGTGTAACAGCTGTGATAGCCTCTCACTCTACGATTGGTCGAAATTTCGTGTGGAAATGTCGACCAATCGAAAAAGTCCTGACAAATATTTATGCCGGCCACACACGTTCAAGTATACTTGCGTAAATGCAGACTTGCGCAAGTATACTGTAATGCGTGTGGCAAGATACTTGCACAAATTGCCAACATTGTCACTGTCATGTGTTTGTGCAAGTCTAGATTTGCACAAGTATACTGGTACCGTGTATGGCCGGCATCAGAAAACAGATAGGCAGAGGCGGCCTTAAACAATTGCGAGGCCCCGGGCGGCAAGTCTTTGCGAGGCCCCTTGCCCTTTATAAAAAGTATGTGATGCGAAAGTGGGTTTGGTTGTCATGTTTCAGGACAAATGCTAAAGTTATACAATTAAATAAATGTAATTTGAGTTTTAGAACATTCTACAGTTCATACAGGAACTTTGAACATCCGTGTTTGCGTAAAATGGAGTAGTTCTGATTTTTGCAGACTTTGTTTGCCTTTTTGGCGATTATTACCTTAAAGTCTTAGTTTACTACATTGATGAAACGTTTTTTTGAAGTAGAATAAATTTACTACAATATGAGACTAAAATGGTTTCTGTAAACCCAAAAGCTTCCGAGTTAGCGCTTTTCAAAAGTATCTGAAATCAACGTTTTTTTACAACAAATGTGAAAAAGGCATCTGATATCATGTCTTCAATTGGAATGTTTTCCAATTTTATAACTTTTTTCGAGAAAGAATTTTGAAAGGATTTAGGCCGCACTACGGTTAAACCGCTAATTTTTTAATGGCGTGATTTTGCGCCCCCTTTTTTTTAGCATGGTAAAATCATCAAATGAGTCCTCCCACCCCGGGCAGGGCGGGAGGGACTGTCAGACTTGTACCGACTAAAATCCACGGTGTCCTTCAATAGCCCTTTATGTTCCGGGGTCACGGTGAGGAAATAAATCCCGCGACCCCGGCAGGCTTTGGCCCTTTCAGAGGGGGCCCCGTCATTTTTGCTGACGCTCTTTGAGGCGCGCGTGGAACACGACGCGCCGTCGACCCGGGCATGGTCCATGATCGGACAGCGAGTTGCCCTTTACTCGCTGTCCGCATGCCCGCGCCTACGGTCACCGGTGATCGTCTGCCGACGTCCGACGCCGCGGGCATCTTTCACTGCGGTTGGGTCGGAGGGAGGACGCTGTCCTCCCTCTCTCACGGCCCGCCTTCACGAGCATTACTGCTTCGCAGAAGGAGGCGACCGCTTCCCACTCCGTCTCGCCCCGCAGCATGGCCGCAACCAATGTCGGGCGCGAGAGGTCTCCGCCTATCGCCACCGTGAGGACACGTCGGTGCTCTGCCCAAGCGGGGCAGTCTTGCATCGTATGCTCTACTGTGTCCTCCGGGCGATCTTCGCAGTGGTGACACCCGGGCGTTTCTTCCCTCCCTATCAGACACAGGAACCTCCCGAAACTTCCGTCGAGCTCAACGCTTAAACTACTGGGTCTACAGATATAAATCGGTTCTCATATAGTAGCAAAAGGCATCTTTGAAACCGTTCTGAGAAGTTATTATCAACAACTAGTCCTTTACGGTCATAAACGCAAATTTTTTTTATTTTTTTTTTACAAAGTAGCGTTCGGTGTTTGAGGTCTCAAACTTTGATTATTCATTGGACCCAGTAGCGCATAGCTAGGCGCGGGCTTAGCGGACCCTAGCTAGCCTCGCACATGATGGGGCCACGCGCTTAGAGATTTAATAAAATAAAATTGATAACGGCAATCTCAACTTTGTTACCACTCAGTAAAGCAGTATAATTTAACTTCTACTACTATTTCTAACTGAGAACTGATAGAGCCAAAGCTGATGGCGCCGACGATCATATTTAGGTCTAGCAATTCCGCTTCTCGCGCGAGGCCCCGTAGTTGCATGACAACTTGTTTACTTTTTATTTCTAACTGTGAACAAAAAGAGGCAAGGAGGCCTCGCAAAGCGATCTTATCATCAAGTCATCAAAAAAAAAGGAGGCCTCTCACGCGGTGATACACACGACGGGCTTAAAAAAATCAGAAATCCGCGCGATATTTTTCATCCTCCATCAACGAAAAGGGCCTCGCAAATGAGTCTTGCCCCCTCCAAGATTCGGTCTCGCTACGTCACTGATTGGGCCAACATCATAAACAAGTCTGAACTACCAGATTTAACCTAAAATAGCCGTACGTTCAGGCGACAAAATTATTGTACTAGAAATAAATATTTACAAAATTAACCAACTCTGAGATGATAAATAAAAAAAATAGATAGTTTGATTTTTCTAAAACTAAAATCTTATTTAATTTTGCCGTTATGATTGAATTGAAACTAATTAATCAAAATCAAAAGTTTTTAATTAATAAAAATTACTAGTTTTTTCTTTTGCTTGCTTTGTTGCGCGAGGCCCCCTGCAAGCGCGAGGCCCCGGGCGGGTGCCCTGTTCGCCCCCCCCTAAGGCCGCCACTGCAGATAGGTGATTCTATGTTTAAATAAATACTCGCTAGAGGCTTTTACAAATCACGAGTTTGACGTAACGCAACGCTAGCGAGGCGGCTCCTTGGCGTGGGTCGTCCTTCTAAACGTTGACGCTAGCTTGACATGTTTTGTGTGATGACTGTATATATTGTCATAGTACGTAAGCACGCCAAGGAACTGCCACGCTAGCGTCGAACCACATCAAGCCGGTGTTTGGCAGTCTTTATGTTCAAGATTTTATTAGTTTTAGAGTGCTAAAAAGCAGGACATTACACTAAACGCTGAAGACGTCGTAGCGTCAGAGAGGAACAGAAATCTGAATTAAATACTACTTAGGTACTATTCATCTTCTTGAACAAAATTAATTGTAACAACAGCAACATTTATTAAACACTGAATTTGGCGTGAAACCGTACAACATTCACGTTTACGTTACAACCAAATAAAATTCATTTACAAAAAAGCCCGCGGGGTTTTTCTTAAAGAATCTTTCTTAGACGTTTTAATTAGACATCTTTTAATTAATTATATTCCGTCCCTACTAATAAAGTTGTACAGCTGTGTGTAAGACACTTCATTTTACACGGTTTACGATGTCTTTCATTAAATATTACTTAGTTAACAACGTCCTAATTAAATGAAACCAAACAGATTTTGTGTGTTTTTGTGATTGACTTGCTTAAGTTCAAATAAGGTTAAATACGTATTCAACATTATTTGAGGGTTTAGGTTGTTATCTTACAAATATTATTAAGGTTCTTTTAAGGTTTTCCTGAAATTTTCCATGTCAGCAACGAAGTTATGGAAGCTGAAACATAACGTCGTTGATAGTCCAATAATGCGTAACTAACATTGTCAAAAACCGCGTAACTACAAAAAAAGCAAAAATGAGATTTCGCGGGTGTAGGTAACTGATTGTGATTGGCGTCGACCTGTGCGACCAATTTTTGAATAGATCAATAAAAAGAGGAGTAAATCAAAAATAACAATACCGCGGATCTTTGGACGAACAAGTTACGACCAGAAAACCGCGTATATGCGCCAGTTTGTATGAGAATTTGCAGTGCTTATGTGACGCTTCAGTTAAAAATTACTTTTTTTCGGCATCACTGGATTATTTTGAATGTAAGTATATTACACGTATTCTAAATGTTATGGTAATTAAAATTGGAATGTTTATTATTCTAAA
The DNA here is from genome assembly GCA_954870645.1 of Agrotis clavis. Taxonomy (NCBI): domain Eukaryota; kingdom Metazoa; phylum Arthropoda; class Insecta; order Lepidoptera; family Noctuidae; genus Agrotis; species Agrotis clavis. The sequence goes on from OX940939.1 coordinate 21,115,662, forward strand.
ATTGTGTAAATTGGTGTATAAATAGCGACGACAGGAACTACCTCGGTTGGAAAAATTTTCGGCCTAACCTATATTTGAGGGTAGTATGTAAATAAATGTGTACTTATTCGATAGCTTGATTATTTATTATCACGTTTCATTGTAAATTGCGCTTTTTTATTTCAGGCAATCTGCTACTCTGCCAGGTAATGGAAAAAATCTTAAAGTGGCTCCATGACTAATACTTTGTCAAAAACTTAACCATGTTGAAATTGCAAGATGGTATGTGACGATCAGATACCAGCGATGTGTAATGAACATCTATGATAATCAACTTTCCTACTACATTCCTGAGCAACTGCCAAAAAATGGGAAACAGGGAGATTTTTCTCCCTTGAAAGAAGTCATATCACAAAAATCGCTAGGAAATGTGAATCAGTTTTGGGGTCCATGGATTCTTGTATTTGTCTTGTTTCCCAAAGACCAATCTATAACAGGCGAACAGTAAGCTAAATTGTTTGATAAATTCACTGAAAAAAGTCCCGAAAATCGGCGGGGATTGAGTAAAAAGTAAGGCTTTTTACAGGATACTGCAACGGCTCACCATTTATTTTTTTAAGACATCTATTTAATGTATTTCTTATTACCGAGTATCTTTTTTCAATAATTACCTACCTATATTTTTAACAAATTGACTTAAAAATATAGATCATTAGGAGAGTAATTTGTTAAAAAAATAAGTAATTATTGTTGAAAAAAATATTGTTTCTAGATAGTTTTAGTTAGTTATAATTTTGAGACTGATTTGTTTCTGTTCATATAAAGACTTATTATATACTAGCTTCTGCCAGCGACTTCGTACGCGGATCCTGTTGCTTATGCCAGCGACAATGGGGTCGTCAAAATCGAAAATCTGAAACGTCTGATGTCGAATTCTTAGAGCCTGGGGACGGGAAAACAACGGGACGCGCATGACGATTCCAGACGTTCCAGATCTTTCATTTTTGTAAGTCAACAGGAAATGACCATCAGACTAAACAACTCTTGCTAAGACGTCATTCCTATATATGTTATAGTGTAGCTGGGCTCTTGGAGTTCTACATCAGGTGTTCCAGATCTTCAGTGTTTATACGACAACAGGGAGTGCTCATAAGGCTGAACAACTCTTGCTAAGACGTCATTACTGTATATGTAATAGTGTAGCTGGGCTCTTGGAGTTCCTCATCAGGTGTTCCATATCTTCAAATTTATTTTCTTAGCAGAAAATGCTCATCACGCGGAACAATTTTTGCTATGGAGCTATTTTTGTATCCCTTATAGTTTAGCTGATCTATTGCAGTTCTGCATCAGGTGTTCAAGTTTCCAAGATAAATTATAGCCTATATGTTGCCTAGACTTAATAGCTATACAACAAAAAAAAAAACAATCAAATCCGTCCAGTAATTCCGAAGATTAGCGTGTATGGAGTAACTTCTCCCGTTTTCCTAACATTTTCCTTCACTGCTCTGCTCCTATTGATTGTAGCGTGATGAAAAGTATACTATAACCAGCGCAGGAGTATGAAAAATAATTGTACCAAGTTTCGTCAAAATCCGTCGAGTAGTTTTTGTTTCTATAACGGTTATACAGACAGACAGACAGACAGACAGACAGACAGACAGACAGACAATAATTTTATTATTTGCATTTTTGGCATCAGTATCGATCCCTAATCACCCCCTGATAGTTATTTTGGAAATATATTTCATGTACAGAATTGACCTCTCTACAGATTTATTAAAAGTATAGATAGATAATAATAACTATGTTTATCACTATCACTATCACTATCACTACATAGTATAAAACAAAGTCGCTTTCTCTGTCCCTATGTCCCTTTGTATGCTTAAATCTTTGAAACTACGCAACGGATTTTGTTGCGGTTTTTTTTAATAGATAGAGTGATTCAAGAGGAAGGTTTATATGTATAATAACATCCATTAAATAGTGGAGAAGTACTGTTATTTTTGAGGTTTCTAATGTGATGTCGTAAATAATTACATTTTTTCCGCTTACATTGCAAACGCAGGCTGAACCCTACAAGTTTTATCAAAATAATGTACTAAGTATTGTACACATTGAATAGGTCTACAGAAAAGTCCGTGATGGTATATGTCTATCTCTTATGGATAACCCACAATAACTTTTTTTTGTCATTTACTTTTTACGACAAACAATGGCTAATTTTCGAAGCGATTTTAACCAATACAGCATTAATCCTTAACCAATTAAATACCTTGAATACATTGTTCATTTAATATAGATCTATATGGCCCTTTACAACACCGTATGATTTAAGTGAATATTTTCGAAGATATTACAGATTTAAAAATTGCGGGACGTAGCGTTTGCGGCGGTACGAGCGTGTTATAAGACAATATCTTGGTTTAAAGAAAGAGCGATTCTGTCACCAACTAACGAACAAGCAGATAAAGTAAATAACTTGATTCTTTCAAAAATTGATGCGCCGACGAAAATACATATACTACTCGGTCGATACTGTTCTCGATTTGGAAGAAGCTGTTCATTTTCCTACAGAATTTCTAAACTCTTTGAACCCGTCTGGACTCCCTCCTCACATCAAAATGGTGTTGAAAGTAGGTTGTCCTGTTATTTTATTAAGAAACCTGAATCCACCTAAACTTTGCAATGGCACGCGTTCGCTGGTAAAATCATTGAAAACTTTCATAATAGAGTGCACAATACTCACAGGATGTGGTACCGGAGAAGATGTATTGATTCCCCGAATCCCTCTGATACCATCGGATTTACCCTTCCAATTTAAACGTTTATAGTTTCCGGTAAAGACATCTTTTGCAATGACCATTAATAAATCGCAGGGTCAAACCTTCAACGTTGCAGGCTTAGATTTGAGCGTTGACTGTTTTTCACATGGACAACTGTATGTCGCTCTTTCAAGAGTGACCTCCTGAGAAAACATGTTTGTATTGTCTAATGACAAGAAAGCTGTGAACGTTGTTTATAAAGACACTAGCGACCCGCCCCGGCTTCGCACGGGTGCAATGCTGATACTAAATACACTACAGAAAAACTGTGAACGTTGTATATAAAAAAATAGCGGCCCGCTCCGGCTTCGCACGGGTATAAAATATATAGCCTATGTGATTAAAATCGATCCAGTAGTTTTGATTTATTCATTACTGCCCGTGGCCCGCACGCGTTAAATTTGGAGTAAAACAATCCCCCTTTCCCTATACCATGAAGATTTCCTGCTATCTTTGGAATATCTAAATTCACACACTACATTTTTACTTATTTACTTTTTACATTTTTAACCATTTATTTTATTTTTACAACATATTACAGAATGTCTTGCGAAGCCGGGGCGGGTCGCTAGTTTCTTATATGATGTTAAACTTTAGCAGCATTAATAAATAAGCTGAGGAAGTTCAAAAAAGTAATAATGTTGCCTATTTATTGCTTATATGTTTTCATACCTGTTAGTATATATTTGTTGTTCTTCTATAAATATAAACTACTAGCTGTGCCCGCGACTTCGTTCGCGTGGATGTCGGAACTTAACAATGTATTTTTTAGTGCGAAGCGTTGTGGGAGGATACCGATACAAATCATTTTCTTTATGCTTTTTTTTAGCGTCATAAAATCGTCAAATTAGTCTTCTCACCCAGGGCTGGGCAAGAGGGACTGTCAGACTTGTATTGACTAAAATCCACGGCGTCCTTCAATAGCCCTTTACGTTCCGGGGTCACGGTAGCTCGTAAGTCCTACGACCCCGGCTGGCTTTGGCCCTCTAAGGGGTTTGGCCCCCGTCATTGTGCTGACGCTCTTGGAGGCGCGCGTGGAACACAACGTTGATGTCGACCCGGGCATGGTCCATGATTGGACAGCGAGTCGCCCATTACTCGTCGCCCGAATGCCCACGCCTGTTGGTCAGAGATCGTCCTGCGACGTCCGTCACCGTGGGCGTCCACCACGGCGGTTGGGTGTGGGTCGTGAGGTGGACGCTGTCCTCTTCCTCACGCGTCCCGCCTCCTCCTTCGCTGGCATGACTGTTTCGCAGAAGGAGGCGACCGGTTTTCACTCTACTTCACCTCAACCAATGCCGAGCGCGAGAGGTCGCCGCCTATCACCGTTGTGAAGACATGTGCGATGCTCTGCCCAAGCGGGGCAATTTTGCACCGTATGCTCTACCGTGTCCTCTGGACGATCCTTGTAGTGGTGACACCCACGCGTTTCTTCCTTCCCCATCCGACACAGGTACCTCCCAAAACTTCCGTGTCCAGTGAGGATCTGCGTCAGGTGGTTGGTCAGGACGCCGTGACACCTTCCAGCATTCCTCAAAGAGAGGTCTTACCGCCGCGATTGAGGCGTGCCCGAACCTCGGTTTCGATAGCCGCTCCCTCCATACCGCCCCCTTTTTTTTATCGTGGCAAAATCATCAAATGAGTCCTCCCGCCCAAGGCGGGACAGGAGGGACTGTCAGACTTGTACTGACTAAAATCCACGGTGTTCTTTCAATAGCCCTTTATGTACCAGGGTCACGGTTATCGAGTGAGACAGTCCCCCGACCCCGGCAGGGTCTGGCCCTCTTAGGGGGGCCCCATCAGATTGCTGACAGCTCTTTGAGGCGCGCGTGGAACACAACGCGCCGTCGACCCGGGCATGGTCCATGATCGGACGGCGAGTCACCCATTACTCGCCGCCCGCATGCCCGCGCCTATACGGTGGCCTGAGATCGTCTTGCGACGTCCGTTGCCGTGGGCGTCTCCCGCGGCGGCTGCGTCATGAGGTGGACGCTGTCCTCTCCCTCACGCGTTCCGCCTCCTCCTTTGCTAGCATTACTGCTTCGCAGAAGGAGGCGACCGCTTCCCATTCCGTCTCGCCCCGCAGCATGGCCTCGACCAGTGCCTATCGCCGCTGTGAGGACACGGCGGTGCTCTGCCCAAGCGGGGCAGTCCTGCACCGTATGTTCTACAGTATCCTCCGGGCGATCCTCGCAGTGGTGACACCCAGGCGTTTCTTCCTCTCCCATTCGATACAGGATCCATACCGCCCCCTGAGATGGCGCCGGAGCTCTTCCCGCCGCGCCTCGACTTGTCTATGCAGCGGGGATTGGCCAGTGCTTCTTTATAAATACATGCCGTCGGACGGCAAGCTACCCATTACTCCCCGTCCGTAAGCGGCTGGAATATGATCCACTATTTCCGACGCCCTGGGCGTCTTCAGCGGTGGCTCGGGTGAGAGGTAGAGGGTGCACTTTCCCTCATGCGCAATTATGATAATATGCTCAGTATTGCCCAGGCAGTAATAATTTTGTTGTGACATTATTTTGAAACTATGATATCTCCTAAGATATTCATTGAAATCAAACGATTTCAAGGGCAATTTTGTTTAAAATTAAATGCTTGTGATGATTAACGTATTTATTTTGATAAGGATTAATATCATATTAATGAAAATACCTTCGCAAATAATGCATTACTTTAAAACAAATTTGATTTCCATAAAAAAGGTACTAATGTCTTAATCTTAAAAGATAGATATATGCTCTCGCGGTCTTTATTTTAGAACTTTTTATGAGGAATAATTCCGTAGTACATAATTTTTGCGTATCTTTAACCGTTTAGGCAGCGCACGCAACGAAAGCTCTCGAAAAAGAATACATTTTCCCGATTTTGAAACATTTCTCATTGCTGCTCCGCTCCTTTTGGTGATAGCGTGATGTTATATAGCCTATAACCTTCCTCGATAAATGGACTATCCAACACAAAAAGAATTTTTCAATTCGAACCAGTCGTTCCTGAGATTAGCGCGTTCAAACAAACAAACAAACAAACAAACAAACAAACAAACTCTTCAGCTTTATAATATTAGTATAGATTTATGATTAAACATAATCATTTATATACTTAATTTCATTAAATAAATGATTGATTGAAGTTGTACAATTTTTTAAATATCACGTAAGTACTGTCTATAATCCAAAATCGTTTGAAACTATACAGCGTAAGTGACTTTCTAATTAAAATATTGATAATATTGTCTTCAAAATGAGTACATTACATGAAAGAGAACAAAATGATCCTCTACTCAAGTTCAGTCAAAGATCGGTCGATTAGTCTTTTAGAAAATTAGTTTTTTGTCTCTCCTGTAAAATCAGTGAAAGTGTAGTTACGCAGTATTTGACAGTGTTAGTTACGCGTCATTGGACTATCAACGATTAAATCGAAATTCATCATCATCATCAGCCTATAATGTTCCCACTGCTGGGACACAGGCCTCCTCTGCGTGAGAGGGAGTGGGCCATAATCCACCACGCGGGCCCAGTGCGGATTGGTAGATGTCACATGTCTTCGAATTTTTGGTTCTAAGACATGCCGGTTTCCTCACGATGTTTTCCTTCACCGTTTTGAGAGCAGTGGTGATGAAATAAATTACACAAAGTAATGCGCCTGGCGGGGTTCGAACCCACGACCTACAACTCGTAAGTCGGGACCGATACCACTGGGCCACCACTGCTCAAATCGAAATAAAAATTAAAATCAATGGGTTTACAGGCTTATTTTATACTTAGTATTAGAGTATTTGTATCTACCTGAATTTAGCAGCAAGATTTTTCTTTTGGATTTTTATGTAGGTATTTAAAAATACCTTGATAAAAGAATAAGAAATTGCTTAAGAAATTACATTCCAATGCATTGATTCCTAGGACTCAGACTAGGATTTTCCTGTGTCGTGAGAACGAAGCTCCTTCGTTCCGCTTACATTTATTTCCTTTTATTATAAAAGGATTAGGATAAGTAAAGTTCTTTTCGTCATGATTGTGATGGCCTCGTTGGTAAAGCGTCAGGTTTTCTAAATAAGAAGGTCATGGGTTCCGTTCCTTTCCGCAAGCGTATTTTTCTGTCCACAAGAAACCTTAAGTTAGTGCCACATAACGGCATTTCCCGTTCGTGTGACCTTATTGTTAAAACATTTTTTTATTTGAAAAATCTTTTCCCACACTTACCAGGCGCCCAGAATATATGAGAAGCATATCAATGCCGCAGCCGTATGACCCACGGCTCCCGCGCGTGGACCCGCGTCGTGGCTGCTCGGAGCCGGTACATCGCGCGGAGAGCCTGGCTTCCAGCGACTTCAGCTACGTCACCTTCGACGCGCAGACTATCACGGTGCCGATCAGCGTTTGTGTTGCTATTATGGTTGGGTATGTAGCATTTATTGAATCTGACTTTCATCATCATCATTTTCTTGCCTGCATTCCATTTATTTTTGAGTTAGAAAATGTCTTTCTATTACTCATAAATGCTTTTCTATTACTAATTATTGACATGTCATGTTTTTACATACCGTATCGTCGCTGTATCGTCTTTCATTTAGGCCCTTCGTCCACTATACGACTCAAGTTTCCGATACCTTACGACTTCAGTATCCAGGCGACTCTCGCAATAGAAATGCATATACGTTCGTACACATGCACGCGACGCGCGACGCCAATCGCGCGCTACCTATCTGCTGACATCGCGGCGACTTGAGTTTTCGCGACTTTCAAGATGGCGGAACAATTTATTTACCATTTTTAATTTTATTCACAGAATAAAGGGTTCCGTAGCATATTCTTGAATCATTTTTGGAAAGTAATTATTTTAAAACGATAGAAAAATATTTACAATCCTCTATCAAATCATAATTTTGTATGCAGTTTTATTAAAAAGTTGGGAGAGATGTTTTTTTTTTCTATTTTATTGAATAAAATTTTTAAATTATGTTATAGTATTTGGATTTGGATTAATGTTAGGTTCCCAGGAAATTAACTGTGAAGGACGGACTGTCACACGACTGATCTTATAAAGATTCCGTTTTTTTGAACCTTCGGAACCCTAAAAAATATACTTTGATCGTCACAGTCATGTGTCAGCCATTTTATAAATTCATATTCTTGACCACCCATCATGACCTTTTGACGCGGCGCTAGTGTCTATGTCGTTACATCAAATTGCATTATAAAAATTTAGTACCTCGAATTTTCCGCAGGTCATGAGTAGTGGCGAAACTCTAGTATCGGAAACTTGCGTCGCCTCGTGTACGAAGGTTCGTACACGAGGCGACGCAAGTTTCCGATACCTTACGATTTTGGTTTCCAGGCGACTATCACAATACAAATCCATAGAGGCTCGTACACAGGTCGCGTCGCCGACATGCGTCGCCGACTCTAGTCGCTCGCTACTCATCTATCAAGATCGCCGATACCCAAGTCTTCGCGATTTTTAACCGACGAAAAAGGAGATGTTTCATTTTCGGCCATCAGAAGTACATTAAATCAAAAAAGAGGAAAAAATACCACAAATTCGGGAAAAATATTCTCTGGTGGATTTGAGCCTGATTTGTTGTGCACAAAATAAAAATAGTTTTTCAATTATTGCCATGTTATATTCATCATGGCGTCTCGTTTGCTTGCATAATTCATTCGTTCGGAAATTATGTCTCATCAAATTAATGTTAAGTAGAAAAAATAAATAAATAAGTCTGTATTCTTGAAGTGTTTGAATAAACTATTATTCTATTGTACATATTTTTGAGTAAATATAATTAAGTACCACGATTTCATCGTTGCAAAAATCTTTTAATCGTGTTTCTGAACCCACAAAATGACCGCTTGTTGATTGGCGTAAAAGACCGAAAGCCATGCCATAAAAATATTAATAAAAAAAAAAAACGTTCTTGAAGTGCTAAAAGAAACTATTATTCTATTGTACATATTTTCGAGTAAACATAATTATGTACCACGATTTAGAACTTAGAAGACTATTTATGAAGTTGGTTCTGATGAACAAAAACAAACAAAACAATTATAAGTAATGTAAATTTCATCTCTACAACCTGTCATGGCTGTCATAATTCTTACTTATGACAAACGTCAAACATTTTTAATTTTTATTTTGTGCATAAAATCCATTTAATATTATGAAAAAAATGTTACTTTATTCTATTCAGGGGTAATTTTCCCAGCTTTGGTAAAATGTACATGTTATGGCCGGAGCGCCATATAAAAGTGAAACGTCTCCTTTGTATCTATTATTTTAAAATTTATTATTAAAGTATCTGAGGTAGAAAAATATCCTTGTTTGTATCATTACAATTAATAATAATAATATTCCACAACTATCACACAACGCCATCTCGTCCCAAGCTAAGCAGAGCTTGTGTTATGGGTACTAAACAACTGATAAACATGCTTATATATTTCTAAATACATAAATATAATAGATAAATTACACCCAGACACAGAACAAATGATCGTGCTCATCAAACAAACATTTGTCCTGGGTGGGAATCGAACCCACGTCCTCCGGCATAGCAGTCAGGGTCACTAACGACTAGACCAACAGGCTTGTCAAATTCAAAAGAATATTCTAATAGATTTTTTTTTAAGTGGTAAAATCATCATATTAAATGAGTCCTCTCACCCCGGGCAGGGCGGGAGGGACTGTCAGACTCGTACTAACTAAAATCCACGGTGTCCTTCAATAGAACCTAACAAAACGATAGCGCGATCTAACTCGACGACAGCGCCATCTATCGAGCATGGTGTCAAACTTTTTGCACTTTTATAAATTATTATGGTTTCGTTACAAACATTACTACTTTAACCCAGCTTTGTCATGTACTTGCACATACGACAAAAATAAAGTAATTAAGAAAACGAAAACATTAAAAAAAACCTATTCAAATCTGAAATTTGAAACCACGGTCATCATCATAGCAGTAAGGGCGTCAGCGTTCCGGTGCAAATAAAAGAAAACTATAAAAAAAAAACCTAGAAAAAAATTGAATAAACCTCTAAAAAACAACTGAAACACGAAAAAAGAAAAATTCTATGTTTATCTGGGGATTGAACCCATGGTCACCACCTTGAAAGTCAAAGCTTGAACAAATTGAGCTACCTTGTAGCCGGTTGGCGTGGCGAAATTATGAACCATATTCTTTCTAGATGGATTTTTTTCCTCTATACGCGCCAATTTTTAATTCCAAAAATTTGAAATAGGAATGCGCTCGTCATTTTTAAAATAGAAGCATTTTAATTTATGTTATGAGATGTACATTTTGTGTTTTGTACAATGTATTATTAAGGTTGAGTATAGAATGGTGGCCGAATAGACGATTTGAGTCTTACGACTCGAGTCGCCGCTGTGTACGGATCGTGCGCTACTAGAGTCGCGCGACTTGGGTATTCGACTGGAGTATCGGATACCCGAGTCGCCTAATGTACGAAGGGCCTTAGTCGATTTTTCACACCAACGGCATTTGCCGCTGATTTACGCGATTCGTGTCTTTATATGTTCGTGTAAACGTCCATTATCGCGATAATAAACGGGATTTACCGTTAGTGTGGCCCTAGTATTATAATCATCCACAATTCACGTCTTACTTATTGTATTTGACTTTATTACTTTTTACAAGTTATAGATATTCTTAAGTCAGCTAGTATTACCATAATTATGTCTAATTCTTTCTATAACAAATTCATACTGGAATATTTTGTAGTTCTTATCAGAGCCATACATTCGTCTCGATCTCGTCTAATAGTTGAAACGAATAGGTGTACAAACGGTACTACAATGTATGAAGATAAAATTTGTGGCCAAACGGCACTCTTTTCCACTTGTTTTGTATATTGTTTAGTTGATGAAAAGTGATGAAATAGAATCCCATTTCGATTCACCGTTGAAATTAGGGAAGAATAAATAACAACACTCTTTATTTTGGGCAGTCATAAAAAGCCTATGTGCTTGCCCAAGTAATATTTTCTTTCATTAAAACAGTTTTAGTGATTTACTCTTATGTAGAATAACACCTTCGCAGTTATAAGGCGTTAGTCCAACTGAATAAAAGTCTACTAGTAACTATTTAAGTAAGTAGGTACCTATATCCTTAATTCAATTTTCAACGCTTTTTATTTTTAAATATTGCTTAAAAGTAGATTAACAAAAAATACATCTAAATATATTAAAAAAGGGGTTTGCGTGTGAGAACAGGGTACAAGCTACCGGTAGTTAGCGCTCTAGAAACAGGAACCTCCTCACAATGTGAGCCGTATCGAGGAACACTGCCTTCCTAATCAGGCTATTGATCCAACCCCCTAAGGAGAGCCTCCAAAGAAGTTATATTATTATTACTTTATAGAACAATTTTATTTCTTATTGTTCAGCAAATAAATAAGAACGTTATTTATATATAAATTTGATTGCTTTTATATTGAGAACCTAAAATATTTGACGACGGTATAAGATTTCTGACAGATATTAAATATCAATTGTATTTCTATTTAAAGAAATTCTTTGGAAATATTTTGATGAGCAGGCTTCTTCGTAAGATTACCATCTAAATAGATTTTTCCTTAAGCGACGTTTAGGATTTCATAAATACAATTAAATTGGCTATTTTGCCTTTAATTTGGCAGTTTCCAGCACCTTTTAAACGTTTTGGAAAAATCTTTCTCATAAACTGTATATTTAGGTATTAGGCTTGTGAGCTTATACCTACCACTTATCTAAATGTCTGTCATATAGTAATGCTGAAAGTTGGTAGTATGAAAATCAATTACGATGGAAGGTATGCTGACGCCATATTGTGCACGCTTTTATAACATTTACACGCTTTCAAATAAACAATTATAATAATGAAATAAACAAGAAAATAAAGATAATATTTGTCTTAAGTACTCACTAAATAATTTTGCACAAAGTTTTTTATTGCTAAATGTTATTTACAAGTAACAGTTTACAAATGGAGATAATTGACACCTTCCTTCGTAGTTGATCTACGGAGTACTAAGCAAAAAAAAAATAATATAATATGTTATAATGATAATTATATTATAATAATATTCCACAACTATCACACAACGCCATACAGTCCCAAGCTAAGCAGAGCTTATGTGGGTACTAGACAACTGATAAACATACTTATATATTTCTAAATAAAATAATTCTAAAATTCTGCCCTCGAAAGACTGAAATGGTAAAATAAGTAGTATAAGTTCCCTCTTTCATAGCATAAGCATCTTACAACATCCCCACTGCTGGGACACATGATCTACGAGAAGACAGTGTAATGCATGGTGTAATGTATTCAGTTGTGTTGTAGGTACATAATGTTCGGGTCCATGATCTTCGGGATGTGGGAGCAGTGGGACCAGCTGGATGGAGCCTACTTCTGCTTCATATCACTGAGCAGGTGAGAGACGCTGTGTTATTTCCGTCTGGACAGATTTTATTTCGTCGGATTTTCGTTTCGATAGATTTTTGCTTCGAAAGTATAAGTATTAAGTACAATCACAAAGTATTGGACGGAAAAACTTTATAAGGCTGCCTGTCCATTGATGCGGAGCGAGCTGGCAGAGCGGAGAAACGAGGAAATATTAACCAATAGGATTATACTAAATCTCCGCTCCTCTTCAATGGTGCAATCCTATTGGTTAATATCTCCTTGTTTCTTTCTTAAGTAGGCAAATGCAGGAGGAGGCGGGACGCGAGAGGGAGAGGACAGTGTTCACCTCGCGACCCAGTCGCCTCGGAAGACGCCTACGGCAACGGACGCGATTTCCGGCCACCGTAGGCGCAATTAAAGAGCTGCTGTCCGCCATATGACGGGGCCCCCTAGGTGGGCCAAAGCCTGCCGTGGTTGCGGGACTATCACGTACCTAACCGTGGCCCGGAACGTAAATTGGCTATTGAAAGATAATGTGGATTACATCATAATTATTATTATGGATAGGATAGGATACAGTACCTCCTGTCCTGCCCTGTGTGGGAGGACTCATCTGATGAATTTACCACGTTAAAAAAAGGGGCGACAAATGTGTAAATCCAACACTGATTATAACTCTATATTTACAGTATCGGGTTCGGCGACTTCGTGCCGGGCGAGCGAGTGTATACGGAGCGGATCGAGACGTCCTTCATCGTGTGCTCCATGTACCTCATGCTGGGCATGGCGCTCGTGGCCATGTGCTTCAATCTCATGCAGGTTTGTGACAAACCCACCACACTATTCCCAAACAACTGCAACTCCTGAAAGCCATAATCAACAGTGGCAACCACCAGAAAAGCGCCGAGACAATGAAGCTCGACGTGTCCCGGAGAATGAATTTACCTGTCTTGGATCCTGCAACGAAATTACTAAGAAAAGAATAGTGGAGGAGTAGAAAAACTTGTTTAGGATTGTGACTGTTTCATGTTTTAGTAGGTAATCATGGGCACATGAAAAGGGGGTCGGGTGGACCGTGCCTATACCTAATTTGGCGATTTTTTTAATAACCAGGTACTCGTAAGCTCTTCTCTCGATGAGAAATTTTGACACGCGGTTTAGTTGGCCAAGAATAGACAGAGATAGCGTTACATCATCAGGAAAAATATGTTTTCAAGGGAGGATCACGACCCTCAATTATTAAGAATACGACTTGAGGAGGTGGGAGGAATGAAAGTAATTGAAACTGCTAAGACAGTAAGGGCTCGGGAAAAACAAGAATCTCGTTCGTTTCACAACAATTTATTTCAAAGTTTTGGACCACACTTATAAATTGCTAAAAGAAGAGTATCTTTTCATGATATTTTGGACATTTGTGTATCTTTTTCACTCAAAAAACCTGTTGGAATGGAAATAAATAGAATGTGCATTCGCTTGTTTGATCTAAACCGACCTTTAGAAAATATATTTACTGAGTGTTTCCTCAGATCCCTTTCGACCATTTTGACATTCACTCAATTAAGTACCTATGTAGAAAAAAAAAACATTCGAAGATACGCAAATTGTCGGTCCTCAATTTTCCGCCTTCCGAATTCAACCTGCCTTTTCTCATTACAACATTAATTACACAAAACGCAAAACGCGCGAAGCACCCAACTGCCATAAGCAGTTCTAAACACTACACAGAATACTGCAAAAACATTAATTCCCTTCTAATTTCAAGAGATAATAATTATTCTCTCACAATTGTCGCAACAAATGTCACAATTCAGTTCAGAAATGTTAGAACTAAATGAATTCAGACGCGGCGTGTCGCATCCATGTCGGATTTAAAAAAAATATTTAGCTTTTAAAAGAATAAAGAGTATAACTTCAGGCTCGACATCACTCAATTCTTTTTTTATTGAAATTGGGTTTCGGACGTGTTTTATTTTTATGTGACCTGTCTATCTGTGGAATTGGCTTCTAGTTTTGAACGTAGAATAATAATAGTTTGAAAGTGACACGTGCAAGTTTTATGAAAGTCTACCATTAATGCGGGGGCCACACTAACGGGAAACACCGTCAATTATTACGATACGAGTTGAAATTATATTATTTGAAGTCTATTATTATCAGTATTTTTGGCCCCCGCATTATACAACATCATTTTTTGTCTATGCGAACGAAACCCGATACACCTGTCCAATATTTTTGTGTAAAGAATCTATGTACAAAATTTTAAAACCGTATCATAACAAATCACAAAGTTATAAGCTTGTATATTACCTGGTTGTCCGTTCAAAAACATGCACATTTCGCGATACACCCGCGTAACCGCGTCTACTGTGTTATAAACTCGTGATAATAGTTTGGCAATAGGTACCTAACTATACGGTGATTGTATTGTAATTAACTAGTAATAAAATTTAATGAAATAATTTTTGAAAAAAAAAATAACATTCTGTAAAAATTATTGTACATTCAGGTGTGTCAATTATTGTATATTCAGGTTTCGCATATACTAAAAATAATGTTGTAGATAGACAATAAAATGCACTAGAATTCTCAAGATACACGATGAATAAGCAAAACCTCAAAATTATGTCAGTATTCCACTTTTTTTTTAAACTCGTTGCAATTTTTTATTCTTGTAGATCATACGTACATGTTTCTTTTGTGCTCTTACTGAACCCGCGACATGGTTCGCAGGAATCGATCGTACGGCCAGTGCGCCAACCGTACCATAATTACTTTAAAGTTGTCAGAAATTCATGAGCGTATAACATACTGCTTCTATTATTTTCTCTATCAGTCGTCATAAAACCTTTCTAGCACTATAATATTTCACGGCGGCCATCCATCACTTTTTGGGTTTTAGCATAAAGCCAAAATTAAAGTTTAAACTCAAAGAAACTTAATGTTTGTTTCAGGAGCAAGTGATGCATTACTTCGCGGGCCTGAAGCGCGCCGTGAAGCGTCTCGGCCGCTGCAAGAGATGACAGCACCCTGTATATATGTACATAGACTAGTATACGAGCTAAATTGTATTATATGTTACACTTAATAAAGACTTATTTGCTATGTTGCTTCACGTTTTATTTGTAATTCTTAGATTTGCTAGGATTTAATAATGCGGAGGTAACACAAACAAGTAATGCTGTTAATTTTCGCGAAAATAGACTTTAAATGTTTGTATAAATAATGCGATCATCTACGGAATTTACCATTAGTGAGGCCCCAGTGTAACTTTAGATGTTTACATGTAAGCCACCAAATACAAATTACACTAAGCTCGGCCACAAGAGTCCTAGTGTTAGGTATGTTATAATCTATCTATAATATTGTCTTAATGTTGGGTTGCAATTACAACATTACAAAATCCACCGTTTTTTTTCCCCAAAGATTTGCTAGTTCAAACAAACAAACTCATCAACTTTATGATACGTATTAGTATACATAACTAACCAGAAACAAGTTAGTTATCTTTCAAAGCTAAATATAAAATCCCAGCCACATTTTTCCTTGCAAGAGACAAGAGTTTTCTCAGACAAGCAAAATTAAATTACCTCGCAACGTCTTTTAAAACTCTCTCTAAACAAAATGCAACACCACAACACCGAGATTTGTCCGAGAAAATTACAAAAGTGCAGTTTTAAGAGCTCGGCGCCTCCACCACTTACCAACATTAGGTTCTTAAGAATGCAGTGGATTTCTGCTCTTTGGAGTCATTGCTTCCTTGCAAGGATTCAGTGGGACATGAAACCGTATGAATGCATGGTCCCTTTTGTGCAATGTTTTTTCTCGACGATGTGTATGAAAGCGTGCGGGAATGTAAGGGAGTTTATTATGTGAGTGCCTGCTTTATCGTGTCAAGATTTTTAATTATTTCTTTATTACTATGAGTGTGTGGTGGTTGAGAGCTCTTTGTGCTGGGGTTACGCGTTTGCTGTGTTAGGTGCTTGGTTAAAGGAATATTACGCATTCTTTCTGAAGGTATTTTTATAAAAAGAAACCGGCCAAGTGCGTGTCGGGCCACGCACAGTGTAGGGTTCCGTAGTTGCCCATCAAAATACTTATGCGAATTAACTAAACTGATTCGCTGAATTTAATTTTAAAGAGAAGAATTTTCAAAATCGGTCTAGGAGTCTTTGAGAAATTGGGGAAAATACATAAAAAAAAGATTACGACGAATTTAGAACCTCCCCCTTTTTTTGAAGTAAGTTAAAAATAGTTGACGATAAAAACCTACCTATCCCCAAAAAACATACCGTAAAAACATACCTATTACAGCAAAAAAAATGATTCCGACGAATTGAGAACCTCCTCCTTTTTTTGAAGTCGGTTAAAAATAAAGTTGACAAACTTACATTTGCAGTTGAAGAGCATGTTCTCCGATACATTTTGTTTAGGAAAATATGTTATCCAAGTACATTTTATAAGTTGGTCGACTATTACTCGTAAAGTTGTAAAGCCTACTTAGTCATGATAATTTTCTTTTAAACTTCGTTATATATACTACTATTGTGAATTTTTTCACACCCCAAAACATAACCGTTTAGCTGGTAGAGGTGGGGGACACTCGAGTCGAGCAAAATTTAGCACTTTAAAGCTTAATATTTCACAAACGAATTTTTTTATCAAAAAATTGTTAATGGAAACTATCAATATTTTTTAAAGACCTATTTAATGATACCCCACACTAAGGGGTACGCGAGAAAAAAAAAACATCCCCTCTTTACGTGTACAGGAGGTACCCTAAAAAAAAATATTTTACGAGATTTTATTTTACCACTTTTTCGGCACAACAAATTCGTATATTTACACCAAATTACAGCTCTCTAGTACTGTGCGTCTCTGAGCTAAACTGCGGACAGACGGACGGACGGACGGACGGACGGACATGGCGAAACTATAAGGGTTCCTTGTTGACTACGGAACCCTAAAAAACGATATTATTTATTTATTATATAGGCATAGCTAATTTCGCGTGAAATAATGTGTTTTTCTTGGCTTATTTCGTAACAGTATGTACGGCACTATCTACCTACTTTAAAATACTTTGCTCATGAAAATGTAAAATTCAAAAAAGCTTTATCATTGTGTCTCAAACAAAAAAAAATTGTGCTTAAAAGAGTAAGCTACCATTACAATACCCAAAAAGCAAAAAACGATTAACTGTACTAAAATTTTAAAATAACTTTTACCAAATCCAAAAACTTTCCACAATAATTTCGTTCAGTAACAGTGAACAGCCTCAAGGCTCGTACAAGTTAACAAGTTGTGAGTAATTTCTGCGACAGCATGCGCCGAGTATTAATACGAGTACGGAACCGTTAGTATGGCATAGTGCAAAGTTTATGTTCCACGCTTTTTGCGAGCGTGAGGTGCACTTGAATGCATTAGTTCAGATGGGGCCGTGAGATGAGCGTGCAAAGCGCTTTCGTACGATGCAAAAAAGTGTCCATGGAGTTTCTTGCCCATTCTCCGTATACCTAGATCTACACCTTGGAATTGGTAACTTTGAAGTACTGTTACTTTCACAGTTGTTATGTCTAAGAACACAATCCTTTTTTTTTATTTTAACCATCTAACATTGCTAAACATATTATTATATTATGCGCGACCTCAACATTTTCACCCTTCGTTTAATGCTTTAAAGAAAACTTTCATTCTAATATAATTCAGTACTTTGGTCGGATTTTACAACTGTTTTATTTGCCACCCCATTTACGTCCACATAAACCAAAACCTTCATGTCCAGCAAAACATCATGTTTAAAAGATAGGTTTTTTTATGCGAATAGAAATAAAGTTGTTTTTCGTGTTTTTATTAATATTCCCCTTATTTTTCACTATTTATATGTATAGAAAAGCAATAGGAGGCACATGTGAATGACTTGAGTGCCCCCCGCGCCACCCTCACACTCATAGTGTAGCGTAGTCCCTATGCATTCAGTTTGCCCACAGTGGCTTCTGACGTTTTATAAACTTCCATATGCACACTAACTTTTCAGAATCATGACAAATTTTCATCATCTCTAGCAGCTTTGCTGAATGGGCCTCCTCCTTTTTGTGCCATGTCTTGCTTACGTCAGTCTAAACCAGGTTTTGTCAACGATTTTTTGAATACCGTCTGCGGTATTCAAAAGATCGTTAATAAAACCTGGTGGACCAGAGTCCACCTATATAAGAATTCATGGCTCAGACATCAGAATGATTTATGGCCTGTCACCTTTACACTCGTACGAAGCAAGAACGATCGCTAGTTTAAAAAATATAAAACGCTATCAAACTTGTAACTCCCGCTAGTTTTACGGCCCACATACCAAGAGGGTGTGCTATAAACTTTGGCGCTCAGTAGAATTGCTCGCACAAATTAAAGAGGTTAGTGGAGGAACTTGGCGATTACTCTGCAGCACTGCCATACGTTTTGGTCGGTTAAAAACTTTCACCATTATGAGAATGTCTGGCTATTTATTTTATTTCAGGTTTTCTTTTTGAGTTTAGACTGATTTTTCTCCGAAAGATCGATGTTTCTGAAGATGTTTACTGTCTTGAAAGACCACATTCTTATTTTCGTGTAGTTTTGGTAGTAAACAAGTTTATGACTGTCATAAGATTTGGTGCTGGTTTAACATTTGTTCGTCTTATCTGAATTTAAAGACTCTTGAGAATTTCGGCTGTGCTAGTAGCCATCAGTGATTCATCTGCTGATTATTGTGTGATTCTGGAATATTTGCTTTGATTTTAGCAATAACAAACATTTTAGCACTTTTTTTTTTCGCGCATATTTTTTGTGAATCGGTAAGAAGCCTTTTATCTTAAAAAGTACTAGCAATAGTTTTAAGTTGTTTGTATACCAAATGGATTAATATGTCCGAAAATAAAAGAATTATTATTATAAAAATCAAAGTCAAACTGTAGTGATAGTAGCCCATTGAACATTGAAACAATTCGTATACTTAGCAAGCGATATCATCATCTGCCTTACCTTTTCTCAACTATGTTAGGAGTCGGCTGCAGTCTAACCGGATTTACGTAAATACCGTATGTATCTGTCCTGACCAATTTCGGTGGTCGATCTCAGTAGAGGTGAGATATTGACAGGTGCACTCTCTGTTCCTTTATTCAAATAAGCCGATAGGACGTTAATCCGGCACGACCGAAGAGAGATGAGGCGCAGGACCAACAGCTTAACGTTTTTTCCGAGACACGGGGGTACAGTCAGCATCAAAAGTTTCTGACCACATTCATATTTTCAAAATCGCTGTACACCGTAATAATACGTAATAATACGGTGTACAGCGATTTTTAAAATCTGAATGTAGTCAGCAACTTTTGATGATGACTGTACCACCAACTTTCAAACTCCGGGCTGCTATTGAAAAATTCTTCTATAAAACCGAATAGATCTTCTTACCCGACGTGGGAGTTCAATCCAGGATTCCACGCTCGGCAGTCGAGGTTGCTACAACGAGACCAACGGGGCAGTCAACCAGGGGCCCAAGTCTGCTATTTTTTTTTGTAAATCTGTAATTCCAACAACACAAAATTTTGCCAAAAATTCGTATTCTGCTGAATTCATAATGGTTGATCATTGGTCGGTGAATGTTCTTGTAATAGAATTTTGTTATAATGATGACATTTTCATATCGCCATTATTTTAAAATCCAGAGTACAACCATTCTCTATTTTCATTTCTTTCAATGGAGCATCAGAGGCTGGACTATTGGAAAGTCATAATGACTTCATTACAATAATTATTAGTAGATTACCAAACTTGTCAATGATAGTACATTCTGACACTATTGTAATAGCAGACTTGAGGCTCAGTAATCAGTATGTAACATGGCTTTATACCACTTATGTCATAATAATATTTCCGCTACATCATTAGCCATCTTCCATAATATCCTGGCAGTAGCAAGTGCAGAAGATGAGTACATAAACCATCAGGATTTATAACCAGTACGCCAACTAATGGGTTTCCTTCATCATTTAAAAGTGGTCATAACTTTAAAAGAACTTGTTTAAAAATACTTTAAAACCGCACGGGAAAGTACTAACTACTTGGTATAAAAATTACGTAGTTCCTCGACACTTGGGACGAGTTTAAGTAGTTCTCAAATAATGTTGAGATGGTTCCTCTACTGATACTGCTAAGTAGTTACCTAGCTTAAAGAACTTTGCACATTCAACACTGTGTCTTAAAAGAGGTAGGTATAAGGCTATTCATTCCTGTTCTTCAGTGTAATTTTTCTAGGAGCATTGGTGGCCATCTTGGAGCACTACAATGTGTTACTTGTTACATCATTACTGCTCTCAAAACGGTAAAGGAAAACATAGTGAGGAAGCCGGCATATTCCAGAATCAACAATTCGAAAACAAGTGACATCTACCCACCGGCACTGGTGGATTATGATCTCAGAGAGAAAGACTGTGTCCCAGCAGATATTGAAATATTGGAAAAGTGCCAGAGGCGTTCTGAAAACTTGCTCAATACTTCTTCAATTAGGGAGCGCGAACAGAGCGTCTCAAGCACTTTCGAAAATCTGCATCTAACTCTTCAGTCTGCTAGATGATGATGATGGGTGTAATTTTACAATTTTCGTGCAGAAAAGGTGAACCTTCGGTTACGGCTCTGACTTCTACTGCCAGGCGACCCATGTGACGGTAGTTTGAACACACGACACGTTATGTACTGAGTGTAATGCACTTTAGATGTAACTTTTTTACGTTTGCATGTATCTTAAGCCTTCGCCCTAAAGTTTAGGAAACTTTAGGGCGAGTTTTTACCCATTCCATTTTACCATTTCTATATTTTATTTACAGTGTACTTGAAGTATTTATAGCGTTTATTGTATGGAAAATTGAAAAAGTGCCTCAAATGTACGAATGAGGTTCGAATGATTTCCATAAAATTAACATCAAACTTCCCGTTTATGTTACGTCACAAAAACGTGAAAAGTCGTGCTAGGGCTTTAATAACCCATACACGAGAATGGTATCATAGTAATCATTATAATACTTCCATTATTCACTAAAGACTAATTCTTAGAATGTTCTTACAACCTCAGCTTGTTGCTTGCTGTGCTCAATCTTCGGTTGGTTCAACACGCCTCCTTAGAACCAAAACAATAATTATGGGGTTGTTGTAAATTTGCCACAAAGTTAATTTGCCACAGATTTTTAAACATCATATTATATTGAAATTTATTTCGTCACATCTTGATTTTGTTACTGTAAAGCCAAATATCTTCATTTTACATAATTTTTACTGAAGTCGGCGGCACCAACACTTCCATGACCCTGTTCTCCTGTACTTTCTTTTCAGTTTCCACATTGTATCATTGTTTTTTGTAGCTTTGTGCTCGATTTTGTTATTTAATTAATCTGCTATCCGTGCGAAAATAAACACATTACCCTCCTTTGCGTCGCGCAGTGGGGTAAAAAGAAATGGGGCGAATTTACACTAAACAAAACTCAAAAAATAAAAACTGTGGTTAATTTACAAATACTTTTTTTCGTGGCGAATTGACAATAACCCTAATTATGGTCCTACGTCGTACCATAGAACCATCAATAGTAAACAAAACCCATCATATTTGCCCCAGTCATCAATAAAGTCTTTACAAACATTAAGTAAAAGGTTCACAATCAATCTGGAACGAAATAGAGGTGGTTATATTGTGTGGTACGTGTAGTGGCACGTTATAGTTCGTATTTACGGTACTTTAGGTACCGGCCCACTTATTTTACGAGCTGCGTCTATTTGGTTGATGAGCCGTGGTTTCGTATTATTTGTTTGGGTTATTGAAAGTGCTGTGATTAATGAATTTGGTTTGTTGTTCAAAAACGTTTTGTATGGTAATGTATGGAAAACCTGTTTATATAAAAATGTATTATACGATGTGTATATACTCTGAAGAGCCGATTTCCTTTTAACTTTCTATCTTAAATTGTTATGGTTCTCATTTCTTAGGGTTCAGGACTCAGGGTCGACGGCACGTTGTGTTCCACGCGCGCCTCAAAGAGTATCAGCACGATGACGGGTCCCCCTAGAAGGCCAAAGCCTGCTGGGGCCGTGAGACTAACGAATACCGTGATTCTGGCACGTAACGGGCTAGTCAGTACAAGTCTGATAGTCCCTCCTGCCCTGTTCTGGGTGGGAGGACTCATTTGATTATTTTACCAAGATAAAAACAAGTATTCAGTACTCAAAGGGTAAAACGGGAGCTCGGGAGCCCATCATTACTCGTAAGACTCCACGGTCCGTATGTCGACAGCCTATTTCTTATGAACCGTGATAGTTAGACAGTCGATATTTTCACTGTTTTTCCGTGTAAAGGTGCCGGTTCGCGCGCGAGATCGCGACAGGAGACCGAGACAGGAGACCGCGACAGGAGACTGCCACCGAAGATTGCTACCGTATGTGTCTCCTGTCGCTGTCTCGCTCGCGAACTGCCGCTCATACATTGCCTAATGTTAAGTACTGTCGCGGTCTCCTTTCGCTGTCTCCTGTCGCGGTCTCGCGCGCGACCTTAACGTCGAATAATAATAAACAAATGACGGGCTTCTATACAGCATACAGCAAACGATTTTTTTGCCCTTCCTGCTCGAAGCCGACTTGCCCATGACCGGTTTTTCTAATTCAGTTGTTGTTGTTCTATAATCACACTTTACATTAACAACCCACAGATCCCGACATAAATGACAAACGCACAAAAAATCTACACTTGTAACTTTTATTCATATCAGGGACAAACATACATTTTTCAGGCGGCCACAGATACCCGCACAGTACGCACGACATTCTTTATTGTTAAAAACGTACCCTCTTTTACGAGCACAATTGGGTAAATGGCACATAACGGGGCGGACGCGGTCATATAAAATGTATCACTCATTGGGACTGGGGCTGTTGGCACGTTGGGAGTTGTTTTGTGTCCAATGCTGCATTTGTTTATTTTTAAGGGTTCTTTTTTTAATACACTTTGTTTATGGCGGCCGATTTATCACTGGCTTCCAACACCCATTAGTTTTTTTTGTGTGATGATGTAGGAACCCGTCAGGTATAAGTCCGGTTTTACTCACGATGATTTTCTTGATCTTTTAGTGAATATAAATGCGAAAGGTTATAAGGAGTGGTCGATGGACGAACAGACGTTTTTTACTCTTTCATGCAAAAAAACTACAGAAAGGATTTGGCTGATATTTTGTAAACTGATAGTTTATAGCATGAAGTAACACTTAGGATAGTTTTTATCTAAATTTTATCTTCCCGTGGGATCATTTTTGAGTTGTATTGAACGGGCAAAGCCGCTGACAAAAGCTACTATAAATTATATTTACGATCAATGTACAATATCCAATAGCCAACATTGGTTCCAACACGTCTTAATAACGTCAAGATTAGGGTCGAGCCACACCTCGCACGGTAAGGATAACTGACTGTGACATATTTCTTTCTTCATTTCCATACCAAATGACACTTTGAAGCAAAATGGCGGACGAAAGGGTTCTCTTGTATTCTTAAAGTGTCAACTTGTCATTTTGCATAGAAGTGAAGATGTCGGGTTTTGGGCTATTTTTTTTTGTTTTTATTTTGTTTCTGAATATATTTGTAATAAATGGCTACCTGTTTGGTAAGTAGATTTTCTTGTGAGTGATTCGTTTAGGTCCTGAAGTGTAGGGTGATTTTTTTATACAGAAAAGGGTTTTTTTCTGCACATTTTGTGCGACTTTAGGTCACAGTTTCCATTTCAATTTTTTATTAAGTGACTGTGTAATTAATTAATTAAATAAACACAGAATGTGCAATAAAATGCTTGTAGATTTTTAACAGTGAACTGTATTTCTAATAGCTATGTTTAATTTTACACGAGATAAAAATACTTGTTGCCGAGAAGATTCTACTACACTTAATGTTGCCAGTAATACAAGTAAAACTAGAACCAATGTTATAAAATGTTGTCAATGCAAATAAATGTTTGTATATATTTTTTATGTTAAAACTCAAAGTCGCAGTAAGTTGTGATTATATCAATAGAGTCTAAAGTACCCTGAGAGATCTTATGACGATATCGTGACAAAACACCCTAACATTTTATGAGCAAACAATAATGGTACACACAGTAAAGTGGAATGCTCCATAATACTCATCTGTTCATGTCCTTTAGTGATAACTGCGTGAGAACACGTCAGGTCGCGGTGACGGTGAAAGGGACATTGTGACACATATTCGCAGTGGCTGAGCGAGGGCGCGCCAAAGTTCACCTAAAATTTAAACTCCGATCATTGGAAACCCGAAAATTGTATTCCTAACATATTTAAGCCGATCACAACTCCTTATTGCTCTGTCAATAATTTTCATAATTAAGAATCATTCGACTTCATAATGTCAGTAGCAATAAACATCTATTATACTATTATTTGTTTTCCTATATTTTCTCAACATAACCTTCTTTTACACTATTATTCAAAGTCATACCTTTTTTGTTTAGATTTCTTTTTATTTTGTTGGCATATTAGCACGAATACTTGAGGAAGTGCTTGTTTCGCACTCACTAATTGTATGAATTGGTTTTTTGTTTTTATTAGTTAAAGCGTCTTTTTTAATTTGATTTATAGCGGTACCTGAAAAGATATCCATAGCCTCCATAGGAAAGGTTAGGTTAGAACTGTGACCAGCTAGAAGAGTGATCATTCGGATTACAAATCGTTATGAAGAACAATTTCGGATAAACAACTTTAGGTGAGCCAATATGGACCCGGCTGAGCGATCGACTGCAGCAAAGCATGTCGCCGGTTCTATCCTCGTACCATGGGATGTGCGTAGTTGTTCAGGGTCTGGGTGTTTGTGAGTTTAAAAGTTTGTAAAAACAGCCACAATAGAGGAGAAATTCCTAGTTCAGGGCAAAAAGTTAATTTAAAAATACTAGATTTATATTATAAACTTCCTAAGCATTGAAAATCTTTATTTTATTTTCCACAAACGATTCAATTTTCAAGCCCGTTGGGTTTGAAAACAATATAGGTATATAAACTCACTGAATCTTTGTAAAACTTAAACAAAGCTGTAGAAATGTGTGCGTTCTACACTCGCGAGCAACACAACACAATATGGAGTCACTTACTTGGCATTGATCCGGAATAGCTCCTTATTAATCGACTGATTTGAATGAATTTGG
The DNA here is from genome assembly GCA_954870645.1 of Agrotis clavis. Taxonomy (NCBI): domain Eukaryota; kingdom Metazoa; phylum Arthropoda; class Insecta; order Lepidoptera; family Noctuidae; genus Agrotis; species Agrotis clavis. The sequence continues at coordinate 21,141,082 of OX940939.1, forward strand.
AATACATTTTAAGGTAAGTGTAAAACCTTTCAAATGGTACCATTTTTACTCACGGTAGCGCGGAATCGAAGTAAGTGATTCCATACGTTTGCTCGCGAGGGCATTATAGGCACACTTCTGCCTAGTGTGTTGGGTATTATATGCGTGATGCTATGTGAAGTTATTACTGGTGTCGAATGTAGAACACTAATTAATATTTTTCGTCACAATGGGCGCAGTGGCTGAGCAATTGCCTGCTGCTCTTCGTGTGGTGAGTTTGATTCCAATGCAGAACAAATATTTGTATGACTAACAAGTAGTTGTTCTGAGTTTGCCAGTCTGTCTATGTGAGTTTTAATGTTTGTATAAGCACCCAAAAAATCTAAGTGCTAAAAATGGTTCTAACCAACATCATAAACTGATCCAAACATACAAATGTCAACCCTTTCTCTGCATCCCCTAAACAGCAACCTTATACTTTGTAAACTCTAATAAATAACAACATCAACAAAGTAAGTTTAACCTAACAATATTCCTAACACAAATAGAGTGCATATGTCAGCTAGTTTTCTCTGCCATTCTTCTCAATTCTCTGAAAAAACTTTCCAGTGTACTCACAACCACATTAGGTTATACTTATCCAGTATAAGCTGGTCTCTCGATGAACAGAATGATTCATGTTGCTCTTCAAATTATGGTATACTTTTTTATTTTTCATATTTGAGATGGGTTTTCTCTTGACTGTAGTCCAGGTCAAAGGTGTCTGAAACAAAGTTTAGGATAGAGCGAGCTTACACAGAAGAAGCCTGTTCAATCTAATTCGGAAAAAAAATGACCTGCCTCTCCTTTTTTGAGTTTTCACATTTTTATGACGTAAAATAAACAAGGACTATGAAGTTGATGGGAGAAATTAACTAACTTATCTTATCTTTAGATAACCATAGCTGTCAACGGGATAAGTGCCCAGAACGCTGGCAGCATTGTCACCCAAGATTATTCTTTGACCAAGAAATAGGCCAGCCCTCTGGTCACGCGAAGAGAAATTCGAACCGGGAGCAGGATTTGACCCTGCGACATCCGGATTCAGTACATACGACTCTGCCAACTGCGTCGATATTTGAAACACGCTGTAAGATAAAATACGAAAATCCTGTGGAAAGGCCCTGTGATGTCTCCAAATTATTAACCAAACTTATCACTAGACTCTGGGCCGATGCAATTTTCATCGTTCCAGCCTGGAAGAAGAATGATCACACAGCGATATGAAACACTACATTCAAGTGGGGAATTCACTTGGAAAACCTAATTTCATTGCATTATTACTTACGCAAAAATAACATACGTGTTTCAATCATTGACTGGGCGAGTGAAAGATTGTTTTTGAATTTATTATCTGAGATGGGTTTGTCCTTATCTTTAGACTAGGTCAAAAGTGAAACAAAGCCTACAATGGAATGAAATTACCCAAAAGAATTGTCCAATATAAATATATTGTTGCCACTGATGAATAAATTGTTTACTTTTTATTAATGATGGAATTCATAATGCTCAGGAGCTCGTGGGTAATTAATTACAGCCGCACAGGCCGGTCAGGCAGGCAGATACTTTGGGTTAAGCCGCGCTTGCCGAAGTTGGTCTGTGGATGAGTGACCATCTGTCATAGCGAGTTTCCTCCGTTTGGAAAGCACTTAGCCGTTTGGTCCCGGCTGTCATTTGTAGATCTTTGACAGTTGTTACTGTTAGTCAGAATCTCAGTCATCCAGTCTTACCATGGGGTATGCTGCTTAATTTTCAGCAACAGTCGCCAATCATTACATAATTTGAAGCAGCTTTAACATTTGGACATGAATATTTCACTTACCTAAGTGAAAAATGCAAAATAAAGATAAAAGTCAAAACATTTGATAATAATGTAATGTAACTACAATGAGAAGTTAAACTTATATTGGCTGTGTTTAGCTTCACTGTCGTCGCCTGTACGACAGTAATATATTCGTATCGACAGCACAACGTAGGCCGCTTCCTATTCCGCGGTGAATTTATGCTTTCCGCTCCATGGCGTGTGTGTGCGGCCTTAAAAGGAGCGATAAGAAGAGAAGACTGGAGTGGAGGAAAGATTGTAATGAAAGATTGTGGTATATTGATTTTTGTGCAAAAACTGAGCTTTTGTACTCTTACCCGTGGATCCAGTTGTCCCAAAATAAAGTAAAATAATTTAAATTAACAATAATTACTTCTGAGTTTAGAAGCCCTAGACTGACTTTTTACGTTTTTCTGACATAAAGTAGATGGAAACTTTGATGTTAATTTAATGGAAAAAATAGTTCAGCGTTCGTAAAATATAGGCTTCTTTTCAATTTTTTAAACAATGAACGCAGTAAATAAATACTTCAACGCTGTAAATGAAATACAAAAATATTTTAACAAAGCCTCAGAAAATCCAAATTTTGAATACTTTTTACTGAGAATCAATTTTTATTTATGACAAAGGGGCTTTCTAAAACATTTACAAGCTGAAAATGATTTATTAATTAATCCTTCTAAATTCTTCACTACCTGTGCCCGCGACTTCGTTCGCATGGATGTCGGAACTCAACAATATATTTTTTTGAGGAAAGGATTTTTTTCTAAAATAAAAGTAGCCTAAGTTACTCCTTATTACATCAGCTACCTGCCAATTTATAGAAGTCCCGTCAAAATCGGCCCAGCCATTTCAGAGATTAGCCATTACAAACAGACGGACAGATAGACAGACAAAAATTGTAGAAAATTTTATTTTGGTGTATGTACCGTAAATATTATATTCGTATGCATGTAGATAAAAACGGTTATTTCAATATTACAAACAGACACATCAATTTTATTTATATGTATAGATGTATAGATTTGTTGGAATAGTTACTTTCTTTTTACAATATTTCGTGGCCATGCAGTCAAACTTTCACCACACTAAAACCATTATGGTTTTACAGTATCAGCAATTTGCCAATAACATTATGTACAGTTGGGAAAACGCCTCTCTGAAACATGCTTTTCAGATTTTCTGAAACGTCTGTAAAGGTAGCCATGACCCTGTAACGTAAAAGGCAATTTCACGACACGGATGGCGCAGTGGCTGAACGATCGGCTGCTGTGCAGCAGGTCGCGGGTTCGATTCCCGCATTCACAAAAACCTACACCTGGAACAACTACTTGCAGATCATACAAATATTAAATGTTATGAAAAATATCTAGTTTTAATTCCGCGACAAAAATCCAGGCTTGTTGCAGGATGCAATCCCACCCTATGCAATCATGCATATGCACGCATGCAGCAAAGGACACACCCTCCCGCCCACATGCATATGCACAAGTACAAGAAACAGAAAAACATGCCATGCAATCAAACCTATACTCGACACGTGTTTCGCCCCTCCACGGGGCATTCAGGATTTTTTTTTCATTCATTCATTCCATTCATTCATCTCCTCAGGAGATGTTGAGTCAACATCTCCTGAGGATGCCTGCATAGGGTGGGATTGCATCCTGCAACAAGCCTGGATTTTTGTCGCGGAATTAAAACTAGATATTTTTCATAACATTTAATGTCATGGATTTCCGCAAAGTAACGCCTGATTCCATAATTTATCATACAAATATTGGCTCCGGGAATCTCTCAAACACTGCGCTAATTGTGCCATTTCAACCTTTTCAGGTTTTTAAATAAATTTATTCAATTAAGGTCTCAATGAGTTGAGCGAGCGCTAAATAATTGAGCGATGTCCCCTCAGGGACAAGACACTGCTATTAGTGTCTATAGAAAAAAAAACGTCGACAGAAGAAATGTCTAGAACCCTAGTCTTACCCGCTTGAATAAAAATGGAACGGTATTAAGGTTTTTTCAAGATTTATTACACAAATTCAGAGAAATTTACCTTCAGGGAGGGTCTCTTGAAAATTATTGAATCGAATCTGTTTTCAAAATATCATATTACTTATTGTGTTTTTGTTTTGTCGATCATTCATAATAAGATTGGTGACCTTTAACGAAAACACTTGAGCTGAAGAAATTATAGACAATGGAAAATATTTAGACACGCGTACTTAACAAAGATGCGTAGACGTGGAGAATTTGTAATCATCATTAAATCTTAGCCGAGATTATTACCATCAAGCAAGCACGATTCCAGGCTCATATGGGCCTTATGGAGGTAAATGGAAAAACCCAATAACACTTTGTAATTTACTGAAATTGAAAGGAATGTAGCTAAACTCAAACCACTCTTCCTATTCTTTACTTCCCTTCTATTGTAGACTTTATTTAGCTACTCACTTAGTTTATCTCTGGCAGTTAATTGTGACTACACTGTGCACTGTATATTTTGTAAGTACGTATGTGATTGGTATTGACTCTAGAATTACCTACGATTTTCTACTTTACGTATTTGTTTTCGAGCGTATGACACACTCGTGGGCTGCAGCTGAAAATTAGCGTCAGATGGCAATCTCTGTGTTGCCATCTGGCATTATGCTGAGCTGAGACCCTTTGGCATTAAGAGGATCGTCTACCGAGCGCTCGTCCATACTAAAAGAGAAAACGTTTTTCTACCCCTAAATGTTATCCTATCTCAATGATTTTTTAGAATGCTTCCTACACAGTAAAAAACTAGCTTTATAGGTTTTCTTTTTTTCAAAATTTATAATAGTTTCAAAGTTACAGGCGCCTAAGAGTTACTTTTGAAAAAAAGAAAACCTATAAACCTAGTTTTTTACTGTGTCAGAAGCATTCTAAAAAATCATTGAGATTGGATAATTTCATTTTTCCTACCCCTAAATGTTGGATAACATAGGGAAACGTTTTCTCTTTTAGTATGGACGAGCGCTCGGTAGACGATCCTCTTAAATTGTTAGTCTTTTTAATTATTATTTCAGTTATTTTATTGTACTACTCTTGTTACAACTTTAATTAGTTTTAAGTTTTAGTGCCAATAAACACAATTTTCTTTCTTTCTTTGTTCCATAGGGCAATGCAGAACTCTAGAGGCCAAAGCCTGCCGGGGTCGCGGGACTTATCTCAGGTACCGTGACCCCGGAATATAAAGGGCTATTGAAGGACACCGTGGATTTTAGTCAGTACGAGTCTGACAGTCCCGCCCTGTCTGGGGTGGGAGGACTCATTTGATGTTCAACCAAGCTAAAAAAAAATGGTTGTATGCAGAAAGCACAGTGCGCTAAGTGGTAAAATTCTCATTTATGTCTTTACTAATTCATCAAATCCAGTCCAGCGGTCTAGTCGTAACAACGTAACAGACAAATATACTCCCCGTCATATTTTTATAATAATATGTAATAATATGTGTATACTAAATGTTGCTAGCGGCTTTGCCTGCGTGTAACTCGAAAATAGTCCCACGGGGACGGAATACTTGGAAACACAATACTATCTATCTACTTTATATCCACATTCAGTCAATAGTTATTGTGTGAAAGAGTAACAAAAATCCATTCACTTCATCCAACTTTCAGATTTATAATAGTGTGAGATTAGTGAGGTTGGGTCTGTGACCTTTATCAATAATGTAAGTGAAGTCAATTGTTTGACCTTTATAATTCATAAAACACTTTTAACCCCCCAGGGTAACACAGCAGATTAAAACAAGTTCTAAAAGTGCTCAAAACGTTTAAAAACAAAAACATAAAATTAATTCGTAAAAGCGCTGAGATAAAATAGAATCGGTGGCAATTTTAATGTTCAAGTAGCAGACTCGGGTAAATGTAAAATGTATTACAGAAACAATTACAAATACATTAAAATGTAAGTACTCTTAAAATAAAAATATGTATGCTTAGATTTTATTAAAAGTTGTTAACATTAAAATTAATATTCAGACACATTTTAAACCCATTAACCTCAGTAATTGGGTATAAAGGAAATAATTATTGTTATTGGATCTTAATTTTCGTTCAATTTATTACGGACACGAGTATTTTATTTAAACCAGGGTTGTCAGTTACGAGTTATAGCCTTTCTTACTTGCAACAGCTGTCAAGCTGTTATTTTTGATGCTCGAATAATAATTTAAATACGCCAAAGGATTTCAAAAGCCAGGTTAGGATTAATTTTAGTGTTTAAAACGTGACGTTGTCTTGTCCATGATCGATATAAAATATATTAACTACAAAATAATATACCTACGTCATCTCTTAGTTTTATATAAATAAAACTAGAAAATTGGCACAACAGACATTTTAATTGTTTATTTGAGTAAGTAGAAGTTCCACACATCGTTGTCAAATATTTATGAAGTAAGTTATACCAAAAATAATATCAGTCGGCCAGTATTTTATTAATTTGGGACGGCACCACAAAAAATCATAACAAAGAAACCGAAAATGTGACAACGGGCGTGTAAAGCATAATTCAAATTATTTTCATGTTAACCGATTATAAAGGGTTTAAAACCGACACTTCTAAATAAAAACCCTCATCAGCCGTAATCAAATTAAATAAATACGTACAAAAAGCACATTCTGTTCAACCCTACCCGAAATGTGCCAACCAAGAATAAATTTTAATAAAAGAATTCCAATATAAAAGCTCCCATTAGATTGGTATAACGCTTTGGGTGTGAATGTACTCATAATAACACCCTTGTGCGTGTATGTACGAGACGTTTAATTTTGTGCGAGCATGTACTCATTGTTCTTTAATTCTGTGTGACATTGAACGGATTGGTTTTTTTTTCTTTCGGTAAATAATCGTATCGCTGACGAGCAAATATTGGGGGACGAGTAAAATAAAATGAAGGCTACATACTTTTAATCAATATAATGCTTTCCCTTTTCGAGGAACGATTTTTATAAATTTAATTAATGTAAAATAAGGGGATTTATTTGCAAAATGTGTCAGTAGGATATAAATAATATGCATGACGAAAGAATTATGTTGATTGAAATAAGACAACATCACAGATTGGATAGGAACCCATCTTATCCATATCCATTTAGTTTTAAGAAGAATTTATAATTTAACCAATCCATAATATTTTTGTAACTACAAATTGTTACCTCGTTGGCAGTTTCATGGTAAATGTTGCGTGGCTTACATAAATAACACATAAGTTTTATAATTTTGTTTTCAATTACTGCTGTTGGATGTTTTGCTGTTGGTGTGTACCTTATATAAATAAATAAATAAATTGTAAATACAATAATATTGACGTGATAAAATGAGTATTTTCAAAGAAAAATCCTTTTACCCAAACCAGCCAATACTTTTAACACGCTAACCGCTATAACTTAATTTCCCGGATCGACTCTTTCATCCCGCGATAAGCGTCTAATATATCTCATTTCTGTTCCCCGGCCTAATTTAATAAATGTCTGTCTTGATTCGATAAACGAAGATATATTCAATCCCCGATATTGAGGAATTGAATTAAAGACGAAAGGAAAGTGATATTTTTATATCGAATTAAATGTTCATTTCGTTATTTATGCAAGTAAGTCTACTTACATTTTTAAACGACTTCAAAAAGAAGGAGGTTATCAATAATAAATATCATGTTTTTTTTTTGTGTGTTTACTACTCCGCCAATTGTGGACCGATTTTCAAAATTCTTTTTTTTGTTCGAAAGGAGATACTTCAGGAGTGGTCCCATTGTCGCCATGTCAGGATCTGATGATTGGATCCTGGAGAAATCGAGGGCAACCCTCAAATTTTATAGGCCTACACATCGTTTTTCGCAAATTTTATGAAGTAATTTAAGTATTTGCGTATGGTAATCATCATCTCATGTAGCTGAGCTGATGATGGAAGGTGCAACTCCTCTAGTAAGGACTTGGCATCGACTGATTTGGTAAATTATGTTTGTGTTCGCAAATCTCCGGAACTATAAGTCCGATTTAAGTAATTCTTTTTTTGTTGTACTAGACATCTTTCAACTTAGGGAATACTGCAAGTTCCATCAAAATCGATTCAGTACTTTTGGAGATAGGGAATGAATGTATGTAATGAGATTTTAACGATGTTATTACCGGTGTTACGGATTACAAAATTCTAGTGCTCATGTAAGAAAATGATGTACTCGTATTTGACAAGAATTGTGGTTGAATATTTAAACTAAAAAGAGTAAAATAAAAACTTTTTCAAAAAAAAAAAAATGTAACCGCCTTCAAAAACAACCACAAAAAAGGGTTAAATAACCTTCAAAACTTTTCTTTCGGAAGTCGGTGGCAAAAAGACAATGAAATTAAAAAAAGTCACCGAAATCACTTGATGATGATGATTAATAAATATCATAAACGAAAAAATAATAATAAAAAACAACAAAACATGACGGCACGGTTAGCGTAGTGGCTGAGCGATTAGACTGCTGCGCTGCGTGTCGCGGGTTCGATTCCCGCACGGAGCAAATATTTGTATGATCTACAAGTAGTGTTTTCGGGTCTGGGTGTTTGTGTCTGTGAGTCTCTATGTTTGTAAACGCACCCACGACACAGGAAGAAATTCCTAATGTGGGGCAATGTTTTTTTTTTAATGTGTTTATTGGGTACAGAATAAGGAACATAACGTTAAACTAAAACGGCGTTATAACAGTAGAATTAGAAGGCCTTATTTGTAATCCAAAGAACCGTAAAAAAACAATCCTCGCATTTCTATCCTTAATGTGTTCATATCTTTTATATAGGAAACGACGCAAAAAACGATTCAATATCCCGATATTGCGCATTATATATTCGGAATCCAATAAGAAACGCAATATATTCATGAAAGCATCGGTCTGTTGACTGTTCCGTTGCGATTATTTCAAAGATTATTGTATTTGCATTCAACAAACACGAGCAGCTTTACTTTCATACTTATTGACGAAGTCGGACTTGTGGAGCTAAGCTACGTGCACAAAGTATTCGGTGATCTGAAGATTTCATACTAGGACGGCTTATGCCATTGGAAAGGCTTTACCAAAAAAAATCTAATTAGTCAGTTAGATTATCAAGGAATATTTATTAAGGGTTCGATTCCCACCCAGGACAAATGTTTGTGTGATGAGCACGATCATTTGTTCTGTGTCTGGGTGGAATTCATCTACAATATGTATGTATTTAGAAATATATAAGTATGTTTATCAGTTGTCTAGTACCCATAACACAAGCTCTGCTTAGCTTGGGACTAGATGGCGTTGTGTGATAGTTGTGGAATATTATTATTATTTGGCCTTTTCTTTTGTCATGAAATCCAAAATTGACGAAGATAAATGGCGCTTTTAAAATGCCTTTATGTCATTTTTATTGCGTTATGTCCTGACGTCACAAGACCCTCTCTCAAATTTTGATGGCTAAAAAAATCTTTTTAATACAATTTGATATAATGACATAGACACTAGCACCGCGTCAAAAGACTACCGTCGTGGCGCGGAATCTACGTCTTTATTAATATTAGTCCCGACTTTGATTTAAAAATAAAAAGATTTTTCCCAGGGGCAGATGTGAACCGTCCCTAACAGTAGCAGCTTGCAGGCATCCCTTTGAGCTGATCACAATAAAATGGCCGACTATTGCAGACATTTCTTATTCAACCTACTTTATAAGGAAAACGGAAACCTAAGAAATGTTTCTTTGACTGTTGGTAAAAATTATTGTATAATCGAAACTTTGTAAAGGAATCCTTATAAAGTTTAAGAAAAATTGCTTCGCTTTAGGTGTAGGTACATACCGTTTGTTTATTATTGGTGATGTTTTACAAATAGGTCAGATGCGTAGTACTCATAATGCTCTGGATTAGGTTCCCAAATGAAGTAAAGTGTTGTTGGGCTGCGGTTGAAAGTTATGCATTGCAGCGCTAGGGAAAATCACTTTCAACAGAAAGCTGTCAATTAAAAAAAAACTAGTTTTATTTTGACATTTTAATTGAACCATGAACTAAATTTTGTACAAACACTAATGCCTTAAGAAAATACGCCCTCTACTTATTTTATTTTTTGGGCAAAATAGACTCTCAGATTCTTACTAACTAAAAGTCCAACCTGTTCACCTCACTAACAAACAAGTGCCTAAAAGTTACAAACAAACTTGTCCTAATTTCTGTCTAAGACTAAACAAGTACTAGTTGATCGAGTACTAACTTAGTAAGTGCTAAGTTAGAACTTAGGAGGTAACTTGGTGTAATGAAGCCCATGATACTCGATACCTGTTTCTTGAGGTAAGAGGGAGGCGGATGTGTAGTGGTAGCGCTACTATAAAAAAATATGGGAAAATTGCACCACACCATCATTGAACCATCGCACCTGTAGCGCTACTATAAAAAAATATGGGAAAATTGCACCACACCATCATTGAACCTTCGCACCTTCAGAAAGCAATGATCAACAGTCCCGAAGAATGAATTTTGTAAGTCTTGGACTTCACAATGAAAAAAAAATGAATAGCGGGGGAGGACACATAATAGCATATAGTTATAACCTCTCTTGAGTATAAGTTAGACCTTCTTGAAGAGTAACTTTTTAACTGATTTTCATTAAAACCCGACCGTGTCAAACCCTAAAATAAAGGTTATCTGTGGCCTTACCACGAGCTCTTAATGCGATCCAGTTTAGGCTGTGGGAAAGAGACAGAGCTATACTAGTCGTCTAGCGCCATCTCCGTCCCACAACCTAAACTGGATTGCGTTAAGAGTTCTTGGTAGGCCACCTGATGTTTTTAATAACCTTATTGTAAATTAAATCGACTATTTTATTATTATTGTGGTCTTCTGTCACAAGTATTTCCATACTTAAAAGAAGGCCTTTATAATGTATTTGTTAAAACCTGTTGTTAACGAAATAAACTTATTATTATTATTATATCCTTTATTCATATTATTTCCATATTATTTACATTTTTAAATCCAAACTAATATTATAAATGCGAAAGTAACTCTGTATGTCTGTCTGTCTGTCTGTCTGTCTGTCTGTTACGCTTTCCCGCTTAAACCTCTCAACCGATTTTGATGAAATTTGGCACAGACAATCTTTAGACCCTGAGAAAGAACATAGGCTACCTTTTATTGCGAAAAAGGGGATGAAGAGGTTGAAATAGGGGTTGAAAGTTTGTATGGGATTTCTTAATTTTAAAAGATAAAACCATGAAACTTTATGTTTAAGCACTTGATAAGATATATTTAAACATTTGTTCTAGCGTTTTTGAAATTTCGACCAGTGAGGGGGTGAAATAAGGGTTGAAAGTTTGTATGGGATTTTGTCATTTCTGGGGATAAAACCATGAAACTTTATATTTAGGAACTTGATAAGAAATAAATAACAATTTGTTCTAGCGTTTTTGAAATTTGAAATCGTTTGTTCTAGCATTTCGTCGGCTAAGAGTGTAAACCTGCTAACTCACTTTTACCCAATTTTACAGGAGACAGATAAAACTTAATAAATTTGAATTTTACAATTTTAGGTTAAAACCAAAAATACAGTTGGTGTATTTTTGGATATTCTACATTACTAGAAACTAATAAAATAGTGAAATTTGGTTTTTAATAAGTTATTAGTGTTTTTGTGACTTAGCTGTTTTTTTTTTGTAGCAAATGTTTAATTTTGTGGACATAGCAGGTTTTTCGAAAGATATCCAGAGTAAAATAAATTTAATTGTTTAGTTAATTTTACTTTATTTACAAAATATAACTATATTATAATTTACTATATTAATATTATTTATATAAACTATAAATAAAAACTGATTGTTACTATGTACAAAAAAAAGTTTTTCTTTTTATATAAATTCAAAGGGCGTCAAAGAATACGTGGACATCGCTGCAATGGGAACAGTGCCGAGAACGCTGGCCACATTGCCACGTTGTATGGCAATGCTGATTCGTTGGCATAGGAATAGGCCAGCCCTCTGGTCACCTGAAGAGTCGGCTAATAGCCTGGCGATATCCTTAAAAACGTGAGCACTCGGACCCAATGGCCCTAGAGTTTCAACCCTTAATGGCTCAAACACATAGCTACTAGCTAAACCAATGTATTTGCGCCGCTTGGAGTTTTCAGCACCTGCATCAGCAGCGCCAGCACTACACGCTGTACTAGGAAGATGGGATGACGCAAGGGTGTCGACACATGTTGCATCCCACACCACACCACACCTACTCAGCTTCCATGGCATTATGGTCAAACCATTTGGTCTGTTCCCATCGTCGCGTGCCAAGCCTCTGGGTTCTAAGACGGCTGGCACCCCGGCGGTGCCAAGAGCACGACGGATTATGTCGTTTAAGCTTGAATGTCGTGCTAACCGACCGGCACTCCTGCTACAGAAATGGCCACGGTGTCCGAGGCAGTCAACTATTTCACCACATTGACAGCGTTGTGTCCCCACAAGGAGCGCCCAAACACAAGTAGCGACCCGGATGATTGTGTCACCCAGCATAGTACCTGTGTTGGGGACGCTAGCGCCTGAAGCTAAAGGCCCAACTACCACTCGCCCACAGCCAGCAGGCGGGCACGCTCCGCAGTATTGGTGGACGTATTAATGAGATTATTCCGGTCAACTTGCTCAGCGACTTATCCCACTGTCTCTGGGAAAACGGGTTCACGGGCCGATCCGTATCTGAGCAAGCTACTTTTGGCTTGTTCAGATACGGATTACGGCTTTGGCACCTTTGCATCGTTAAACACGGAAAAACTATTAGCACCCTCACTACATAACGGGCGCCAAACCTGCTCTCGGGACTAAATAAGTAACTTTCACCCCTTGAATAAAAATGTACTATTGTAATTTATTACGATAAGTACACAGTTTACAGCAGTGCAGTGGTGGCCCAGTGGTATCGGTCCCGACTTACGAGTTGTAGGTCGTGGGTTTGAACCCCGCCAGGCGCATTACTTTGTGTAATTTATTTCATTACCACTGCTCTCAAAATGAAGGAAAACATCGTGAGGAAACCGGCATGTCCTAGAACCAAAAATTCGAAGACATGTGACATCTGCCAACCCGCACTGGGCCCGCGTGGTGGATTACGGCCAACTTTTTTAGAGGATAACAAGTGGATAACCCAAAAAAAAACTTATTTATTGAATACTAGACGTAAAACGAAAATTAAATAGTAATAATAAAGGCTTGCCTCTACTATATTCCAACCAAGAAACCTTGAAAAAATCGAGTTAATTGACCGAAAACTAAATTTTTATTGCACGGAAAGTTGTCACGCCGAAAACTCAATACAAAATGGCGTCAATCATGGAGTTAGCCGCGCAATTTGAATTAAGTGTATGTGGCTGTTTTACGCATCACACTTTTTTGCCGATTTTACGTTGAGAATGTGTGTAGCTGCTTTTACAGACTGTGTGGCTTAACTTTCTCTTACAGACTGCATCAAAATGTCATTTTTGGTCAAAAGTGGAGTTAGCAGGTTTACACTCTTAGCCGACGATTTTGAAATTTTTACCACCGTGGGGGTGAAATTCTACAAACGGAATTCCCGAAATTCGAACGGAACGGAACGGATTCGGAACGGGAACTACGAAGCCAAACTTTTTGTATACAAAATTTTAACCACTGAACCTAGGAACATCATATATTATTTAGAAGTTTTGGGTATATCAAGTTAAAAAAACCGGCCAAGTGCGTGTCGGGCCACGCACAGTGTAGGGTTCCGTAGTTGCCCATCAAAATACTTATGCGAATTAACTAAACTGATTCGCTGAATTTAATTTTAAAGAGAAGAATTTTCAAAATCGGTCCAGGAGTCTGAGAAATCGGGGAAAATACATAAAAAAAAGATTACGACGAATTTAGAACCTCCCCCTTTTTTGAAGTAAGTTAAAAATAGTTGACGATAAAAACCCACCTATCCCCAAAAAACATACCGTAAAAACATACCTATTACAGCTGTAAAAATAAAGTTGACAAACTTACATTTGCAGTTGAAGAGCTTGTTCTCCGATACATTTTGTTTAGGAAAATATGTTATCCAAGTACATTTTATAAGTTGGTCGACTATTACTCGTAAAGTTGTAAAGCCTACTTAGTCATGATAATTTTCTTTTAAACTTCGTTATATATACTACTATTGTGAATTTTTTCACACCCCCAAACATAACCATTTAGCTGGTAGAGGGGGGGGACACTCGAGTCGAGCAAAATTTAGCACTTTAAAGCTTAATATTTCACAAACGAATTTTTTTATCAAAAAATTGTTAATGGAAACTATCAATATTTTTTAAAGACCTATTTAATGATACCCCGCACTAAGGGGTACGCGAGAAAAAAAAAAAACAATCCCTCTTTACGTGTACAGGAGGTACCCTAAAAAAAATATTTTACGAGATTTTATTTTACCACTTTTTCGGCACAACAAATCCGTATATTTACACCAAATTACAGCTCTCTAGTACTGTGCGTCTCTGAGCTAAACTACGGACAGACGGACGGACGGACGGACGGACGGACATGGCGAAACTATAAGGGTTCCTTGTTGACTACGGAACCCTAAAAATTGGCTTTTGAAGTTAAAGTTCCTTTTAACGAATAGGTACTCTGCATCGCCGCCGCTGCCGTCGGTCGTCGGTCGCCGTCGCGCACATTCGCCGAAGTGTGGCGGCAGGCAACGGCGCTGTCGTGTGGTGGGGGAGCGCACGAATCTAACTATGGGCACCCGAACGGGCAGACACGTGAGGGCAGACATCATTGTCGGACGCATGCGATCAGAGAAATTTGCGCTACAGAGAATTAAATTTTTCGATCCAGTAAAATTATTTTATTATTTCGTATCATTTTAAAATATTTTTGTACAAAACGTGATGCTGGCCCCTGGAAGTGTCTCTTGGACATAAGGGACCAATAAATTTTCCTGGGTACTTTCTGCCACTTAATGGAATACATAGGTACCTTATACCTACTGTAAACAGATATTTTATAATTTTTTTAAACATACCTACTCTCTTTTAACCAAATGCTATACCCAAATCTATACCGTTCCATTAATATAATCCTTAATATTCGAAAAAAAACATTTAAAAATATAAATAATAGTGGCCCACCGGTATCGGGAACAGGGTCCAAGCTACCGGCAGTCAGGGCTCCAAAGAAATGAACCTCCTAACAATGCGCGCCGTGTCCAGAAGAACTGCTTTCTGAATCAAGCCCTTGATCCAGCTGCCTAACGAGAGCCTCCTTAGGTGTTGGTCGAGGCTCTTGGCAATTAAGCCATGGGCCGACACGACTATCAGCACAATGACAGCTGAATCCACGCCCCACATGTCGACAACCTCGCGAGCCAAATCAAGATACTTGATTTGCTTATCTTTCTCAGCTTTCACGAGGTTCTCGTCATGCGGGACGGTTATGTCAACAATCATTGTGCGCCGCTCTGATCGATCCACCACCACTATATCAGGTCTATTAGCTACAATAGTCCTGTCAGTGATGATGGATTGATCCCAGTACAGTGTGATATTGCCACTTTCAAGAACTGGGTCGGGCACATACCTGTAGTACGGGACTTCCGATTCGACAAGGCTGTATTTCAGAGCAAGTTGCTGATGGATTATCCTAGCTACAAGTTATTATTATTATTATTATTTATTATTATTTTTCGTCAAAATTAAAAACATAGATAAACAGTTATTTCGTCAATATTATTTGTTTCATTGATGCTATTCCAAAAAGCGTTTAATAAATTTTGTTAATTCAATTGAAATTTTGCTAAAAAAAATCTGCTACAATATTTTTTTTGCTTTTATTTGTCTTCTAGAGAAGACATATGTGCATTTAACAACGTTACGCAGCGTCCTTTCTATCAAATTTATAAGTTTGTTTAAACACGTAATAACGTAAAAGTTATTTCATGCGTTAAAAAAATATTTACACTCTCATAAATCTTCTTTTAAATAACTCTTCTGATCATGTCTTTTCGAAACAGTAAGTTACATACTTAAATGAAACATTAAAACTTCGGTCACAGACAGCGACCAATCGCTGCGAGTACATTCGGTGAGAGTAAAATAATTGAACATGTGCAGCGAATACTCGCGGCGAGTATGCATTCGCAGCGATTAGTCGCTATGTGTGACCGAAGCTTAACAGCCGAAACTGCTGTCAAATGAAGCGTTTGGTGGTAATTGTGGCGAAACAAAACACTGTTCCGATTATCAGTCTCTCAAATGTACCGCCAGTGTAGTCGAGTCATAAGTATGGGGTTATACTGACGAGAGGTAGCGGGTGCGGTTGCGGGTAAGACAGGACTGGTGGAACTGTGCCTAAATCTTTCTCTTTACTTAATGAAAAATATAGTAATACTTTTTTTGTGAGTATTGTTGGCCTAGCGATTGTTAAACTTCAAACAAAGAGGTTCGAGGTTCGAACTAAGATGAACGTGTGACGGCATTAAACGTTCATTAAACGTATAGTTACTAAAATGACGATTTGAGAATAAGTATTCACGTGCTGAGAAATACGCGTTTATTTTTGCCTCTGATTATTACAGAAAGGTGGGGGCCTTTTGGTGCGTCTCCACTCCCGCTGCGCCTATGTTCCTCAAAACACAGCCAGTGCAGTCGTATCAACCGCTACAAACACATATTGTTCGCGCTTCGCAAATATCACAAATTGACAGCATTAATTAAGTAGCGCAGTAATGATTATTCCGCGGTTTGTGACCGCCGGCAATAATGTGGATACAGTTACGTTGGCTCTGGCTACTGTGGCGTACGTTAATGTGTGTCTGATTAGTTAATTAGAATCGAATATTCATATAAATAGATGTACCTATCATAGGCTAACAGAACATTGTTGTCAATATGTGTTGTTGAAGCCGAGTTGCTAGCCTGTTGTCTTTTTAGTATGGGTTATAAATTAATCGGAGAGTGTGCGATGGAACTGCATATTGAACAACGAAAAAAAAAGTCTTCATGCAAACGAGTTTGAATGTGGTTTTCTATAAGGATATTCGTATTCAAATAAATTGATATAGAGAATATACGAGTACTTTATTATTCACTATTAGTAATTATTTTAGAGGATTGTTTTACAACATACACTTCACCCCCAGGGGGTGTAAGGAATAATGTTAGGGACGCGCGGACGTAGTGATGACAATGTTATGGGCAAGTCGCATAAGTCATGTGTTCTCTCCTTAGCTTACCAACACATTTAAAAAAAGTTTGTGATCACTTTTTTTTTTAATTTTAAGGAAAAGCTAATGTATGTGTTCTATTGTTTTATATTCTAAACTAGCACTACGCCCGCGACTTCGTCCGCGTGATTTTCGAACTTTGCCTTTGTGAATTTCTAGTCCCGGCCACCCTCTTTATGGGATACTGTTAGAAAAACTCAATCAATATTCAACAAAAATTCTATCAACCCGCAATATTCCGCCTTGGGTAACACCTAGGTCCTAAAAATTTAAAACTCCTATCAACCCCCAATACAAAGTTTTAGGGGTTGAATTTCGTATCGTTCTCTCTTAAGCTATTGTCAAACAGACAGGCGATAGCGAACCGAACCGAATCATGTAATATAAAAATGCGAAAGCGATCCGATACTCTATGTGACAGGCTTCAAACAATTCCATACATTACAAACAAAAACGCTACGCCACGCATTCGGTTCGTCTGTCAGTTTGACAAAGGCATTAGTGAGAATCTGTATCCTAAATTGAACCCCCCCTGCAATGTTGATTCCTCTAATTACAAATACCAAAGACAACTCCTAAGGGGACGAATTTTGTAAAATTCCGTCTTAGTGAGAACCTAGGTCCTACAACAACCCCCATGCTGAAACTCCTAGCATTTGTAGTAACAAAGTTTCATACAAACTGCCAACCCCATAAACAGCCCCTTAGGGGTAGAATTTCAGCAAATAGTGCCTTGCGTTGGTGTGCATTTACGTCAGAAAAGAACAACCTTGCAAAATTTAATACTTACTCCTAGCATTTGTAGAAACGAAGTTTCATACAAAATATCAACCCCTAAATCAAACCCTTGGGGTCTATTTTCACAAAACACCCGCAACTACGTCCAAAAAAGAATCTCTATGCAAAAATTGAGTCTCCAAACTATCAACCCCGAAAAAGCTCCTTAAGGGTCGAATTTCGCAAAACCGTCTTAATGAACATTTAGGTCTTAAAAACAACCCCTCGCAAAATTCGAGACGCCTAGCAATTGTAGTAACAAAGTTTCATACAAACTATCAAACACAAATACAAACCCCTTTGGGTTGGAATTTCGCAAAATCCCGCCATAGTGTGCATCTAAGTCTTATAAAGGAACCCGGTGCAAAATTTGAGACTCCTCGCACTTATAGTAACAGAGTTTCAAACTGTCAACCCCAAAAACAACCTCTTTGGGATCGAATTTCACAAAATCCCGTCTTAGGTATTACTTACGTCCAAAAAAGAACCCCTATGTATAAATTTGAGTCTCAATTCTATCAACCCCAAAAACAACCCCTTAGGGGTCGAATTTCTCAAAATTTCCACCTTGGTGAGCATTTACATCTTAAAAAGTACCACCATGCAAGATTTGAGACGCCTAGCACTTGTACTAAAAAAGTTTCATACAAACTATCAACCCCAAAAACAAACCCCTTAGGGGTTGAATTTCGCAAAAATCCGTTATGGTGACCATCTCCGTCCTAAAAAGAAACCTCATGCAAAACATGAAATTCCTAGCACCTGTAATATCGAAGTTTCATACAAACTATCGACCCCAAAAACAAACCCCTCAGGGGTCGGATTTCGCAAAATCCCGTCATAGTGAGCATCTACGTTCTAAAAAGACACCCCATGCAAAATTTGGAATTCCTAGCACCTGTAGTAGCGAAGTTTCATACAAACTATCAACCCCAAAAACAACCCCTTAGGGGCCGAATTTAGCAAAATCCGTTCTTAGTGCTCACCTACGTGGTATAAGGAGGGCTTATGCCAAATTTCAAGTTTCTAGGCCCAGCGGTTTGGGCTGTGCGTTGTCAGATCAGTCAGTCAGTTTTGAATTTTATATACACTCGAGAGCAATGAATCCGGGTCACTTAAAGAATGTTAAAAATCTCGGAAAATAAAAATGATAGGTTAATGCAATAAATTGTATTTAATAGACAATGTAATACTCCTTAAATGAAAGTAAAAAAAATATGAGTCACCATACATTTTATTAACACAAAATTACATAAAGAAAAAAACTGCTGATCTCTCCTTAAAACAAAAATAGGAAACATGAAATTTTTGAACTTTATTACGATTTTCTTGAATTTTAATACTTCGTATTGCCTCCTCGTGCTTCCATTACTGCGTTTACGCGGTTTGGCATGCTGTACACCAAGTTTCTTATACGATTTTGGGGAATATTCTCCCATTCCTCTGTGAGAGCAATTTTGAGCTCACGAAGCGTGATTGGGGGAGGGTTTCGTTGTTTTACGCATCTGCCTAGCTCGTCCCAAGCATGCTCGATCGGGTTGATATACGGGCTGCGCGCTGGCCACTCCATACGAGTAATGTTCATCTCTTGAAGGTAGTCATTCACAATCCTACCTGTATGAGGTCGGGCATTGTCATGCATAAATATAGCATCCTCGCCTAAATTGACCATAAATGGACCAACGTGATCATTGAGGATTTCTTCCACATATCTTACGCTAGTTATAGAGCCGTTTTCTATGATCACCAGCTCTGTGCGACTTTCAGAAGAAATTCCGGCCCACACAAGTACAGACCCACCACCGTAGGCTTTTTCTTCGATGCATGCTTGCTTGAATCTTTCCCCTGGTCTTCGATATACTCTGTGTCTTCCATCGTGCTTGTAGAGCATAAATTTTGATTCGTCGGAGAACATAACTTTTGACCAATCTTCAATACTCCAATTTACGTGGCTCTGGGCATATCTTAGTCTTGAAATACGATGCCCACGCTCCAGTTTAGGGCCGTTTGCAGGTCTAAGGGGTTTTAAGTTAGATTCAGCAAGCCGACGTCTTACTGTCCATGCACTTGGGTTACTTCCTCCGAGGCGTCGAAACTGATTGGTGAGTTCAGTTCCTGTGAGAAAGCGATTTCGAAGCATGGTGTTCACCAAGTATCGGTCTTCTCGTGCTGTGGTACACCTGGTTCTGCCCGTTCCTGGTCTGCGTAGGTTAGAACCAGTTTCTTCGTAACGTCGGAGAACTCTTTGTACTGTTGACAGCGACACACCAACAGTCCTGGCTGTATCGCGCTGACTCCGGCCGGTTTCCAGCATTGTAAGTATTCTGGTGCATTCTTCAGGCGTAAGCGACATAATTTCAGCTTGAATAATGAATATAGAGCACTATCAACATGGTTTATGTACCCACATAAATGACAGATTACAAACAAAAGCAAAACCAAATGCTGTAATTTCGTAGTTCCATCTTCGAAAGTGGCCCTTTTTCAAATTTGATTTTTTTATGATATAACTTTACGATAACTAAGAAGTTTTAATACCTTCATTTAAGGAATATTACATTGTCTATTAAATACAATTTATTGCATTAACCTAGCATTTTTAGTTTCCGAGATTTTTAGGATTCTTTAAGTGACCCGGATTCATTGCTCTCGAGTGTATATAGATCATAAAAAATATTCTACAGTGACAAAAATGACTGCCATCTTTTTTATACGTGTATGGTAACAATTACAATCCTAAATGACGTGTGAAATAATAGAGAGGGCTAATAGAGAAGTATGTAAGAATAAGATAATATAAATTAAGACGAGGGCAGGAAAACTATGATGAAGGAAAAGTAATAAAAGTAGGCCATGACCTAAAAATCGATGTTATAATTACATCAATACCTATCTAGTAATACTGTGTTTTAAACGGATGTTTTCATCTTTGAATAGGAAATTCGAACAATCTACAGATAGTTTGGAAAGCATTCTTATGAAACAGCCAAACAATTTGGAATCCACGGGTAAGTGGTGAACAGAAAATCGCTTTTAAGATTTAAATATAGCTTTAAAGTTTAAGCTTAGATTTATTTGTTTAGAGAACTTAAAAAAAAAACCATTTTATATTCTACAAATAAAGCCATTCAACTTTAAAACTTTTTCTTTGAAAAACTGTTCTGTGAAAATTTTTCAAAGTTGTGACATAGTTAATTGCTTGTCAACGATATAGGTCAGATATAAGTGGCTATTAAGTTGAAATACGCAGTGACCTTGTGCTCGCGTGTTGTTGTTGAGACGAGGACATCGTTACAAAGTCACTTTGCTTATCTTAGGAGATGATAATGTTTCTAGACGAAGCCAAATCAAGAACAATAAAATATGTTTCTAAAACGGGGCCACACTAACGGAAAATGCGTCTTGAAATCAGTGGACCCATGTAAGTATTTTTATAATTCCATTGTAGGGGAAAAAAAAACAGTCTGCTGCAAACAGTTAATATTTTATTATGTAATATTTTTAAATTGTGGTTGAGTTTTGAAATTTTTTTCAAGAGTTTCTCCGTAGCAAAACAGGCTGTTTCTTTTTTCTTTACTTTCAGTGGTTGCCCAAATTTTATATTACTTCGTGCACGAGTATTCCCAATGGATTTTTTGGAGGTTTCGTTACTCCTACTAATGGTAAAAAAGGTACAAGTATTATGAAATTTATTTTTTGTCTGCTGAATTTTCAAGTACCTCTTTGAATTACATTTCTCTTTTCAATCATATTGTTAGCAAGATATTTTATAAAAAACCAGAAAGATTTTTATAAATATCATTCTGATCCTTTGTTATGAAGATGATGTTAAAAATCACATCCTTTTCCAAAAGGGAAGGTTCCTAGGACGGGTGGGCAGAAACCTTAGCGCCACCTGCTATAATCCTCACATGAGTATGTCTCTTTCGCCGTTGTTAGGTGCTACATCAAAATATGACCATTAACTGGGTGTCTACTCTCTAAGTCGGTCAACGAAGACACGGGAGCGTAAACTAACGTCAACATCAATTTGCGGTCGGATAATACCGCCACGACTGAAGTCATTTTGACGCGGCACTAGTGTCTGTGTCATTACATCATATTGCATAGAAAAAGTGTAGTACAGGTCATGTGTGGTGGCGTTGTCTCTAAGGAGCTATCTGTCAAATCGAAATATCATTCATTCTTAATTTGGGCTTTTTGTCTAAATGTCTGTTAATAAGACCCGAAACGAAAACACGGGTTACGTGCTTGATATAAACAACATGGTTTTTAAGCTCTTTATTAAAACTACTACTTTTATAAGTTCATTGTATTATATCTTCTTTTCTGAAACCTCATTTTTCTTCTAACTCCAACAACAACAAAACAAAAGAAACAAATATTAATTAACAATTCCACTATCTATCTCAACACGCGTTCTGAAACACCAATTATTGCCCTCTAAGCACCCACTGAAACCTCAAAGCTACAATCAAATCTCAAACAACAATAATAATTGTAGCTCCAATATCAATGAACAACATAACATTGAACAATTAAGCACGCCCTGAATAGAGCCACTGTTTGTTGTTTGTTTGAAAACACGCTCCTAGCGAACACATAAATTAGTCGCGTGTGAATATGCATGAGAGGCTTCCCGATACCGGTAAGCAGTGGTGACGTAGTGGGTTATATTGATTTGTGGGGTAATGAAATCTGTGGAGTAAGGAACAAAGGTCATGGCACACGTTTTGAGTAGTGTTATTATCGTCTACACTATAATATTATAAAGAGGAAGGGTTTGTATTCTGTAGATATGTGTATTTTTGTAATGAATAAATTCAAAAGCTACTGGAATGATTTTAAAAATTATTTAATAATTTGCTGCTTTGGTCTGGAGTGACATAGGCAATAGGGAGGAGGGGGAGCGGGTGAGCGAGCTAAGCCGCAGCCAAAAGCTAGAAGATTAAAATGAAAACTACGTACCTACACTGCAAAAAAATCAAGGATTTACAATTTCGAAGCTGTGAAGAATAGTGTTTTATATGTGCGTTGACCCTAACGATGTTTGTAGTTAAATAAAAATATGTAGCATTAAACCGAGCGTTTAGATTACCTACATTAACATGGAGTAATGTTTTATGATTTTTATCAAACATTTTCTTTGCTTCAATAAACACGGAAAAAGGAAATCTAATCAGAAACCATTTACCATAATTATTATTATGGAAATAAAATAACTCCATAAAATATTATGTTTTAATTTTGTAAATTAAAAGAAAACATTACCTACACTGAAATAAGCGAAATAACATTGTTTTTTTTTTTTAAACCAAACCTCATTTATTTAATTTCCTTCCAATTATACAATAAAATTATCTTTAAATAAACAACAGCTTTTGGTTTCAAGGAAACGTTCTTCTCTTAAATAATTCAATTAATATAAAAGTAATTTGTTTTGCCTTTACAAATACCTATTAATAAATCTTTTAATCAGCTGGAAGATTTCGGAAAATTTAATTACATAATGGAAAAAAACCGGCCAAGTGCGAGTCGGACTCGCCCATAAAGGGTTCCGTAGCAGCAAGTAACATAATATAAAAGTTCTTGTAGTTGGTTGTAACTTTGAAAGGTAAATTGCGGTTTACGATTTATGACGATTAAAAAAAAACTAATTACTCGATCTCGTTCAAACCAATTATGGTAATGTACTTGTACATCATATATATTTTTTAGTTTTATCATTCTCTTATTTTAGAAGTTACGGGGGGACACACATTTTACCACTTTGGAAGCGTTTCTCGCGCAAACCATTCAGTTTAGAAAAAAATCATGTTAGTAATAACCTCAATATAATTTTTCAAGACCTATTCATAGATAGGTACTCCAAACGTATGGGTCAGGCGAAAAAAATGTTTTGAGTTTCAATTCTAAGTACGGGGGGTACCCCCAAATTTGGTTTTTGTTTTGTTTTTGTGTGAAAATCCTAATGCGGTTTACATAATACATCTACTTACCAAGTTTCAACAGGATAGCTCTTATACTTTCGTCAAAAAGGGCTGTGACATGGGACGGACAGACAGACAGATAGACAGACATGACGAATCTATAAGGGTTCCGTTTTTTGCCATTTGGCTACGGAACCCTAAAAAATATCATCTTGAGGTCAGCCCGAGGCGATTTTGAGTACAAATGAATTTCTTAAAGGTCACAAAATCGCGACTGTTTGTCAAAGGGAACCTTTTTTCGTGTCTTTTTGATTTGACCCCCGGCTGCGAGTGATTTACAATTGATTGCTGGGGCTTTGATGTTTCTCATGTTGTTAGTGTTCATGAGTTCATGTCAGCACAGTTAATGAGGGTTCGAGTTCAAAGGAAATAAAGTAAAGAAAAGTATTTTAGTTGGTCTTCTATTTAGCACCGCTTTTTTTAGGGTTCTGTACACACAGGATCAAATGGAACCCTATTGCTAAGACTCCGTTGTCCCACGCGCACCTCAAGGCCACGCGCGCCTCAAGGAGCGTCAGCATAATGACGGGGCCCCCCTATAGAGGGCCACAGTCCTGCCGGGGTTGCGGGACATACGTATACCGCGACTCCGGCACACAAAGGGCTACCGAAGGACACCGTGGATTTTAGTCAGTTCGAGTCTGACAGTCCCTCCCGCCCTGCCCGGGGTGAGAGGACTCATTTGATGATTTTGCCACGCAAAAAAAAAAGACTCCGTTGTCCGTCTGGCACCAGGCTGTATCGTGAACATGAACCGTGAAAGTTGGACAGTTGAAATTTTCACAGGTTTTTTGATTATTTATTTCTATTGCTGCTATAACAGAAAATCCTAAAAACAGAATAAAAAAATATATGTAAGGGGGCTCCCATACAACCCACGCGATTTTAAAAAATACGTTGCCCCACACTAGGAATTTCTTCCTGTATCGTGGGTGCGTTGACAAACATAGCATACATTAGCTAAGTCCAGTAACTGATTGTACGACTTTCGGGCTCCTCTAACTATCTATAACGTTGGTCAAGATCTATGAAGATTAGCAAATTTAATGGTAATTCCAAGAGATGAGGTGATTTTGGTATGTTATGTATGTATGCAACACATCTATGAATCGACTTAGGTAAGTAAAGTTTAACCTTTGATCTCTGTTATTATTTTAGTTAAAAGCCCTCATTTTCTTTGGGGTGTTACATTCATGAAATGAATCATTCTGCCTTGGTGGGAGCGGAAAGAACTGTGCATTTTTTAGAAACTAAAAATCTACCGTAATGCTTCGGTTGCGCTTTGCGCTCCAGGATCACGGTGCTATTTTAAGAGTCTCGTGACAGACACAGCCTTTTCTAAAATTTACATTTTCAACAGATTTATTATTTTGATGAGCTTTAAATTATATTTCTGAGCAAACTACAGATTTATAAATGTAGAATAAAATATTACATTTCAGTATTTTACTTATACTTTTCGTAAACAAGAACGCTGTTTACTGCAAATAATATCTGAATAAATACGTTTCTAAAATGAGATCGCCTATTATTTTCGTCTACAAATGATCTAGATTTTAATATTAAAGCCATTGTTTGCAGTATCTACTCCCACATTTTGTGAAACTAAAAGGTTATTATACCTACTAGTATTATTTTCAAGATAAAATGAAAATATTCAGCGTGTACTAACTAAAGCGATTGACGGGCGCATTTTTTTTGGCGAGCCAGAGAGCTTCGTCACACTGACAAAGAACGCATACCGATTTTCCGAACAAGAGTCAATCACATGTTGGCCAGTTTGCTTTGCTTAGGACACAGGCCTGGTCTCCAGATAATTATCTAGATTATGGACTCATCTCACTTTTATCCCGTTGAGACAGATATATTACTTAAGATATAAGACTCACTATGAGATATCGTAACTTTTTAACTATAACCGAGTATGAAAAGATATTAGTTTTTGCCCGAGAGGTTGGATTACATAAAGTAATTTAGGATGAGTCTATTAAGATGTTGATGAAAAAAAATTTCTTTGAGAGTTTTCGAAGAGAAAAAAAATGCAAGTGTTTGTACTGTATTCTTTAATTTATTACAATATACCTAATAATAGTAATAGGAGCTCGTGGCTAAATAATCACAGCCGCACAGAACGATCTTCCGGGTTAAGCCGCGCTTGCCGAGGTTGGTCTGTGGATGGGTGACCATCTATCATAGCGAGTTTCCTCCGTGCCTCGGAAAGCACGTAAAGCCATTGGTCCCGGCCGGTCATTTGTAGATCTTTGACAGTCGTTACTGTTAGTCAGAAGCTCTAAAGTCTGACAACCAGTCTTACCATGGGGTATCGTATTACCCAGTTACTGGGTTGTGGAGGTTCGACAGGCAGTCGCTCCAAACCACTCACTCCATATCCAGCTGAATCTGGTTTGACTGGAAGCCGACCCCAATATAGTTGGGAAAAGGCAGACAGATGATGATGACCTAATAATAGTATAAGGGTGGATCTCCAAAACGGCCGTATTCGTGTGATCGCTCTGGTGCTTTTCAGATATTGATACTTAACGGTAATTATGTATGTCATTAAAAAGTATGATATTCAAATAGTATATTTTTACTTTTGGCCTTCAATTTACACTAACAGTTATTATGGAAATATTTAAGTTCAAAAAATTTCGCGACCAGAGCAATCATAATTGGTGCCAGAGCGATCATAATATGGTCAAACCAATTTAAAAAAAAAAGAATATTGATAAAAAATTATTAGTTTTCGCGTTTTTAGTCATATTCAGTTGGTATACGTGTAACAAGATGACATGTAAGTGATACCTTTTCTTCCGGAAGTCGGTGGCTTTGTTTTTTATTTCACTGACTATGGCCATCCGACTTCCGAAAGAAAAGTTATTTTATACTTTTTTGTGTTTGGTTTTAAAGTCGGTTCCTTTTTTTCAAAAAGCTTTTTTTTTATTTTTCCCTTTTAGTTTAGATAGGTATTCAATTAAATCGGTGTCTTTGAAAATCTTATACAATACAAGTCAGCAAAAAAATGGATGTATGTATGTGGGTAATGTCACAAGATATCCATTAGTTTTATATATTAAAACCGTTCATCATCATCATCTCAACCATAGGACGTCCACTGCTGAACATAGGCCGCATTGTCCCCTTTTGATCTCCACATATACCGGTTGGAAGCGACCTGCATCCAGCGTCTTCCGGCGACCTTTATAAGGTCGTCTGTCCACCTTGCTGGTGGACGTCCTACGCTGCGCTTGCTAGTCCGTGGTCTCCACTCTAATACTTTTCGACCCCATCGGCCATCTGCTCTACGAGCAATATGGCCTGCCCATTGCCACTTCAGCTTGCTAATCCGGTGGGCTATATCGGTGACTTTAGTTCGTCTACGGATCTCCTCATTTCGGATTCGATCACGTAGAGAAACACCTAGCATAGCCCTCTCCATAGCTCGTTGAGCGACTTTGAGCTTTGAGATGAGGCCGATAGTGAAAGACCACGTTTCGGTGCCGTAACTCATCACTGGTAACACACAATTTGGTTGAAGACTTTCGTCTTGAAGCACTGAGGTATGTCGGACGAAAAGACATTGCGTACCTAGTTTCCCGAACGCTGCCCAACCGAGTTGGATTCGGCGGTTGACCTCTTTCTCGAAGTTGGACCTACCTAACTGGACTACTTGTCCTAAGTAGATATATGAGTCAACAACTTCGAGTACCGAGTTTCCAACAGAGACTGGGGTGGGCACAACATTGGCATTTGACATAATATTCGTCTTGTCCATGTTCATTTTCAAGCCTACCCGTTGTGAAACTCGGTCGAGGCCATCGAGCATCATGCTGAGTTCCTCCATCGACTTTGCCATGACTACGATGTCGTCGGCAAACCGAAGGTGAGTGATGTATTCGCCGTTGATGTTGATGCCAAGTCCTTGCCATTCCAGGAGCTTGAAGGCGTCTTCCATTGCGGCAGTAAACAGTTTCGGGGAGATAACGTCCCCCTGTCTTACGCCTCTTCTCAATGGAATCGCCTTCGTTCTCTGCTCCTGTACTCGGACCGACATGGTGGCGTTATTATACAAGCACTTCAACACTTCGATGTACCGATAGTCAATACGGCATCGCTGGAGTGATACAAGTACTATGTACTATGTTTCCACCGAATCGAAGGCTTTCTCATAGTCCACTAACGCTAAGCATAATGGCAAGTTATACTCTTCGGTCTTCTGTATAACTTGCCGCAGCGTATGGATGTGGTCTGTGGTACTATAGCCTCTTCGGAAACCGGCTTGTTCGGGAGGCTGGAAGTCATCAAGTCTGTGTTCGAGACGGTTCGTGTAATTATAATTATATTAAAACCGTTCCCCGAATAAAACTAACACTGTTCTGAAAACCGCATCAAAATCGGTTCAGCCAAACGCGAGATAATCGCGGACAAACATTCATACACACATACAGGCCGAACTGCGAATCTCCTTTTTTTAAGATGGTTAAATTATCATTGCTCTGGTCTTTTTGGACAGAGCAATCACAGCCATATCGATCAGAAAAAGTCACAAAATCATGAATTTAGCTGAATTTAAAAGCAGTAGAAAATTATAATTACGTGTTATAAAAACCATCATAAAGATCACCTAATTCACATAAAAAACACATTTACAAGCTTAATATTTAATTTAAATAACGTGCCATATCAATCATAAAATTCGAGAACCAAATCCAGAGTAATCATAAACTTGCCTTCGTGAACTTACCTTCGCGGATACGTGGCACAAAGGTATCCTCCTCAACGGTTAGACCACTGCTGGTGCTACCCAGCGAGAGTGGAATAGAGTGTCTATAACGCGTAACTAGGCATGAGCGCGATGTTTTACCTCAGCGCAGAGCGATGAGATAAAATGCCCGGACACGAATTTAAATTCAAATTGTGGCAAAAGTATTCAAAGTAAAACTACAAATATTTTATAACAATGAAGAATAACTATTTCTTATGTAATCTAAATAAGTTGTTTCATACGTAACTTCTCATTAAAAAAATAAAGAATATTTTTTTCATTCAATCGGGAGTCAGGACAACCCAGAGCGATCAGGATTTTAGGGTTTAAGATTTTTTTTAAAATATTTTAAATAAACTTATTCATAATATTAGCCTTGTACCAGGTAGATTAGACACTGAACTGCATATAAAAAAATATTTTGAAAACGTTTTTCAATTTTAAAATGGGTTTATTCAGCCCGACACGAAAAAAAATGCCTCTGGAGATCGACCCTAAAGTACAGCTTGACATAAAAATGTAGAAAACCGGAAGTCGCCACTGTCTTCGCGCTACCAGCACTTTGAATGATTTTATTTTTTTTTTTTCACTTATTTCGTTATTTTTATGGCACAATAATAAATCTAACAAACCTGCGGTCTTTGTTTACATCAAATATCAAAGATTTTAAAACGCAGGCAGAAATAAAAATTTTAGTTCCGTTTCAACCCGTTCTGGCCAAGCTGTATAATACAATACAATAAGACATTTAATTTGTTACAGTACAGTGCTTGTAAGGCACAGTGACACTGGAACGCAAAGGGCATGTCTAGGAACAGTAACAAGAGCAAATAAAATTCTGATTCTGATTCTGAAGAAGTGTTGCGTAGTGGCTGAGCGATCGACTGCTGTGCAGCGTGTTGCGGGTTCGATCC
The DNA here is from genome assembly GCA_954870645.1 of Agrotis clavis. Taxonomy (NCBI): domain Eukaryota; kingdom Metazoa; phylum Arthropoda; class Insecta; order Lepidoptera; family Noctuidae; genus Agrotis; species Agrotis clavis. The sequence continues at coordinate 21,170,599 of OX940939.1, forward strand.
TCGTACGGAACAAATATTTGTATGAACTGTAAGTGGTTGTACCGTATCTGGGTGTGTATGTGAGTTTATATTTTTGTAAACACACCCACGAAACAGGAAGAAATTCCTAGTTTGGGGCAATGTTTTTTACCCGACTGCGCCAGGAGGGTTATGTTTTTTTTCGAGTGTATGTATGTATGTATGTATGTTTCTGTGTGTTGCTCTGCAGCCTAAACGGCTTGATGGATTTTAACTTGAGAGGTGTCGTTAGATTCGTCTTAAACGTGAGAGTGTCACTGGGTACATAAAACTGGCCAAGTGCGAGTCGAACTCGTGTGCAAAGGGTTCCGAAATAAAAATATTTTTTTAAAATCTCTCACGTTCTATCAAGTGGGGTATAAAATTAAAGGATTTTAAAAATGGTTTACAAAAATATATATAACTTATATGTTTCAATTTAATTTGGACTGATAAATGCTAACAAAAACTAAAAATAGTAAAATAAAATAAATATTTAAAAACACAAAAAACCCGACTGCGTAAAAAAAATAAAAAGAAAGAAACAAGCCCAGTAGTTTAGAATCACTCATTCACACTCACAGTCGGGGCCCCTTGGGAAGATTTGATTGGTATAATTTGAATGGGCCCCCACTGTGAGTGTGAATGAGTGATTCTAAACTACTGGGCTTGTTTCTTTCTTTTTATTTTTTTTACGCAGTCGGGTTTTTAGTATTTTTAAATATTTTTTTAAATAAAAAAACATGGTAGGTTTTAGTTAGCAAGAGACTAACAATTCCTTCTGACCTAACGTGGGAGGACTTTTATACACCAAAAAAAGGCATTATATAGTCTTCTCAAATGTCCTGAAAAGCCTCCACAGCAACATTTTGAACAAACGATCGATACATCAGTATCACTTAAATGAAACCATCCCTCTTGGCCGCCGCGCCGAAACAGATAGCTTCTTTCAATCGCTCCACGTACGTCCTGTACATAGTGACTATGTACGAATCAGATAGTATACAGGGTGGAGTTTTAAAGTAAAGGAATTATGGCAATTGTGGATAGCGGTCTTATGAGACTGTCTATAAACACCCTATTTTTTTAGCCAGTGCTCAGCCAAGAGAAATATAGGTATTATATTTTAACAAAAAAAAAACATGTCTGCATTTTCCCAACTGTGTTGGAGTCGGCTTGCAGTCAAACCAGATGTAGCTGAATAATAATAATAATAATATAATAATATTCCACAACTATCACACAACGCCATCTAGTCCCAAGCTAAGCAGAGCTTGTGTTATGGGTACTAGACAACTGATAAACATACATTATATATTTCTAAATACATACATATTATAGATAAATTACACCCAGACACAGAACAAATGATCGTGCTCATCACACAAACATTTGTCCTGGGTGGGAATCGAACCCACGACCTCCGGCATAGCAGTCAGGGTCACTAACCACTAGACCAACAGGCCGAATATCAGTATTTTATAGAGCGACTGCCTATCTGCACTCCACAACCCAGTAACTGGGTTTAATACGATATCTTTCAGAAGAGTCAGAAATCGCATAATGTTTTTTTTTGCCTTATCTGCCTTTTTTGTAAAATGCCACCCTGTATTCGGCTGGTAGATAGCAGGTTTATATAAAAAGTAGCCGCGATTGAACTACCACTTGAGGTGGGCAGTTGGCCTGCCAAGGAGCTGGGAATATTAGTGCGATCGATTTGATATGGTATTATTTTACATAATTTTCAGTCAGTTTAACCATTGGTTATTGTATTAAAAGATGCAGGAGTCTCCTAGTTGTGGAAAGCAATCAGCAAATTGTGATAGTTGTGGATTCGATTCAAAAATCATTTAAAATAATGTAACGTCCGCGTATAAAGATTTGGATTGTTTTATTAGATGCGATCCCTCAGAGGCTTTAGGTCCAGTAGAAATCTTCGGTCTTTGCTAGATAGAATACAATCATTAACACATGTCATAATAAGGAGTCTTAGATTTTTTTTCTCTTTGTCAGTTTCAATTTTTTTACTTTCATAATAAGATCCTTGGTAAAGTTTAATACAATATTAAGTAGGTGAAAGGACGTTTTAATCTTAACTATTGCAGCATCTCCTTATATCTTTTGAGATCTTCAGATAAGTATGTCAACTTCTATATAAAATGGAGTCTCCTCAAATATTATTACATCCACGCCCCCGTGCGGCGAGTAGCGACACTGATCGATGTTCCGCCGCAATCTCTTCACTGATGGATCGCGCCGAATTCACTGCTACGCCCCGCTACGTCCCGCTACGAGCTACGACGTAGCGACGCTACGCGGCTACGGGCCCGTCCGGGCTATAGGCAATTTGCTGACGTATTGATGATTTAGTTCGCCCATCAATTTGAACGGGCAGTGATTTACAGCAATGAACGTTAAAATTTAAGGTCTTCGTTAATAAACCGCTTGTCTCGTGATTTAAAGTTGATGAAACAAATGGGTCTGATTTGATTAATACTCGTAAATGCGATTAATTTGAATCACAAAAGACTAATCATGCAATAATTTCTACAGAAATGTAAAGGTTTATATGAACGGATGAATAAACCTTCATGTAGCTCATAAAATAGTACATTTTAGTAAGTTATAGCTTAAATTCAAACGTGCTTCTACTGCGACTGATATATTTCACGTTGATTTACGGTTAAACCACTGTAGTTAAGATAAAAGTTAAAGTATTACATTGAAATACTGAAACCGCGTTTGCGAGAACATTCTGTATTTTGATCTCTATTTACCAGACACACTAAGAAGTTTGTTATACAATGAAAAATGAATGAAGATGTAAAAGCACATTTTTTTAAACATTGCTTTACATTATAATATTCTCCTGTATCGTGGGTGCGTTTACAAACATAGAAACTCACATACACAAACACCCAGACCCGGAACAACTACTTGTAGGTTATAAAATATTTGTTCCGTGCGGGAATTGAACCCGCGGCTAATGACATCAAAACTGCAAGGAACAGATGGATGAAAAAATTCACAAAATTGAACAATGTGGACTATGCCAAGCAGAGGGTGATCCCAGGCTGAAATAGTGATGATGATGATGAACATATCTTATTTATTGATTGAACGATGTGACGATTTGAGACGTGATTAAAAGTTAAACCAACAAACAACACAATTTTAATGAATGAAATGTTGTTAAAATTAATTTGGCGATGTTAATTCTGGGTCATGGCGGATAAATTACACAAAGTTGGACGCCTGTGTTTAAAACAACGCGGCGACGTCTGCTATTGAAGCCGATGACTTGTGTACAAGTAAGTCGAGATTCTCTGGTTCCAAAGGTTGGTTGTTAGGTTTACTTCTACTGCAATCCTTTTTTTTTCGGTTGTTAAATTGTTAAATAAGTCCTCCCGTTCTGGGTGGAGTGGAAAGGACTGTCAGACTCGTACTGACTAAAATCCACTGGTTTCAATTGTCATTTACGTTCTAGGGTTGCAGTTACCCGGTTGGTCAGTTCCCAGACCCAGAGGGATCGCACAGCTCTGTGAGACGCTCATGGACCACGACGCGCCGTCGACCTGCGCCTGATCCTTGATCGGACGGCGAGTCGCCGATTATTCGCCGTTCGCATGCCCTTTACTGCAATCCTGAGTCATAATCTATTCTTTAACATTATTGTCCATAAAAGCTGTTGGTAAAATTTAATAAAAAAATATCTGGTTTTGCAATAAAGTCAAGTTCAATATCAAAACAATTTTATTTCGGTTTTCGCATCAATCTAGTCGAGTAGAGCTTCATATGAAATGGTCCGTAGCAATAAAATAATATCAGCTGACAACAGGAATCTCGTCACTCAGCTTATATTTCAATACTGACAAAATGTACCTTTCACAGGGGTTGTGAACCACAGGTTAGAGACTGGATTGGTATGCGTAATTTTTGTTTTGTTTAGCCTAACGTGTCCCACTCCTAGATAGGGACCCCATTTTATTCAAATTGACGTCGCGTTTTTATTTTAGTGTATTTTGTGGTGCAACAAATTCAATTCATTTAGTATCAGTACTTATAAATGTCTAATATTGTTGATTTAAGCCGGAAACACATTAACACCCGACGCCATCCGATGGAACGTGATGCGTGTTGGGTCAAATAAAATGTATTGTTTTCTATGACCAGAATCACACTATGAACACCCGACGCGACGACACGCGCTCACTGCACATCGGGTGTCGACATGTTGCGTCGCGTGGCGTGTTAAATAAAGTGTTTCCGGCTTTATATTGACACACCGAAAACATATAGGAAATTTATTATACAGAAGAACATAAAGGTACTGTTAATTTCATGAAGAAATCTCTTCCAGCAGATTAATGGTTTTTTTTTTTTTTTTTTTAGCGTGGTAAAATCATCAAATGAGTCCTCCAACCCCGGGCAGGGCAGGAGGGACTGTCAGACTTCTACTGACTAAAATCCACGGTGTCCTTCAGTAGCCTGTTATGTTCCGGGGTCCCGGTAAGGAAATAATCCCGGCTTTGGCCCTCTGAGAGGGGGCCCCGTCATTATGCTGACGCTCTTTGAGGCGCGCGTGGGACACAACGCGCCGTCGACCCGGGCATGGTCCATGGTCGGGCAGCGAGTTGCCCTTTACTCGCTGCCCGCATGCCCGCGCCTACGGTGGCCGGAGATCGTCTGCTGACGTCCGACGCCGCGGGCGCCTACCACTGCGGTTGGGGCGGAGGGAGGACGCTGTCCTCTCTCTCTCGCGGCCCGCCTCCTCCTTCACGAGCATTACTGCTTCGCAGAAGGAGGCGACCGCTTCCCACTCCGTCTCGCCCCGCAGCATGGCCGCAACCAATGCCAGCCGCGAGAGGTCTCCGCCTATCGCCGCCGTGAGGACACGTCGGTGCTCTGCCCAAGCGGGGCAGTCTTGCACCGTATGCTCTACTGTGTCCTCCGGGCGATCTTCGCAGTGGTGGCACCCGGGCGTTTCCTCCTTCCCTATCAGACACAGGAACCTCCCGAAACTTCCGTGTCCGGTGAGGACCTGCGTCATCCGATAGGTCAGGACGCCGTGACGTCTCTCCAGCCACTCCTCAAAGAGGGGTCTTACCGCCGCGATTGCGGCGTGCCCGAACCTTGGTTGCGACAGTCGTTGTCTCCATACTGCCCTGAGATCGCGCCGGACCTCTTCCCGCCGCGCCTCGACTTGTCGGGGCAGCGGGAATTCTCCCCGACGCTGCGCCTCCACGCGCCACTCATAGACACGCTGGAGGGCAGTCGCCTCCAGATCCCAGGGCAGCAATCCGGCAAGGAGGTAGCAGATTAATGGTAGAAGAAAGATATTGACATATCAAATCTACACACGTTTGATCAATAAAATAGGTATTGCAAGCATATAAACATTATGATCCACAATTTACATTAGAAACCAAGGATTTTCTTAATTTCTAAGATTTCTCTACGATTTCTCAAGACAACAAATATCTTGATTTCTTCTCCACATAGACTATCATATAAAGGTTGGCCACCGCTGCCAAGCAGGCACAGATCCTGTGAGGCGAGCCCCGAACGCTGCCAGCTCGAGTCAATACGGTGCATCTGTTGACGTTATGCAATCCCGACCAATAGGGCTACCCAAAATAGTCCAAGACATATTTTTGACATTTAATTTTGTTTTTATTATCAAAAACGTTTGACGGCACGATTGGCACAGTGCAGTGGTTGATACACCCACGACACTGGAGAACAACTGATAATTATTTTACTTTAACCAAACTCAAAAAGACGAGGTACTCAATTCGATCACTATGTTTATTAATTATGTATGTTTATTTATACTCTTGTGGCGACTTTTGTTGAATACCAATCTGAACTAAAAAAAAGGAAATACATTAAATATAGATACATACAATATGGAGAGCAGTGGTGGCCCAGTGGTATCGGTCCCGACTTATAAATTGTAGGTCGTGGGTTCGAACCCCGCCAGGCGCACTACTTTGTGTAATTTATTTCATCACCACTGATCTCAAAACGGTGAACAAAAACATCATGAGGAAACCGGCATGTCCTAGAACCAAACATTCGAAGACATGTGACATCTACCAACCCGCACTGGGCCCGCGTGGTGGATTATGGCCCACTCCCTCTCACAGAGAGGAGGCCTGTGTCCCAGCAGTGGGAACATTATAGGCTGATGATGATGATGATAGATACATAAGGTACCTTTAATTCCGAGAAAAAGTATGTTCTCCACAATAACGTTTATAATGTCAATAATTCAATTGTCAAATTCTCAATGAATGCGAGCAAAGCCGCGGCCAAAGCGAGTTGAATTGGTATTCATAACAAAAGCTGACACAATATTAAAATTCAATGGGTTTAATTTATTTGTTTCACTCGTTCAGCAAAATGTTGGACACTAAATATTAATTTGTTTAATTGAAAAGCTGTAGTTTGGCTTCGATGAATATTATAACGTGCTAGTCAAATACCACATAAACTAATTTATTCCGGTTTAGTTAGTATCGTTGAACATAATTAATTTAAATGATTATCAACGTTATCACAATGATTCTAATATGCAAATTATGTTTCATTGCGGCAGTTAATTTAATCGCATTGGAACGAAATTGTGACAGATAATCTGAAATGGGTTCTATTGTATTCGGGTATAACTAATATCTACTGTCAAAATAGTTTTCGTAAAGCGATTCTACAAACAAATAAATGGTATTGGTCTTCAGATAACATCTCGATATTTGGCGTTGTTCATCATGTACTCAGGTTAGCCAAAATGTTGAATTTCTCAAATGAACGAGGCAGATGACAGAGCTATACACGCAAAGAAGAAGAAGTAGCAACCTTGACTTTGTAGCCTCTCCGATAAATGGAAATAAGTTCGTATCCATGACGTGATAATTAGACATAAATTATTAGTAAGTTTCCTAGTCTAACCTGTTGTCATAAAAATAAAAAAACAATGCTATGTGTAAATTCAGGTTATAAACTATCTGCCTCATCCAAATCCGTTAAGTAGTTAGTAATAATAATGCATAATAGTATAATAATAACAGTAGTAATACAAAATGTATTTAAAAGATCCTTCTTATCATCTTCATAATATTAAGTATTCTAATTTATTTTTATTCAATTTTATATTTTTTATCCTTGGAAATGCAAGTCACCCCTAACCCCCGTGATCCGGGAGCGAGCTCCGAAATGCAATAGATTTAGCGTCTGTGCGCCGAATCGCGATATAATCCAATGCCGAGCACCTCGCTGTCTTTATGCGACGTTTATTAAACTTTCGAGCACTGTTACTGGGATTTTACTTGGTTTACTTTAATATTTATTATTAAGTTATGGATCAAATTCCAAAATATTAATGAATGTTAGGTTTTCTTATGCGGCGGCCACACTAAAGGCATGTGTCGGTAATTATCGCGATTATGGTCTTTAAATGTTCCATAAGCTAGCTTAGCTAGCATGCGAAAGGCGAGTAATGGGCGACTCGCTGCCCGATCATGGACCATGCCCGGGTCGACGGCGCGTCTGATTCCACGCGCGCCACAAAGAGTGTGAGTCAGCACAAAGATGGGGCCACCCTAGAGAGCCAAAGCCTACCGGGGTCGCAGGACTAACGAGCTACCGTGATCCCTGAACGTAAGGGACTATTAAAGGACACCGTGGATTTTAGTCAGTACTAAAATCCACGGTATATTTTAGTAAGTACAAGTCTTACAGTCCCTCCTGCCTTGCCCTGGGTTCCAGGACTCATTCGATGATTTTACCACGCTAAAAACAAAACCGTTTATAAAGCACTTGAAGTAATAAAACAACCTTCTAAAGGAATTAATATATTTATTGTACATTGTACTTCACATAATTGTATTATGTATTTGGCATTGTACACAACAGAAGCGTATATTATTAAATAATATTAGTATTATGGCTGCTACACACCTTACGATAAATCGTTACGATTAGTCGGTACAGTTCAAACTGCAACGATAAATCGACAAGTGTGTATGAGAAAAACTGTACAGTTTGTTCGATTTTTCTCATACACACTTGTCGATTTATCGTTGCAGTTTGAACTGTACCGACTAATCGTAACGATTTATCGTAAGGTGTGTAGCAGCCATTACAATATTAACATGATTCATAGAATTTCAATTACATTTGAACATTATTAAATATTTCTTATTTAATTATCAAATTTTGAGCACGATTTGGCAATGAGAGCTTTATTATTATTAATAAATTTTACAGGTATTCATTATTCAGATGAATAAGAATTATTAAGGGAACAAGGTTATTGAAAATGTATTAAATTCCGTTTTATCCCTTTGTGGGGAAGATTCAATAAACGGCTAAAGTATTCAAGAAAAATTAATTAATTGATGAGACTTATATGTGCCCCTATGATTTAATAATAATAAATATTTAGAATTATATAAAACACACATCTTTGTATCAGGATAACAAGTAGAAACTATAGCACGCCACGGTACATGAGTAGTTGTACTCATATGAGGAAAATATGAGCAGATCTGCTCTAAAAAAATGATTCATCCACTGTCAGACATACGAGTATTTGTAGGCTATCAGGCTCCACTACACAGTATTAAACAAAGTCACTTTCGGCTGTTCCCCATGTATACAGTATGCATGTATTATATCTATAAAACTACGCAACGGATTTCGATGCGGTTTTAATAGATAGAGTGATTCAAGAGGAAGGTTTTATAACATGCATAATATAGTAGAAATTGCACCCGTGCGGAGCCCGGGTGAGTAGCTAGTATATTATAACATACTCGTAGTCCAGTTTCGAGTACTACACGCCGATTTTGACAAGGTTGGGGTAGTGGTCGAGCTACTGCTGCGCTAAATGTCGGGGTTTCAATTCCCAACAGCAGAGCAATTATTTGTATAGCCTTTTGATAGTTGTTTCGGGTCTGGGTGATTGTGTATGTAACCGTAAATATTTTTAAACGCACCCACGATACAAGGGATGTTCTTAGTGTGGGGCAAATAGAAACAATAATCTAAAAATCAGTAAATTACACAAAATCTTTTGTGATAATCAGATGGAAATTAACAAACAACTTACAAAAAGATAAATGAATTTCCCAACAAAAATAAATTATGTTTTAAGCGAGTACAAAATTCACTTATCTCGCTTCGGAATCAACGCTGTAATTTCATCGAAACATCCTCATAAGTACCTCCAGAGTTAAGAGCGTCAGCACTCTAAGTTAAACCTGTGAAGAGTGCTTAAGTGCCGACTCTTCCTTTGTGGAAGTTCTTATCGACTATCCAAAGGCTTCTTATTTGACAATATAATGTTACGCGCCGACTTCCTAACTTTATTACCGTGACCCAAGTTCAAGAAGTTTTAAAGTCGACGTGATTAAATTGTTTAATGTAGGCGAAGAGCATACTAATTGTATTCACGTGGAATCTGGGATTACTACTATCTATTCACTGAACCCGTAGTACTGACCGAAGTCACGGGCGTTTACTACTCCATATCTTTTACGGACATAAGCATAAGTTGGTGGTACGAACTAAAAAATTGGTGACACATGTTTTGTATTGAACAGTTGCCTCAAAACACGAGGTTAGGTCAGAATCTATGAATTCAAAACTAAACAGGGAGTAGGGTTCGCAAAAGTTTTAGTAGTTTAGTTCAAAAGTTTCAAGATTTTTGCGTACGGGCTGCAGTTAAAAGTATCAAGAAGAGTTTTCGTCATTATTTTCTGATTGACAAAACCCTCGATGAATGGTCCATGTTGGAATATGATTAGAAGAAAGTAACTCGTGGTGAGAGGCCTTTAACGCAGGTCAACAGTAATTCGTGAATACCGTATAAATGTTCGAAATATTACATAAATCTATTCTATTCTTACTCAGTACCTAGTCGCATAATCGCAACTAAAACTAGGTAAATTACAACTTCAAGTAGGTATGTTGAATGGGTTAAATACATAGAATTATGCTAGGCCCTCAAGTCATGGGGTCGCGGGACTTATTTCCTTACCGTGACCCCGGAACATAAAGGGCTATTGAAGGACACCGTGGATTTTAGTCAGTACAAGTCTGACAGTCCCTCCCGCCCTGCCCGGGGTGGGAGGACTCATTTGATGATTTTACCACGCTAAAAAAAAAAGGCCCTCTAGTCAAAATAATCCGCGTTGACGGGTACTCTCAAAGTTAGTTGTGATTATTAAATCATCCCCTAAAGGTCACAATTTGGGTATTTTTACGACTGTATAAAAACTTAAGTAAAAAAATGGGATCTTATTTTATAACGACGAAGTTAGATTGTAAAAATAGACCTTTCAGAGATAAATTGAATTCATAAAATATTCTTTCGCAACTTATTAAATTCTTGGTTGAAGTTTAAATTGAAACTGATTTGTAATTAATTAATATTTTACAAAGAAAGTACTCTTGATGAATATTACGAAATAATATCTTGATATTTTGATGGAAGCAGAATAAACAGTTTGGAATATTTGAGTATCTTGGAAATGTTGATTTCTTTAAGGAAGGCGGTGGAAATTTTCTTAACCTACGTTGTAAGGGAATATAATTTATATTATAGGTAGATAACTTTTCTTTCGAGAAGTGTGTTTTATCTATAGACAAACTTCCAGACGATTGTTTACTGGCTAGTCTCGCGGCTTTAAAAAAAGGTATTTTGCTTAGCTTGTGTGTATTTATAATATAGAAAATGTCACTAACTTAACGTTTCAGGGGTTGTTTTTGTTAAAAATTATAACGTAAAGTTGCATTACATTTTTGGCACATGACTGTGTTCTTAATTATTTTTTTTTAATTTTTTTTTCGCATTTCCTCTGCCCATTAAGCCTCATTTAGACGATGCAAGAAATTGCATGCGACTTGCATGAAACTTAGACTAGATTGCAGTATTTGTTTGATCAAATCAGTCAAATGAGAGCAGTGGTGGCCCAGTGGTATCGTCTCCGACTTACGAGTTGTAGGTCGAGGGTTCGAACCCAGTAAGGTGCATTACTTTTTTGCATGCAATGACTTACAGCGTGTAAACTGTAAATGGGGCTATAAGGTTGTACTTTGAAGTTTCATGTATGAATATTTTTATTTTTAAATTAAGATATGATAAGGTATAAATCTCGTGTTCGATGTGTTTAGATCTGGTACTCCTTGTAGTTCCAGTTCCAGGTCTTGTTGACACTGTTGTAGTCGTTGTTGGGGCTCATCTGCAGCTTGATTGTCTCGTCGGGCTGCAACAACAAATTGTGAATTAGAAGGAGAAGCACATTTTTTTTAACGTGGTAAAATCATCAAATAATAATAATAATATTCCACAACTATCACACAACGCCATCTAGTCCCAAGCTAAGCAGAGCTTGTGTTATGGGTTCTAGACAAATGATAAACATACTTATATATTTCTAAATACATACATATTATACCTAGATAAATTACACCCAGACACAGAATGATCATGCTCATCACACAAACATTTGTCCTGGGTGGGAATCGAACCCTTAATAAATATTCACCACCTCCGGCATAGCAGTGTGTCCAAATGAGTCCTCCCACCCCGGGCAGGGCGCGCGCGTGGAACACAACGCGCCGTCTACCCGGGCATGGTCCAAACATTAACAACCTTTCATGAGCTGAAAGTACTTATACTTATACATAACATTTAATATGAAACCAACCCTGAAAGATAAAAATATAGGTATATCAAAAATGTCATACATTGTAAACGAAAAAATGTTCCATTTTATATTAAACACCTATCTTTTTACCAAGTTTTCTCAGTAAAAGCATATTTCATTATAGAAAACAAAGGGGTGAAATCTAAGTCTAGAATCAAAATCATTATAATTTAGAACAACAATTGGCTTTCTTAGATTTTAATGATGCTTCCTTTTGTACGAACATTGTGTTCTTTTGATAACAATGTTCTGAAGGAACTTATTTCAGTAATGTTGAACTGAAACTTATACTACATCGATACTTTGTTCAACTTCGCTACGAGTTTTAACAATATTGGAATATTCTTCCATTGTTTTAGTGGAAACATCTCAAATTGATATGCCGACTAGTTGCCGACTAGTCGGCCAACTTATCATTGGAGTTTCGTTTTAGGGTTCCGCACACAAAGGACACACACACACACCCTGTTACTGACAGATTCCGGTTTTCGTCTGTCTAACCGTGATAGACATTCGACAGTTGAAAATTTCACAGATGATGTATTTCTATTTGGTGTAGCCATGACAAAAAGAAATCGTCTTCAAAAACCATCATTTCCTTCGGAAGTCAGTGGCAAAACTGAATTAAAAAAACAAAAACACCGTTCCGAAAGAAGGTTATCTTACATCTTGTTTCTGATGGTTTTTGAATGCTGTGAGTTTTGTTTTTTTGAAAAAGTTTTTTATGTTTTTTTTTTCAATTATACCAACAAAGTAAATAAGCTAGAAACCTTTTTTTATAATCCCTGTCTAAACCGGTAACCGTTACCCTGTAACTTAATGAGGCTCCGTGGATTTTAGTCAGTACTTGTCTGACAGTAATCGGTGGGAGGACACATTTTATTCAAATTCAAATTCTTTAATTCAGACATGAGTCCATAGTGTTAGTCGACAAAGTAACTTAATAGCTAGTGTTAGTACTATAATTATGGAGATTGTGAAGCAGATAAATTAAAACAAATCAAACGGCGTGGATCTAAACCCAGTGGCGCAGCAGAGGGGAGTCCCACCGATCTGAGAACACGCTCAGAACACTGTTGGTAGCAGAGCGTGAACCAGCTAGGGAGGCGGTCCTTTTTCTTATTATTTTTCCACATTAAAAAAAATACTCCAGCCAACGATCCAATTATTTTCCTGCAACTACGTCCACCATTTCTAATCTCAACCGAAAAATATGAAGCCATATCCTCCATTCATCCACTGTCCAAACCTTGTAACATATAGCCATCACCGTTCATACTCTACATTCCAGCTTGCAACTCAACAAAAACTCTTCATAAACAAAACACGACGTGATGTATCGTTATGCTGCACCCCGGCACGGCACAGACGTGACGTATCGCGTTGCAGCACGGCAGGACAACACCACATAAATCGCAACTCCATTCAAGTTGGTCGTGATTGTTCGAGCTGTGTTCATCAATGTCGGGTTTGTTTTTAAAAGAGAGATTTTTGTGTGAGTTTGCTATTTTTTTCTGGTAAATCTAATATGTTTTGGCTTTTGTTTTTTTTTTGCATTGTAACTTCGTTAACCTAAACATAACAAAGGGGAAAAAATTTGATTGTTTGTTAGTAATATAGACTTAATTCAAAAACGACTAAATCAATTCAAAAAATCTTTCACTCATAAATATTATCCATTATATCAATGATGGCTAAGTCACAAATAGTTATTTGTTATGCAAGGCTGCAAAGTTGATTTTTGTGCGCGAGTACTTGAATTGAAAACTGAGAGAGCGAAGGATTCTAAGATTGAACCGCGAGAGAAACGAGCGGTTCAAATATAGAATCCTGAGCGATGCGAAGTTTTCAAAAGTACGAGACGCAGAAAAACTTTGCTGCCGAGTGCAACACACAACTTTTCACCTCACACAGCGAGGAAATGGTAGGAGTAAGAGAAACAGCTTAAACAATTTACTATATAAGTATTTATTTATTCATTTTAGAAATTAAAAGTAAAATTACTACAATTGTTAATATTGAAAGTTAAATGTTTTTTTTTGGAACATTAATACTTGTGTTTGACACTTGTGTGTTATTATTACGTAAATTTGCGGAAAATTGCTCAAATTCATTGGATTCCATTGTGAATGTTGGAGACAGAGACAGATATAAGGCGGTTCGAGACGATTTTCTCGAATTTTAAAAACTCAAACTTACCTACGACATCTACTACTTAGCACTTATGTTCAGAAAAAAAAAATAGGTTGGTGCCATAGATATTTCTGTGGTTGGTGCACTGACATGCAGTGGGGGCGGCTCACCTGCCAGTGTAGAAAATAATTGAATACAAGACGTGTTCGATTTTTAAACAACACTTTGTGCTCTAGAGCACAAAATGGAGTTTTGCGCTCAGATTTTGAATGAGAAATAGAATCTTTCCGAGCGGGTGAGGTGAAAAATAATTCTCAAATCTTTAGCATGAATTCTACAAATTTCACCGTACAGCATTCTTGAAGTATTACGACGTCAATAATTAGGGTACGAAAGAGGAACTAATTTTATTAATTCAATTAACGTGACAGACTGGGCCACAGTTGCAGAAGATGCCGTGAGAATTGGAAAGATTAGTGGGAAGCCTTTGCCTAGCAGTGGGGCACTATGGGCTGATATAATACTCGTAACATAATAATGAACGTCAAAGTCCCTGTTTATGTCACAAAAACGCGAAAACTCGTAATAAGACGAGTTTTCGCGTTTTTTGCTTCTATTTCACTGGATAGTTCTATTATTCACAATGAAAATAACATTACCCTCAAAACTATGTAATTACTTCAAACCTAATCGTTGTCATGATTTCAGTAATCCCGTTAATATTGAATCGTCATTAGTCCCACTATAAGAGGCATTAGTATTAGTCGATAGTGGCTCTAAAGTTGTGTCATTAAAGCGACGCCGACGCCTGCCCGACATTATCCCTCCCAGTTTTACAAACGTTTCCGAAAGGGTGACAAGGCTTGTGTTATGAGAGGAAACTTTGTACTCCATGGTTTTTTGAAATGCCGGTTTTAATGTCATGTTAAGATTTTAAAGAATAATTTGGCTTATTAATTTTGCAATTGCAATTCAAGTTTAACACATTTTTAAGAACCTGCATTTAAACTAAATTTTTTGCAGCTTTAAGCCACCCCCATAAATATTTATTGTCTTCGTAAAATAATAATGTAAAGGGTCATCAAAATCCGTCAAAAGTTTTTGTTTGAAAGAGTAACAGACAACAGACATTCATCAAAGCAAATCCTTCCTTACAAAATTTCGAATATAAAATACTAAGATTTCAGCTACAAAGACAATGCTCCCTTAAATCAGAATTTACCTAAATCATTGTTATCCTCTCTTTGTAATTTATTTTATATTGTGGATCCTTATTTTTCTTTTGCTTAAGTCAAAGCTCGTTATGCTCCATCTTCGTGGCCGCCCTATCCTCTCAGCTAATGCCGCAAGCTTCTTACCCACTACTTCTTTCAGTAAATTTGAAATTTAAACTCCGCCGACCATTAGTAGCACGCCAAGTGTTATATCAAAGGATTATTTTAAATTGCCTCTCAGTAAGATTGACTTGAATTTTTCAAACACTCACTGCACCTCCATTATTTTTTAAGGCTTATTCATGTAAATGAACCCTTGAGGCTATACCTAAGTCTGTAATGAAATAATAATAATTTCGTCTCGTTGGTATTTGATTTATAATCTGGTTATGAAAAAAGGTAAATTCAGTGAGTTTTTAAGCTCTCTAAAAAGAGACACCGCTGGAATTAAAATTTGTTTAAAAAGTCCATTAACGAATTTGGAAGGCGAATTATTTTAATGGAATGGCCATAATTTGGAAAGGCTTTTGTTAATGCTAGCGGAGATTTTATTAGCTAATGCTTATTTTTGTTAAAGACTTAGGGCCTGGATAAGTGGCAATCGTTTCTAAAACGTATTTAGCAATGACTTTTATTAACATTTACATGACGCTAATATCAACCTTCAGTGGCCAAAGTCAGTTCAAACTTTTCTGTCTTCTTTTCTTTTCATGTTAATATGTGTAAGTACGGCTTACATCCTTTCATAATATTTATTTGATTTAATCTCTCTATTCTATATGGCTTACACTGGCTCAAAATACAGAGCAATGTACGATACAAAAGGAAAGGCCTCCCAGTATTTACACTGTTATGGGACGGGTACAGGCTAAATATTTTGAATATTTTGGTATCTTGTTTTGCATGATGCGCAGTAAGTCGTGCTGTGGGTTTGCCTTCCGACATATCACTGTCATC
Organism: Agrotis clavis; assembly: GCA_954870645.1. Lineage (NCBI taxonomy): Eukaryota > Metazoa > Arthropoda > Insecta > Lepidoptera > Noctuidae > Agrotis > Agrotis clavis. Next base: position 21,186,614 of record OX940939.1, read on the forward strand.
GGGCTGCTGAAGATATTTCTCACCTGAGGCTGACACACGGTGCCGCGCGACATCTTGTCCTGTATGACATGCGGCAAGTTAGGCTACGGGGTCACCGGCCTCAGATAGAACGGCTCGTATTCGTCCAACTTGCCGCTGTTGTCAGGCTGATGTAGATATCACTCACCCGAGGCTCACTCACGATACCGGGCGGCATTTTGTCCTTCATGATGTGCGACAGGTTGGGCTGTTGGCCGGTCGGCTCCAGATTGAGCGGCTCGTATTCACCGGACAAGCCGCTGCCGTCAGGTTGCTGTACATATATCACTAACCTGAGGTTCACACACAATGCCCGGTGGCATCTTGTTCTGCATGACGTGCGGCAGGCTGGGCTGTGGGCCGGTCGGCTCCAGGTTGAGCGGATTGTACACGTACGACATCTGCAGTCGAGCTTTTGAAAATATCTCTCACCTGAGGCTCACACACTATGCCAGGCGGCATCTTGTCCTGCATGACGTGCGGCAGGTTAGGCTGTGGGCCCGTCGGCTCCAGGTTGAGCGGCTCGTACTCATCGGACAGGCCGCTGTCTGGGGAGTCGGGCTGCTGCAGGTGGTTCTCATACCCCTTAGGGCCCGCGCGGCTCTTGTGCACGCAGTAGTCGCCTGTGAACGGGTTCTGGTACGCTACTACTGTTCTGGAAATGTGTAACATAGAACAAATATGAATTATTATTAGTAATGTAAAGTGATAATTATAAATTACTAGTAGGTAGCTATTAAAGTCAACTTCGACATACTCGAATTATTTATACTTATTTGTACCGTGGAATAACAGGAAGAGGGAAAATATGAAACAGGATAGTTATTTCACTGCATGCTTGTCAAACAAGGTACTCGTTTGCTAACTTGCATTTGTGAGACAATTTTTCAAATGTTGTGAGCTAGGTTTGTAATAAATTATATGCAAAGCGAAATGCATTTGGAAATTGCAGCAGTACATATTTACCTAAGTTCCTCAGCAGCTTCCCCTTCCTTCTTATGCGAAAACACAACCTTGGTCGGTCTCAGCAGTATCGCAATCTGAAACCAACACGGAAATTTTAACTTCTAATATTTTGATATTCCAATAAAACTTGTGTAATTAATTGTTGAGACAAAGCTACGCCAACAGTCGCGAAGATTTAGATTGATTCCAAATTAAATTACCAAAATGATTACAACTTGTAATTGTTTAATTTGTTTGGTAATGTGAAACTGGAGAATTAAGTGGTATATTGTTTTGGTGTTACTTAACTGTCACATAGTGTTAAGGGTTAGTAGGGATCATTTGGGCACATTCTAATCAGTCTTGCTTTCCAAACATTCTCTACCCTTTGTTAGGCGACAAACACAACGGACAACGGTCATTTTGTAAAACGAATAGAATACATGAATCCAAGCACGTAAAACTATTTGCCTAGAATCTGTTCAAGAACGTTCATTTCGCGAATGAATGTTTTCGCGGACGACAAAAAATTTTGTAAAGAATGTTTGCAAAACAAATTCGTGAGGCGAAACTTTGTAGTGATTACATTTTTCTGGTAAAAATAAGTGAGTTTGCCAGATACCTAGTATTAAGGCCTTACAGACTTAGGTACTCATTTAGAATACAAAGCGTAGGCGCGTCAGCTCTGAAATAATCCATAATTTAACTAGATATATACATTCCAAAAATAGAAGAATATTAAATCAGTTATATGCAAATATTCTGTTTATCATTGAAATATCGTGAAAGTCGGGATGAGCATGATATTTGATATTTTTCCGATTCAGATTGGGCTTATGTGGGCGCTCGGCGGTTTGCGGCGCTTGGCCGTAGCCCACGGCTTATTCCCACTGTATTTTGAGCAGTAAATTATTATCTGAGCTTTTATTCTGTGGTGTGGTGATTGCAGCTAAATAATTTTCATTCTATTATGGTATTTTACTGCAAAAATAAATTGAAATTCTGTTCAGTTCGTCTGTTTGAATATTGAAAATATGAACACGTATTTTTAACCGACTTCAAAAAAAGGAGGAGGTTCTCAATTCGGTCGGTAAAATTAACCGACTTCAAAAACAACCACAAAAAAGGGTAAAATAACCTACAAAATAACTTTTCTTTCGGAAGTCGGTGGCAAAAAGACAACGAAATAAAAAAAATAAAGCCACCGACTTCCGAAAGAAAAGTTATTTTGTAGGTTATTTTACCCTTTTTTGTGGTTGTTTTTGAAGTCGGTTAATTTTTTTTCTTTTTTTATGTAAATGAATTTTGACAAAGATAGTACGCTTCCGAATTCAAGGGGTGGCTTGTGACGTCATAACGCTTGTAAAATTGTACCAACCGTGTGACGTTTTGTGATTTTTAGAAGCATTGTATCTTATCTTCGACAATTTTGGTTTATATTGCAACAAATGAAAAAAATAGATACAGATGTACTAATCTATATTTTGGACTAATAAATAATTTTCAGTAAAATATTGATTACTGAGGAGAATAGTTGCCAGTTTTTTATTCAAATAAGATATTGATGTTATGGTTTTTTTTAGGACTTTGTGTCGTTATAGTAAAGGTGGTATCCTTGTTGAAAGAATTTTACATTTATTGAGGTGCCGATGAAAACTAAATGTTGTTACCAGCTTGGTACTGAAATACAAAGAATCAAGAGCATAAAAGTACTTACTTCTCCATTTTGTCGCATTCTGTTGACCCGGTAAAAACAGTAGCCGCACATGAATATTGTCAGACATAGCTGTAACAAACGAAAGTTAAATAAGTTAAGTTAAAAAAATGTTTTAAATTAACATTTACACTTTTTTATAGAAATACCTAGTTATTTAGTAACGTAATTTAATTTATGAAGATTAGATCACGCGGAGGCGCATTTGGAATGTTGGAATACGTGACGGAGAGGACATCCTCCATCTCAAGTCCCAGCCGCTGCGGGAGACAACCAGGGTGTCGTACATTGCGGGGTGATTTCCGTCCAGCACCAGCTTGTCCGGGGTCGCGGGACTCCGGGGTTACGGCATTCCGGGGTCGCAGGACTTAATTATCTCATTACCGTGACCCCAGAACATAAACGGCTATTCCTCCCGCCCTGCCTTGGGTAAGAGGACTCATTTGATGATTTTACCACGTAAAAAAAAAGCACCAGCTTGCTGACGGCGAGTTATGGGTTGCTGGCTGGTCGATCAAGGACCAGGCGCGTTTCGATCACGCGTTGTTGTCAAAGCGCGTCTCAAGCAACAGGGCCAAGCATCTACAGAGTTACGGAACTGTCTTAAAATGCCCGTGACCCTCCTGGAACGCAATTGGCAACCGAACGAACACGATGGAGAGTCTGGATACTTTTATCACCTCAAAAAAAAGGTGTGATAATCGTCAAAACAGTCATTTCAGGAATTGTTTATTATATTTTTCGCCATTTTCTTTGTCCTTAGCAGGCGACAGCAGGTACTACGTATTTCTTCGTCGCCGATCTCGAAAATGGCACATTTAAATAAACTAGCGAGTTCCGAGTAGCCAGTAGCCAGGTAAACAGATGTCGCAAACGAGAACGCGTTTGTAAACGAAAAACAATGAGAATTGTGTCCTAACTGAGTTATATTTGAATTGATAATCAATTTTTTATACGAGAAAAGTACTGTCCTTAATTTACTGTTTCAGTAACGTCGATGTAAAACTTTAATAATTAAAACTCAATTCTCTATTCTTAATTGCATTCCACTCCACAATTTGGCTTAGATATTAAGACCCTGTCGGGCATAGCAAAAGAAAGATTTGTGGAAATGAGGACTTTTTTTTACCGTGGTGAAATCATCTAATCAAGGGCTGGACTGTCAGACTTGTACTGACTAAAATCCACGATGTCCTTCATTAGCCCTTTACGTTCCAGAGTCACGGTAATGATATAAGTCCTGCGACCCCGGCAGGCTTTGGCGTTGTGTTCCACGCGCGCGTGGAGCACAACACATGGTAACCTATTTAGAAAGTCTGTCGTGGGTCTCAATTTGCCAATGGTAGAGGTCAACCATTACTGGTGAAATTCTAAAGTTTACCTGTGGCAAACCATTCCGGGATTTAAGCCGTGATGTCGAATTTATTCCTCTCTAAACACTGACTAAACTAAAACATTTGTGAAAACTAGTTTGAGTTACTTTATACACTGTTTTAATAAATTCAAATTAGAAAGCCTAATTTAACATCGGCAGTTGTTAGGTAGTTTAAGCACTTAACACCACACTCGCCCACTACCACAAATGTTTCCAGTACTCGACCCGTACTAAACTAACTCACTAAACCCATGTAAACTCGACTTAAAGTTGTGCAAGTTGTAAGAACTTTATCCTAGTGTTTTCTAGTTCTAATGCTAGGGATTACGAGACTGGTCAAGCGCACTGAGACTTTAAGATTTTAGTTTTAAAGTTTGCTTTTAAAATACGAAGAGAATTTCGTGAGGGAATAGAGGTGTCTTAGCGAGAAAATAATGACCCCTATAATTCTTCAAGTTCAAAGAACATGAACAGTTACATGGTAAAGCAGATGTAAAATATTGCTGACTTTTTATCGTGGTAAATTCATCATAATAAATGAGTCCGAACCCTAGGAGCAGAAGGGACTGTCAGACCCGTACTGACTAAAATTCACTTTACGTTTCGGGAAGGTTTTTAGGTTCCGGGGAATATATTGCTCCCTAAATTCAAAGCGAATCCTGCATAATCATTTCCCAACTATATTGGGGTCGGCATCCAGTCGAACCTGATACAGCTGAAAATCAGTATTTTACATGGAGTGACTATCTGACCTCCACAACCCAGTAACTGGGTAATACAATTGGAAAAATTAGTTTTTTGATTTTCGTGCTTCTAACAGTAACGACTGCCGAAGATCTACAAATGACAGCTGGGGTCAACGTGGTTCTTGATGCTCGGAGGAGACTCGTTATGATAAATGGACATCCATCCAGAAACCAACCTCGTTAAGCACGGGTTAACTTTTAAGACTGTGCGGTTGTTATTATTTAGCTACGAGCTCCCCAAACTTTATAAAATAAACTTTGAATTAATATTCAATCCCCAAAGTGTGTCTTGTAAATGAATTACTCAGCCTTGCCAGTTTACGAGTTGTAGCGGTGTCAGCCGCTACAACTCGAAAACTATCTGCCATGATTATGAAATCGGAATAAAAACTATCAAGATGTGTTAATGCAGGTCATAAACTATCTGTGCTGTGTAGGTACCAAATTAAATTCAAATTCGTTCATTCTTTTTGCGTGAAAGAGTATCAAACACACACACAAACAAACATTCGAACTTTTGCATTTTCAATATTAGTCACAATAAATAAGAAGTAAGATTAGTAAGAAGTAAAATTAGTTATACATTCTAGAACTAATACATCATTTTAAGCCTTGTAAGCTCTAACAAAAGCACCTCTTCTCAATGAAGAGCTGAAACATGTTTAGCACTAACCCACCACCACACCCATATAACACCCAAGCCCAAGTCACTGCAACTCCTGAAAGCCAGAATCAACAGTGGCAACCACCAGAAAAGCGCCGAGACAATGAAGCTAGACGTGTCCCGTAGAATTAATTTACCTGTCGTGGAACCTGCAATGAAATAAATCAGAAAATAATAGTGGAGGAGTAGGAAAAATATGCTTAGCACGTCTAGTATACATGAACACGCCATAAATAAAGGCACAGCGCATTTATTATTCAAGATATCCATTCATTCATTCCACACTTTTGCATCGTCCTGATAAAATCTCTGCTTTCTTATTTTTTGTATAAAAACAAATATAGCAGTCAACATAATCTGTCTTGCCTGAAGCACTTAATTATGTCGTGATGAGATTCCAGTTTCACCAGATGCAGGTGAATGTCAATTTTACATGGAACTTTTGCCAATCTGACCTCTACAACCCAGTCTTTTGGATAAAACGATACTCCTTGGTGAGATAATAAGTTTAACGTTATTTACAAAAATACAGAACTGCAGTTAAATTATAAATGATTTGATAACTTACCAGAATGACTAACAACAGTATATCTATGTAAATAATGATCATAATTTCACTGCAACACTTTACACCTTATAAACAATCACCTAAACATTATAATTAATAAAAAAATAAACTATTTTACTAAACAAAACACTGGCTGAACTGAATACTCTTTGCTGCAACTTTCTAATGCACCATTGGTCAATTAAAATATTGTTGGTATTTTCCTCGTTCATGATTGGTTAGAATATTTTTTGGCTGTGTGCTCATTGGTTGAGTATCCATGGGAATCTGGGGATGCCAATGGGGTTCCTCTATAAACAAGGGATGATTCGTCTGCAGTGAGTTTAGTACGGAGTATTTGAAAGTGTTGGATAGTTAAATGCCTACTACATTGTGTGCATCTCTGAGGACTAACAACGTGGTCACGAGACAGTCTAAACAGGTCACCAGTACCCTGGAACGTAAGGGGCAATCAGTACGAGTCTGACCTTCTTTCGCTCGTCAGTTCCACACGGGGTGGGACGACTTAAATATTTGATAAATTTTACCACCTCAAAAAAGACTAATTGAATTGTTTGTTGTTGAAATAGAAAGTGCTTTAATAACTAAAATTAAACTTACCTTAAGAATCAATTCTAACAAAATGACTTATAAGTAGAATATGAATTAAAACGTAAGTAACTGAAAGGAAAATCAGATTTTTTGGAACATCAAAAAATCTAGATTTATTAACACCGACTATCCACTATCCATTTTGAATGACAGATTTTCTTTTCCTCCCTCGTCGTCAATGCATTTCATTTTATAACTCGTATCTAATAGAATCATCACGTGACACTCTCATTTTACCCTCCTACCACTCTGCATCACTGCTCTACTCTGTGGCATGCCAGTGGGTGCTGGCGCCAGCACTGTCGCGACGTCTGCCGCCACTGCCGCGACCTACTTACGTACTCGCCTGCGAACTGACCCCTGCTTATACCTCTGATGGGATAGCTTAAAGATACGTGCAAAGATAAGAGCGTTTTAAATTAAAGTTGAAAGCGCAATTTGAAAACATTCGTTAGTTTTCAAGGTCAAGTGTTTCATTAAATAAAAGCTTCCGAGGAAAAATTTTTCTTCATTTTATTTTTCTGTTTTGTCCCACGCTAGGAATTTCTCCTGTGTCGTGGGTGCGTTTACAAACATAGAAACTCACATTCTCAAACGCCCAGAGCCGGAACAACTACTTGTGTACTGGGTTAATGTAAGTATAAAACATTAGCAAAGGCTAAAATCTAAATGCGCATCAATAATTCTTTTTGTATACCAAAATGGATAAATGGTCACCAAATCTAAAACTCTCTTTAGCAAGATTTCAGGGACACCCCGAAGTTCGGTTTGGTTAGGTTCCTTTAAACCTTGTACACACAAATAGAAGCCCCGCGAAGCGGGGCTTCGTCGACCCTGCTTAGGTAGATTTTTTTTTATTACACATAATAGGTTTATTTCTTTATTACTTAGGAAACGTTATTTGGTGACCATTTATCCATTTTGGTAACCGTTTAGAATTTTTTTGGTAGTAAATAGGTACTTTTTTGGGTGGTGTTTAAACACAAGCCATTAACAAATGCATGGACAAGGATTCCCGACATCGTTTTTATCCCCATTTTATGTTCCCACGGTTTAATTTTTGAGTGTTGTACCGAGTGAACAGAGCAACAGCTAGTATATAATAAAGCATAAGAGTTTGTTTGTTTATTTGGTCGCGTAAAACTCAGGTTTTCCTTTCAGTAAAAAAAAATGCACATTTTTTGGAAACGAAATGTTGTTTTATAGCAATGTGATCGTTGTGTAAACAAACTTCGTATAATTATTTACCAAAAAAAGTCTTACGAGGTTATTCTACCACTAATCGATAAAAAAAAAAAAAAACTTTTTCTATAGAACCTACCCGGAAATCGTAAAAAATAGATGTGACCTATTTCTTCGATTTATATGAATGTATGGGGCAGCTGACTTAAGAGGTTTATTTGTACAGAAAACAAATGTTGTTTTTTATAGGGGTGGTTGAGGATCCACCTGCTAGCAGACCACCCAGGGCTAAGGCACCACTGGCTCACTTTAAACTGAGGTGACGCCTCAGTGATCCATAAGGTAATGGCAGCCCTCATTAGGGCTTCCTGGCTAGCGACCACCATGTTGTCGAAGTTCGGCGCCAAAAAATTTTATTTTGTTCCGTCGGTGCAACGGAGTTCCAGTGCCTTTCTGGAAGAGTTCGCTCCATCTTAGGTTTGAGGCCTGGCACATTATATATTTTTCTTTTTGCTAGCCTACTCTGTCCCACTCCTGGACAAAAGCCTCCCTCCACTCCTTCCACGCGAGTGCGCGCGTCCTCTTTTCAGTTCGGAAGGAACCTATCGAGTTCGTCCCACATCTCCTTCATGGCCTGCCCTGAGACAATGAGGCGGGGGCCTCACTGTCTCAGGGCACCACACAGTTTTGAGCTATTTTGGTCCACAGTTTGTCCGGCATGCGACAAACATGTCCTGCGCACTACTGCGCAGTCCCATTTCATTTGGGTAGCCTTCTGAGCCACGCCAGCTATATTCAGAGCGCAGTATTGTGTTTCGAACGCGATCTGTTTATATAACACCAAATATTATAACAAAAAGAAATTTTTGACACGATTACCAACCTTCTAGAAACAACCACAAACATTATGTATATGTTCATGTTTATACGGCAAACTCAAACGACACCCACGAAAAAGTTCAACCATTCAAAACTTTCACCACGGTATTCCAATATCATAAAAAGCTATTTCCAACCGAAAAACATTTAAGAAGCCCGCAGGCTTCCAAACAACCATAACACATGTCAACCCCTTAAGATATTTCCTCAGAGGAAAAACTTTCGGGGCGAATTTCCCTTAGCTTGGAAATAAGGCGATTGGGTCGGAGTGTTAACTAAAACAAAACACTGTCGCCTTAAATGGCTGCCACGAGGAGAACAATCGGGTGCCTTTGATAGTAAATGTAGTTGGCCAGAAGTCCAACTATACCTTTTATCTTTTTCGAGAGAATTGAAGCGCTCATGGCTAAATAATAAAAGTCGCACAGGCCGATCATCCAGGTTAAGCCTTGCTTGCCGAGGTTGGTCTGTGGATGAGTGACCATTTTGTCAGTGTAAAGCCGTTGGTCCCGGCTGTCATTTGTAGATCTTTGACAGTCGTTACTGTTAATCAGAAGCTCTAAAGTCTGCCAACCAGTCTTACCATGGGGTATCGTATTACCCAGTTACTGGGTTGTGGAAGTCCTATAGGCAATAGCTCCATGTAAAATGCTGATATTCAGCTGCATCTGGTTCGACTGGAAGCCGACTTTGAATTAAGTCTCTTGGACGACGAACAAAAAACTCATCGTTGTCTTAGCTTTCGATGACAAAAATTGACGTTTAATACTGTTTTTACTTAAAATAAACCCATTTTAAGTAAATAAGTAGATACCTCTGTTTTTACCTAAAATGGGGTCGATGAAATCAAAATTGGAAACACAAACTCATTTAGGCACAAAACCTCGAGCTCCATTGACGAAATTGCGTTCTTTTTCCCGTTGACAGCGATGTGGACGTATTCTTTGACGCCCTTTGAATTTTTTTTTTTCGTTTATCTATTTTTTTTTTGTACATAGGTATTACTAGTAATTTTTTATTTATAGTTTGTACATAATTTTAGTCTAATAATTTTGAATAATTCATCGGTAAAATCTACCCTAAATTATTTCAGACAGTTTTCATGTTATCGTTCCTATCCACACTTTGGATCAAGTAATTCTTCTGTACTTAACTTCACAGTGGCAAGACAAACAGTGTCCCGAATACCCGATAACTTTAAGTTGAAACTCGGCTACCTGAGCCAAGGTACTCGGTGCGAGCTTGATCAGGGCGCGCACTTTTGAATCCCTTTAATAACACAGCGGCCAAACAAGCGTGTAACGTTTATTGTTTGCAGCCGGTTCGCAAGACGAATGAATTACTTAACTGTTCGGGTTTGTTCGAGAAACTTCGTAATTAGATAGTGTGGTCAAGCGTGAAAGTAACCGTAATATTGAACTGTTAGTTTCGGTTTCGATTTTGTTTATGAGGAAGAAAATTAGTAGATTTTCAGTTTAATGGATGTGTGGATCGCCTCCTTCTGCGAAGCTGTTTTGCTAGCGAAAAAGGAGGAGGCGGGTGCCGTAAAGGAGAGAACAACCTTCTACTCACAACCCAGTCGCCGCGGGAGACGCCAATGGCATCGGTCGTCGCGAGGAGATTTAAGGGCATCTTAGGCGCGGGATGCGGACGGCGAGTAAGGGGCGACTCGGCATCCGATCATGGACCATATCCGGGTCCACAGCGCGTCGTGTTCCACGCGTGACTCAAAGAGCTGTCAGCAATATGACGGAGGTCCAAAGCCTGCTGGGGTCGCGGGACTGTCTTATCAGGTAACCGTGGCCCCGGAACGTAAAAGGCTATTGAAGAACACCATGGATTTTAGTGAGTACAGGTCTGACAGTCTCTCCTGTCCTGCTCTGGGTGGGAGGACTCATTGATTTTACCACGTAAAGAAAAAAACGTATTGTGTGGAGTACGTAACACGTATGTTCTGTTGCTTCTGACTATCTCAAGCTATAAAAAATCAGAAGGGATTGACACACAGAGTTCATTTGCGACGCTTTAACAATTTTATTAGCATATTTTCGGAGGTGATAATTTTTTTTGATTCGATAATCAAAAAGTAGAGTTTATTTCATTCTGTAATCTTTCATTCCTTTTAAATGTTTTTACTGTCCATCCAGTACCACTTGCAATAAACGTTTAAATGTTAGGTACCTAAATATTTTAAATCATTTTCCTCATCTCCGTAATTACTCAAAAATAAAAGCAGTGATGAATATGCTTTCATAATGAAAAGGCAACCTCAGGTGTTGGTTATGTAACATTGTTAATTTCGCGCTGCCTCAAACGACGGTTAAATTAGACTTCATTAATAAGCCGCTAAAAATAACCGTTAAAAATAACGGTTATTTTTGACCCGTTTACGTACAAAAGTGTTTTTTATAACAGAGGGTCAAAGGGATGCTTGCAATAGAAATGAGGGTGGATTTTTAGGTACGTAATTATGTGGCTTTTTAAATAAGTAAGAGATTTTTACGTTTCAGTGGCAGAAGCACTTCGGCCTTATCATGAATTTACACGTTTTTATGAAGTTAAATAAACGGGGACTTTGGCGTTAATTTTATGGATATAATTGGTTTCATTATTATAACACTAGAGGAGGATTTTTTTTTTATTTAAAGATAGGTTCGCGTTTGACCACTATGGTAAGCGAAGATGTGGTTTTTTTTTTAATTTCTTATTTACTTCGTATTACTTCAAGCCTACGCTGTACGGCCAAATAGGTACTCAAAATTCATGCTGGAGCCTCTGTTGCGTTTTTTCAACAATAGATAAGATAATTTATGAAAATAATGTAACATCATGACTGTAAATTTTAAGCCATAAAGCTTTTTTTGTGTAAATAGAAATTCAATTGCGATCTGGATTTGAAACGGCGACCTTCTGATTCAGTACACCACCACTTTTGACAATCAAGTTACACAGATATACTATAAAAATCATCAAAACCGGTTCACAGTCATAAGTTATGAGGTCAAAAACATAAAAAAAAACAGTTGAATTGAGAACCTCCTCCCTAAGAATTTCTCCTGTATCGTGGGTGCGTTTACAAACAGACACTCACACACACAATTATTTGAAATGTATATGAATGTATTTGCAAATCATACAAAATATTTGAACCATGCTCAGCTGCAGCGCCAACCGTACTTTGTGCGGCCAGAAAATCAATCCCAACACTTCAGCAATAGCGTACACAAGATCATCAAAGTAGTCGTCGACGGCTAAATAGGGGACCGCAGTCCAGAAACGCAGAGCAAGCGAATGAAAAAGATGGATTTTAGTCAGTACGAGTCTGATAGTCTCTTTCACTCCGCTCAACAGGGCGGAAAGACTTATGGTAGCCATACACCATACTGCCTATTTGTCAAATCGGCATGATACTGCCAATTTGATCAGTTAGTATTGACCGTATGTGGGCGTGGAATCAAATTGGCATGACATGCCAATTTGATAGGTCATCAAATCGATTTGACACAACGTCAGATCGGCAGCAGTGATGCATTTGGCTATTATTCGGTGACAGCTACAATTTTATAAATTTGTAGCTATCGGTCACCGAATAATAGCTAGATCTAGCTATAAAGTAGCTAAGTTGGCATCACTGCTGCAGATTTGAAGTTGTCTCAAATCGATCGTACGATAGGCAGTATGGTGTTTGGTGTATATGGACGAACTGCCAATTTGAAACAATTGCAAGCGTCAAATCGATCGTACGATAGGCAGGATGGTGTATGGCTACTATTATCTGAAGATTTCCACCCCCCAAAAAAAGGTAGTTCTCAGATAAGTTTATCACTGGAACTAAACGGCTATCACAAAATCGAACAATGAAGAACAAACCACTTGAAACTTCTCCAAACAATCATCGAACCAAGAATCTAACTTTGAAACTATCGCTTTATATTCACAATGAAGTTAGAATCACCTAACAATTACATAACAACACAAACTGCCCTCAAATGGGACCTAGAACAACTTCTAATCAGATTTTAATCTATTTTATTGTTCTTGTGCCGCAAAGTTTTAATTGATCGTAGGAATTAATGGCTTAATAACCTTAGGGTTAATACACACCAAGACGCGACGCGACTTGACACGATCGACCATACTGCAAATGTATTTCTTTCCTTAGGAAGTTAGACTTTGAGTCACTATTAAAATGTGCACGCGACGACACGCTGCCTCGCGTTACTTCGCGTTATCGGTGAAATGTGTATCTTTATATGTAGTAAATAAAGTTACATTTTGCGTGATGTCGACCTTCAGTGTGTCGCACAAGCGTGCATTCGAACTATGGTGTGTTGCAGTACGGCTCTGTCACACAAGCGTTCATCGCACATCCGTTTGTTGGACTAGCGTAGTAGACTCGCTGTATTTAAATGTGCGCGCAGCGTCGCGTCTCGGTGCGAATTGACCCTTAGAGGTAAAATTTATCGATATCGGTATAAAGTTTACTAGATTTACCGGTATGTGTTTAGTAAATTTACCGGTATAGACTAAGTATGATACGTTGTGACTTAGGTCTTGTGATTTGTTGTGTCTTCTTAGTTAGTTCTTGTTTATGGAGGTTTAGGTATGATTTATGGTTTGAAGGGTAAAGGGTCCTAATTTTAATCAACATAGGTGCTTCGGAACTTATGGAACTTGAACGTAATATGGTTAGTCTTTATACTATGTAGTCAAAAGGAATGATATTACATTAACTAGAAAAATACCTATAGACTTTGTTGTAATGTCTTACAGTAAGAGCATCATTGAACTAAAATGTAAAATTTAAACTTTAGTCCGATTGTCAGATTTCAAGATCGAACTGAGAATCAAGTCACACAGGGACAAAACAAACAACAACAAACAAAATATAACTTTATTTACCACACGAAAAGATACACATTTGCAGTAACGTTGCGTCAAGTTGCGCCGCGTCGCGTCTCGGTTTGTGCTGACCCTTAGACCAAGCTTAAGTTTAGCACAGTAGCGCTTTAACAGAAAGTGAATCTTATTTACATAAAATAATATTATGCACATAAAAATGCTTATATTATACATATTTTCTCATGAAGCGCGACTGAGCTCAGCTCGACGTTTGTCTAAATTCACCCTAGACATCTAAATCTAAGAGTCTTGGATAGATAGTACATGAGTAACATAAATCGTAGTATGACAGCTTTAATTACAAACGACCCACTTTTACCTTACCAGGTAAAAAGGTAACTTCTCTAAACAAAAAGTTCAACGAAAAAGGTTCAATTTCAAGAATAAATTAAACAGGATATAAAATAATTAAGGGTAGCATTTTACGGGATTAATTAAAGGATATTTTTTAATTGCTTTCTTAATTGAGACAAGATTGTGTTGCTGATTGCATTACAAACCTTTCATTACGTTTTTATAGAGACGATTAATTGAAAAGTGACTTTATTATTTAGTAGGTACTGATATAAGTTTTAAGAACTCGTGGCTAAAATGGTAGCTTAGTCTTTAAGCAGACTTTGTAAACATTGGTTTGTGGATGGGTGACCATCCATAACATACCAAGCACAAACAAAATAATGGGATTGATACTCCAGCCATTAGCCGTAAGCGTAAGGTTTCATGTTCGGACTAATGTTTATAATAACATCTTGTGTACCTACCATGTTTTATGCAAATAATAAAATACATTTAAGTTTTACACTTCATCGTCATCTTCAGGTAATTGGCGCGTCACCTAGTGCCAATCACCATAGGATGACTGGAAGCAGCTTGATGCTATTGGCCAAGAATCGAGGAAGTACAGTGCAAATGAAGAGGTCTATGTAAAGCAGCTACCGTAGACTAAGAAGGTGTCACTTCTCTTCTTTTTTTACGTTGAGGTTTACATTGAGAATTTCTCCCAAATCATAGGGTGCGTTTACAAATATTCAAACGCACAACTCTTAGCTGGATCTGTAGGTCTCAGAAATAGTTGTTCGATACAGAAATCGAAACTAGGGCAGTTTTAGACTGTGACTGACACCATGAATTTGTTATTATTCTCCTTTAAAACTGTCCTATAATCGCCAGAACAGGTTTCTTATTCAATTTCTACCGGTAACTAAATATAGACAAGTATCGATATCTCTCCCCCTAAAATACCTACCTCTTATCTTTATTTACAAATACAAAGTGTTTAGCCCTAGCAGGCCCCTAACAGTTGGACCCGAAGAAACTCGATCAGGCCACTAACAACGTCTCCGGGGGGCAGGCAACACGATATTATTTGAAAAGTAATCCTTTTGATAACAGCGGGTAAAATTTACCGGTACGTACCGCTAGGGGATATTTATAGAGGTACTTTTGTAGCGGTATTTTTTGTTTTAAAGAAGGTTTTATTTCATTTATCTTTTAGAGATTTTTGAGCTGTTGCTAGGTAGCAGGAATGCGTATTCTTTTGTTTTACTTATTAACAGTAAAGTATTAAAATGGCAGCTTTTTATGAGTGATATGACAACATACCAACATGTTTTATGATTGTGTTGACCAATAAAATATTACGGTTACATTTCCTTTTCATATCATTTTTATATGAAAACTCTGTAAGCATAAAACTAATATCCCCATAAAAGACACGCAATTCAAGAAAACAAATCAGCGATAGGCGTAACCTTTTTACGAGAACCGATGATAACACAAATGGAATCTTTTCTAGTTCAAGTACAATGTTGCCAACTCAAATAAACATCCAACTTTTAAAATTACATTTTATCTGTCCTGCACTCCGCTTGCCAACTTTTACGACAAAATCTCCCGAAAAAAGGCGAAATGTTTCACGTCGAAGTAAAGTTATAACCTTAATTATTTCCTCATTTCAGCACATCGGGGAAATTCGCGGAAAAATTTCAGTTGAAGAACAATTTTTCTTCAAATATTCTTTTATAAGTTTATTTAATAAGGGCTCTTTTTGAGATTGAGTAATTGAAATGTAACAAAAAAGTGGGGAATGAATAATTGTGCTTAAATGTAAAGGCCAAGGGTAGTTGGGCCAGTGTTATGTTAAGGCGAGCTCGCGTAGGCTTCGCAATTTGCTGACTCACTCGTATTAATAGATACGTATTTTTAGGGTTTACATTTTGTGAGCATCTTAGATACTGTGACATGGAAGTACAGACTGAAGAAATGGTTAACTATTTTGGGAAGATAACTTTACTAACCTTTTATTTTATAACAGGATTGGCACATATTTTCGGTAGCGCAAATTATAATATTATTATCTTTTAGTGGAATAGTAAATAATCAAATGAGTCCTCCCGATCTGGGATAAGTGGAAAGGACTGTCAGACTCGTACTGACTAAAATCCATGGTGTTCCTTTAATAGCCCTTTACGTTCCAGCGTCATGTCAACCTGTTAAGACATTCCCGCAACCCTGAGATCAAGTTCTTACAACTAATTAAATTTGAAAAAAAATAATCTTAAAGCTACCAATAATACAAAAGATAAAAATGTTCTACAAAGTGTAGATACATAATACCAATAAAATTGACTTGTTAAGGGGCATGTTCTTAAAGAGGGCTAAGAAAATTGATTACCCGGCGGGTAAGATTTATACGGAGATGGATATTAGCAAATTATGATGGATGACTGGAAGGGACTTACTTACGAGGGTTTTATGTGTCGGTTATACGAGATTGATATGTTGCGGCGCGGCCTTGAGGTTGTTGTGTTAGCATCAGTATTCATTCCGTAATCGTAATCTGTGTGCGTGTATCACGAATTCACGACTCTAGGCCCCTTCCTTCACTAGGCGACGCAAGTCTCCGATACCTTACGACTTTTTTTTTTATCGTGGTAAAATCATCCTCCTAGTCGTCCTCCCACCCCGGGCAGGGCGGGAGGGACTGTCAGACTTGTACTGACTAAATCCACGGTGTCCTTCAATAGCCGTTCTGGGGTCACGGTGAGGAAATAAAACCCCCCGAAAGGCTTTGGCTCTGAGAGGGGGCCCCGGCATTTTTTAATTTGAATGTTGTGCGTTATAATTAATACTACTGCACGGTTAAAGTATGTCGACATGTGGTGTTCTGTTGTTTTCATTAATGAAATGAAAAATGTGTTAGGTGGTAAATTCTAATATCAGTACACTAAAAAAACGCTATTCATCATCTGCATAGCCTTTTCCGAACCATATTGGTATTCCAGTCGAACCAGATGCAGCTGGATATCACTAAAAAAGCGCTATTGATTAGAAAAATAGTAGTACGATACGAAAGACTAAAACTATTCCGTAGTGAAAGCCAAACAAATAAGACATAAAGACAGTTGTATGGTCGTAACTTATAAACAGTGACTAAACTCAAAGCATCGTCCAATTTAATAATTAAGTTTAACTCACTACAAAGTGAGACGAATAATTCCAACATTTTGTCAGTAACCTAAAACTTTTTGTATTATTAAAACCCTCATTATTTCTAAACACATTATATCATTCAAAACCACAAAGCTGAGCCTAAAAACAGCAGACCCCTAAACGTGATTACTCAATACGAAGGCTCTGTCCCTAATTCATCCAACCACAGATTGTTCCCTTTAGGGACAGCTTTATAAAAACGATATATCTACCGCAAATAATTACCAAACATATACCTTTATACTCGGAAACAGGGATGTTCCGAAAAGGGTGTAAATATACATTATATAATGTTGGACATAGGACACTTCCCTGAGGAATGAACGAGGGTTTGTGGAAAGAAGGTATTGTATTGTGTAATGTGTTGTGTAAATTTGAACAAATTTGCAAGATTTTGATATGAAATTACGTTCCTACTTGTTTTGTTGTTATTTTTTCCGCAATCCTTCTTATTTCCTTTTTAAGTTTTCCTTGAATAGCTACGAATATAGCAATTTTTTAATCAAAATCCAAATGCCGTATTTGATTGCAAGATTATCCAACCGCATTTGATTTTTTTATAGGAGGAGATAAATCTCACTTTTAATTTTTACTTCGATCCAAAATAAAGATATTTTATTTCTACTTAGACACATGTTTAGGTTGAGCGGTGAGCCCCTGACTGGAGGCTTTAGATTCAAGGCATTCACAGGATTGTCCGATTAAGCAGCATATAACCGCCTCTAGGTTGACCTGCAAGAGGCCAATGAAAAAAAAAAGTTGAGCGGTCATCCAATGACAAAGAACCAGCAACTCCATGGTTAATCTTTTCAAGCAATTAGTATTCATCTCGTAGCGGTCTGTTAAATTAAATTAGTAACAGACAGACTGTATCTACTTCATTTTATAATAAGTCACTTTATAGTAGGTAAAGTATACATAAAAATATCAGGAATAAACATAGAATTCTTCCTAAATTCATTACCAGTAGGAAGTGTAGACCCTTCGTCTCTCAAGGGGCTATCCACTATGTAATCGGAAAATGTGGCGCGAAATTAAATATTGGGTCTTGTTTAGTGAATTAGGTTCAAGGCTGTTTCCCTCGGGACAGAGGGGTTTGTCCACAAGGCTCGTATTAACGGAATGAGGAAAGATAAGATAATAATAAAGATATCAAGTACAGCGTTGCGTGGGTCCTAGGTGGTTTGGCGATCTGCTGAGGGTGATAAAAAACTGTTTTGACAATAAAACAAAAGTCCATTATATGCCTTTGAAAATCAATTAAATAAAACAAAGGCATTTCAAAACTAAAGTCACCTCTGATACGTTTTTACTGATTTTCTGAGAAGGCGGTTGTACAATGCAAAAAGTTTTAAGAGGATTGTATAGCGGCTGCCTTTTCAAAAAATAGGTATTTAGAAAAACTCGTGCTGTCCCTCTCGCTCGTTGAAAAACCCCCGATCGTGCGATAGAGAGCGTTGCAGCTCGCGACTGACTGTGAGTATTTTTTATATGAAATTTGTCTCTCGGGAGAAAACGTTTTTCACATACTAAATCACGTCCAATCTCTTAGATTCTACTGTCAATCGTTTCTGCATATTATATTCTAGGTTTGTAGGTTTTGCTTTTTTTCTAAAACTTCTTTGTTTTTAAAATACAAAGGTTTTACTTCAATGAAAATTTTGTCATAAAAATAGTAACTTTTTGGCGCCTGTTACTTTCAAACTATTATAAATTTTGAAAAAAAGAAAACCTACAAACCTAGTTTTTTACAGTGTCAGAAGCATTCTAAAAAATCATTGAGATAGGATAACATTTAGGGGTAGGAAAACGTTTTCTCTTTTAGTATGGACGAGCGCTCGGTAGACGATAGTCTTAAAGTTTGTCTAATTTTTCGTTGTACGCAAATAACTGTGAAATAACATGATTGTGTCAAATAGGTTTGAAATAACTGACGTGAAACGTAAAAAATATCACAATTATTTCGGAATTAGACTTCTATCTAAAAAAATGCTTAAATACAAAACAAACATAATTTTGAGTTGGGAACCTCCGGCTTTCTTTGAAGTCGCTTAAAAATAGTTATACTAGGATTTCTGGCGCTTCTAGAGTGAGGTTTATGTTCAGTACTGTGAAGTATTTTGGCTGAATAATGATTTAATAACAATTTTCGGTCTCCAAAAGGTCACCACACGACTGCTGAGTTTGAGGTCAAAGTTTTATTGGGCATTTCCTTTCATGAAATGCCCAGTAGCAGTCCGGAGTCTTATTTGTACCGATTTAATGGCAAAAGGCTCACCCTTTTATATTTAACAAACTTAACTACCGAAATATGGAGAGTTGCTTTTTGTTATAGGTCCTTATACCTGTTTGGGAAATACAAGGTATTAATAAGTTAAGACATTTATTTCCAAATATGTGATGCGTGAGATTTGTTTAATTTCTGACGTTGATTTAGGATTGTGTAACGCCTAACAGTGGCATCGTCACTATAGTGGCAGCCATAGCCAGCCATAGCTAGCCATAATTATAGCCTGCCAGCCATAGCCATGTACATCCTACCACGAGTACTAGGGTGACACATGTTTTTTTATGTGAGGATGTGGTCACCCTCTAGTGTTATAATAGTTATTTAAGCTGCCTCTGGGAACACTATAGGCCTCTGACATGACTTTGGACTAACTAGAATGAGGCTATTGATAATTTCTAATTATCACCATCATCTGCCTATAATGTTCCCACTGCTGGGACACATGACAGGCCTCCTCTCTGCGAGAGGGAGTGGGCCATAATCCACCACGCGGGTTGGTAGATGTCACATGTCTTCGAATTTTTGGTTCTAGGACATGCCGGTTTCCTCACGATGTTTTAATTTCTAATGACAAAGAAATTTAGCTAAGATTACACATCTTTAAATAATTTTTATAGAGCTTAGTATAACAATAGTCACCAACAATGATAACGTAGATATTAAAAGGAAAATCAGTTGCATAAAGGATGGCAGTTTCCATAATTGAGTGTCAGCAGAGATGTCGTCAGTCAGCGGAGATAATATCACGAAGTTTCCCTCTTGCCTCTCGTAACAGATGACTCTCGTTATGTGGCGGACGTGACGTAATTTGATGAACAATGTGGTGCTAGTGTGATTACTAAGGAAGATAAATAGGAAAGTAATTTATCAATTGATATACTTATTTTTTTTAAGTGATGTGCAATAACGAGCAATTTTATATACTAGCTGTGCCCACGACTTCGTTCGCGTGGATGTCGGAACTCAACAATGTACCTATTTTTTAGTAAAATAAAGGTTTTTTTTCTAAAAATAAAAGCGGTCTAAGTTACTCCTTATTACATCAGCTACCTGCCAAAATCGGAAAAAAGTCCCGTTAAAATCGGTCCGTCCATTTCAGAGATTAGCCATTACAAACAGACAGACAGACGGACAAAAATCGTAAAAAATGTTATTTTGGTCTATGTACCGTATACATGAATATTCATATGCATGTAGTAAAAAATGGTTATTTCAATATTACAAGCAGACACTCCAATTTTATTTATATGTATAAAAATAAAATGCTCCCACCAAATTGATTTACCTTAATCGTTTTATGAACTTTCTATTTTGGAAGCCATGCTCTAATTTAATAAGAAAATTATTGTGTATGTAAACATTTGATTGCTAGGGACTGTTCCTTATAACGGAGCAAGTCGTTGTTTTCTATCTTACAGTATTGCAACGTACACATTCTTTCCATAAATATTTCCACAAATTAACTTTTCCACGTAGCAAAATACTGTTGGGCACTTTTTCAGGAGACCTACAAGGAAAACCGCTCATTCAAGTTATTGCCGTGCAATTTCTTCTGAGTCACATAAATACATACACACTTAATGTAATTGAATACCATAAATAAGTCCCTTAGGGTTTTCTGTTGTTTTTTACATAACTACCTTACTTCTTACGAGTACTGTTACAATTTCCGAATTGAAATACACTTTAGAAATTTCGACTCACTGATTGTCAATGCAATTAGCAATCAACACCCAGGCTCTGGACCAAAAAGGAAACATAAAAAATTGTTTACAGTAAATTACCAAGCGCTCGTAAATCTCGCTTGACACTGAATATCCAATTGGTAAAAGCTCATGTTGAAAAAAAGATTGTTTAAGGTGTCGGGTTTTTGTCTTGATATTGAACCCCTGATAATGTTTTGAAGTTTATTTAGTTAATTTAATCCGACCCTTTACATACATATAGGTACTCCACAATAAGGGACAGACAAAGAACGACCGATCCCTTTCTAAAAATATGGACCATTCCAACCAAATCGAATGTTACTCGAACTAAAAACACGTAGGTGGACAAAGAAAAATAAACCGAGCCTGAATCAAGCACTTTCGATCAACATAAGTAAACGGAGTTCCCAGCTGAACTTACATTCAGGGTTCAGCAAGATAAAGTGGCCAAAATAAAAATCTTTCGCAGTTGTCAAATGAGGGCAGTTTGTCAGCCGGCAGAAACACGGTTCCGTATATATCATTACGGGGACAACGAATTGGGAATATTATTAAAAGTCCCGACTAACAGCGAGTACAATTTGTTACTTATTTTCAGGACCTTTTTTGTTGAGTATTCGTGTGTTTCATTATTATGAAATACTAGGTTGTATATTGTAGGTTTATCATTTTTCTTCACTGTAATGTATCTGCGTACCTTAATATTCTTAACTGAAATAAAGTGTCCTTAACAAAACACAAAAATGAAATACTATGGTAAGAGCATCTATGCCAATTTACATTTATTATCATATCTGTCGCTACGGTTGCGAAGTGGTTAAGGCTCCATAGTACTTCAATATAATCTTACTCGCTCGCACTTGCATGTACCACGAACTATTGCTTGCTCTTTCTTTTAGCTGTCTACACGCAAATCTATTTATTTTACGGCGAAAAAAAAAAAGAAATTCAAAAAAATAAATAACATAAGACCTGCTTTATAGTTAGTTCAGTTATGCTACTGCTCCACCTGGGTTAGCGTTAACGTTAATGATAATGGCCAACTACTCGTTAATTAAGGCGTTAAAAATGCGCGTTGGCTACATTTAGGTTACAATGCCGTTAAGAGTTAATTCTTCGAGAAGTCACGCGTTAACACACAAAATGGAGGTTAAAGTAAGACACACAATGGAGCTTGAAGCAGCTACATTAGTTGCAACAATGAGCGTCATAAATTATTTAATGCATTTACGCAAATTTAAAAAAAGAGAAAAAAACTAAAAATAAATTATGTGATGGCAGCTTTGGATTCCAAAGGCACGGCTCTGATTGAAAAAGTTCTAAAAACTCTAAAACTTTCTCATTCGACCACTCCATTGTCGTTCTCGTAAATGCAGTTCCCGCCTAAAACAAAGTACATTCGTCCTTGCTGTGCGCGCGCGTCCCGCAGAATGAGACGGCGTTAATGTAGCCAACATCGCTTAGCGCGCTGAACTACGCGCTAAAACTCTTTGATGTGTCCAAAAAACCGACACCCGAGCTATCGCTTAACGGTTAATGCCATTACGTCCCTTAGCTTACAACACCGCATAAGTCATTTTTATCAACTTTACAGGAGACGAAAAAAACTGTTTATTTAAAAAAATCGGTGGATTTTTTCTGTTATTACTTAATAAATACCCTAGTTAGCGGTTCAGAAATAATTATTTATACTTATTTTGACGATTTACTTTATTTTGGCCTTTATTTTATGACTTGAGCTGTGTTAACTGACATTTTATTGGATTAAGGCGGTGTTGTTTGCGGAAATTTTAGGGAATAAGTTGTTAATAAATGATTTTCAAAGAATTGTTTATTAAGAAATATTTCAAGAATAATTAAAAAAAAACGTAAAAACATAGGTTATAATATTTAGCTTCCTAAAAGAAATTAAATACATTTTGAAACACCGCCTATGTTAAAAAAGATAGTTAGTAAACACCGCTTAAGTAAATGAAGATATTTTTTTAGGCATCATTTCTTTCTATATTAATACGCGTAAATCAATTCACATTACTTTATTATATAGCTTACCTCTTAACCTTCTATTAAAACTTCTTGCATAGAACTTTCAGCGATAAAACTCACATTAAAATAAAATAATCACGGAGCGCGAGGTACTTGTACGAGAAATGTATGACAAATTAACGACTTGTGCGGTGTTGCGAGGCCAACCGACTTGCGCGCTGTCACTACTTTTCGAATTACGGCTTTTGATTGGCTGAAATCTATATCATGTGACCAATGGTTGGACGCGCAATGAGCAGCTCCATCTAAAGGCATTCAAATGTAAAAACCGCCAATTTTGGACTTGAGCGGTGTTGTAAGCTAAGGGACGATTAGTAATGCCGTTGGTCATTTAACACATTAAAACGTTGGCCACATTTACGTAACGCCTAAATTAACGTACTAATATACGCGTTAAGACGCACGTGGAGCAGTAGCATTAGTATAAAAAGTTTCATGATCTAATTTTAAGTATTTTATGTTGCCAGCGGTTTATTGTTCAATTTAGAGGTAACTTTGGGATTTTTTTCTATCGAGAAAATTTTATCGAATTATGTTTTCGCCAAACATAAGACCTAACATTAACCCTCAACTTTACCATATATTTATTTCAAAATTAATGCTGCAGTATTTTCGACGTATCACAGGATTCTGCTAAGCCATTTGAGGTAGTATGGGCTCTAGCTGATGCGCTGCTTGTCGGTCCGATTCCAGCACGAAAAAATAGGCCTGCAAGAAGTTGTTCCGGGTGTTTCTGAATACGAATCTACAACTTACAATTCGGGACTACTACCACTTGTTCACTGCAGGTCAATTTAATATGAGTGACTTTAAAACACTGTTTGACCTAAACCACAGTTCACCACGCCATTCAAATAAATGTTTTACATCCAGCATACGTAGTGCATGTCGGTGAAAGCGCTCTGATTAAAGGGCCTGACAGTTCGCATGGCGACCGCAGTCCGGCGAGCCATCATATCTGATACTGGGATTCTAGAATTGTGGAATAGAAACCATTATGCGTAAAGGAATTTCTAATAAGTTAGTTTTTGTGGCGTAGGCCGCTTAATAACGCTACAAAACTTACCGTCTTACCACAAAAAGATAAACACCTGTAGAAGGTTTGTGTAAAAAAGTGTAACTGCATAACGACCCTTATATCAAGGAGAAATGTCGTTTTGACGTTGACAATTTTTTTGACAAGTGTTCAACGGGTGTTTAATTTTGTTGTGGTAAGATGGTTAGAGTTTATGTAAAACCGGCGGTCGACAGTTTCTCATCACCTACCTAACTTTTTCTGAATACCAGTATTTTATAGATAACTGCGTTCAGGAAACAAGTTATTGATTTTCTCTATTGGTCTCACTGAGTCAGAAAAGTTACTTTCCAAGTTCTGAATATGAGTACCGACTGACAAAAATCCACAAAACGCTGTGGCGAGCGCTGTTTAATCCGTGCGACAGTTTATTTACCGACAAACGATAAAAAAATCATCAATCCATTTACCAAGCGCAGTAATAAAGTTAACCCCAGTGTCGTTTGCTCTAAAAAAAAACATGATTACATCGTCATTTTGCTACCGGTATAATCAAATCTGCAATTTGAAGGTCCTATGGTGCGTAACAGACGATCCTGAGGGAGCCATAATTTACTGGTTGTGGCATTTTTAGGGCACGTTGGAATAATGTGCTCAACCCACAGGCCGCAACCAAAAACGACGCAAAAAAGATGAAACCTTCTGATCTTTTCCTTAAGATTTGATATAAATCTTTAGATGATTCCTTGCGGGTCTTATCGTGTAAACGGGTTTGAATTATAGCTGGATTCTTATTCTATTTGTGAACGCGGTTTTATTTATGTTTGTCAGCGTTTGAGTTATTTCATTTCAACTATTAAACATTTTTCCAGTCGTTATAGTTCTCTCAAAAAAAAAGAGATTATTATAATTTAGTTTGTTTCATGTTGTTTGACTTAGCTTATGAGCTCTAGTCCAGATTTTAGTTAATCCAAGTAGATGGTATCGAAACAATAGCAGTGCAATCAGTGTTGTGGCCTGTGTCCACCGTATCGACTGTTTGTGCATTTATAATATTGTGGGACATCACTAACAATTCACAACGTATGCATTATTAACAGTTAGAAACAAAACACCGTCTAAGCTGTTTACTTATTTGTTCATATCAGTTCGGGTGGCCGAAAGCGAAGTAATCCCAGAGGCGTAACGAACTGGCGCATGGCGATAGACTACGTATACGTATAGCTCCATCTCTTTCCCACACTTGAATAACTCTCGCTCTAAGACATAATGGTAGGCCATCTGAGCAAAGCAAGGACTTTGATCAATCCTTGTACGAGTAACATGACAAATCCCATTTCTTTTTTACAACGCGGCGGGCTCACTGAAAACTACAATGAAGAAAATGAAAAGAGGCCAAGTGCGAGTCGGACTCGCGAATGAAGGGTTCCGTAACAGCAAGTAACATAATATAACAGTTCTTGTAGTTGGCTGTAACTTTGTAAGGTTAAATTGCGGATTACGATTTATAGACGACGAAAGACGACGCCTAATTTATGACGACGCCAATAATAAGACGACGCCTTAAATATGACGCCGAAAATAAGACGACGCCTTAAATACGACGCCGAAAATAAGACGACGCCTTAAATACGACGCCGAAAATAAGACGACGCCAAGAATAAGTCGGTGCCGATAAAATACGATGCCGAAAATAAGACGACGTCTATACTAAGACGACGCCAATAATAATACGTTGCCAAAAATAAGACGACGTCAACACTAAGACGACGCCTAAAATAAGACGACGCAAAAAACAAGAAGACGCCTACAAAAGACGGCGCCCAAAATAAGACGAAGCGTAAAATAAGACGTTGCCGATAATAAGACGACGCCAATAATGAGACAATTTTAAGATAACGTCTAAAATAAGACGACGCCAATAATAAGACGACGTCGATAATAACACAACGCCAATAATAAGACGACGCCGATAATAAGACGAAACCTAAACTAAGACGACGCCTAAAATAAGACGACGTCTAAAATAAGAAGACACCGATAACTAGACGATGCCGATGTTAAGACGACACTGAAAAAAAGACGACGCCTAAAATAAAACGACGCCGAAAATAAGAAGACGACTCAAATAAGACGACGCCGATAAAAAGACGACGCCTAAATTAAGACGACGCCAATAACGAGACGACGCCGAAAATAAGACGACGCCTAAAGTAAGACGACGCCGATAATAAGAGGACGCCGATAATAGACAATTTTAAGATGGCACCGAAAATAAAACGACGCCTAAAATAAGACGACGCCGATAATAAGACGACGCCGATAATACGATGACGCCGATAATAAGACAATTTTAAGATGGCACCGCAAATAAGACGACGCCTAAAATAAGACGACTCTGATAATAAGACGTTGCCAATAATAAGACGACGCCGATAATAAGACGACGTTTAAAATAAGACGGCGCCGAAAATAAGACGACGCGTATAATAGAAAAACGCCAATAATAAAACGACACCCAAAAGAAGACGACGCCGATAAACAGATGACGCCAATAATAAGACGACGCCGATATTAAGACGTCTAAAACAAGACGACGCCAATAATAAGACCACGCCGAAAATAAGACGGCGACTATAATGAGACGACGACGAAATTAAGACGACGCCAATAATAGGCCGACGCCGTTAATAAGACATCACCGATAAAAAGACGACGGCAATAATAAGACGAGGCCTAAATTAAGACGACGTCAATAATTAAGAAGACGCCAAAAATAAGACGACGCCGAAAATAAGACGACGCCAAAAATAAGATGACGCCAATAATCAAACGACGGCAATAATAAGACGTCTAAAATAAGACGATGCCAAAAATAGGACGACGCCAATAATTAGACGACGCCGATAAAAAGTCGACTGCAATAATAAGACGACGCCTAGAATAAGATGACGCGAATTTTAAGATGACGTCTAAAATAAGACAACACCAATAATAAGACGACGCTGATAAAAAGACGACGCCAATAATAAGACGACGCCGATAAAAAGACGACGCCTAAATTAAGATGACGCCAATAATAAGACGACGCCGAAAATAAGACAACGCCTAAAGTAAGACGACGCCGATAATAAGACGACGCCTAAACTAAGACGACGCCTATGATAGGACAATTTTAAGATGGCACCGAAAATAAAACGACGCCTAAAATAAGACGACGCTGATAATAAGACGCCTAATATAAAACGACGCCGAAAATAAGACGACGCTGATAATAAGACGTCTAATATAAGACGACGCCTAATATAAAACGACGCCGAAAATAAGAAGACGTCTAAAATAAGGCGACGCCGATAAAAAGGCGACGCCTAAATTAAGACGACGCCAATAATAAGACGACGCCAAAATAAGACGACGCATAAAGTAAGACGACGCCGATAATAAGACGACGCCTAAAATAAGACGACGCCTATGATAGGACAATTTTAAGATGGCACCGAAAATAAAACGACACCTAAAATAAGACGACGCTGATAATAAGACGTCTAATATAAGACGACGCTGATAATAAGACGACGCCGAAAATAAGTAGACGTCTAAAATAAGACGACGCCGATAAAAAGGCGACGCCTAAATTAAGACGACGCCAATAACGAGACGACGCCGAAAATAAGACGACGCCTAAAGTGATGACGCCAATAATAAGACGACGCCTAAAATAAGACGACGCCGTTGATAAGACAATTTTAAGACGGCACCGAAAATAAAACGACGCCTAAAATAAGACGACGCTGATAATAAGACGCTTAATATAAGACGACGCCTAATATAAAACGACGCCGAAAATAAGAAGACGTCTAAAATAAGACGACGCCGATAAAAAGACGACGCCTAAATTAAGACGACGCCAATAACGAGACGACGCCGAAAATAAGACGACGCCGATCATAAGACAATTTTAAGATGGTACCGAAAATAAGACGACGCCTAAAATAAGACGACGCTGATAATAAGACGACGCCAATAATAAGACGACAGCTAAAATAAGACGACGCCTCAATTAAGACGACGCCAATAATAGGACAATTTTAAGACGACGCCGAAAATAAGACGACGCCTAAAATAAGACGACGTCTATAATAGGACGACGCCAATAGTAAGACGACGCCCAAAATAAGACGACGCCGATAATAAGACGAGGTCTAAAATAAGACGACGCCTAAAATAAGACGACGCCTATGATAAGACAGTTTTAAGATGGCACCGAAAATAAAACGACGCTTAAAATAAGACGACGCTGATAATAAGACGCCTAATATAAGACGACGCCTAATATAAAACGACGCCGAAAATAAGAAGACGTCTAAAATAAGATGACGCGAATTTTAAGAAGACGTCTAAAAAAGTAAGACAACACCAATAATAAGACGACGCTGATAAAAAGACGACGCCAATAATAAGGCGACGCCGATAAAAAGTCGACTGCAATAATAAGACGACGCCTATGATAAGACAATTATAAGATGGCACCGAAAATAAAACGACGCTTAAAATAAGACGACGCTGATAATAAGACGCCTAATATAAGACGACGCCTAATATAAAACGACGCCGAAAATAAGAAGACGTCTAAAATAAGACGACGCCGATAATAAGACGACGTCTAAAATGAGATGACGCGAATTTTAAGACGACGTCTAAAAAAGTAAGACAACACCAATAATAAGACGACGCTGATAAAAAGACGACGCACATAATAAGGCGACGCCGATAAAAAGTCGACTGCAATAATAAGACGACGCCTATGATAAGACAATTTTAAGATGGCACCGAAAATAAAACGACGCTTAAAATAAGACGACGCTGATAATAAGACGCCTAATATAAGACGACGCCTAACATAAAACGACGCCGAAAATAAGAAGACGTCTAAAATAAGACGACGCCGATAAAAAGACGACGCCTAAATTAAGACGACGCCAATAACGAGACGACGCCGAAAATAAGACGACGCCTATGATAAGACAATTTTAAGATGGCACCGAAAATAAAACGACGCTTAAAATAATACGACGCTGATAATAAGACGCCTAATATAAGACGACGCCTAATATAAAACGACGCCGAAAATAAGAAGACGTCTAAAATAAGACGACGCCGATAAAAAGACGACGCCTAAATTAAGACGACGCCAATAACGAGACGACGCCGAAAATAAGACGACGCCTAAAGTAAGACGACGCCGATAATAAGACGACGTCTAAAATGAGATGACGCGAATTTTAAGACGACGTCTAAAAAAGTAAGACAACACCAATAATAAGACGACGCTGATAAAAAGACGACGCACATAATAAGGCGACGCCGATAAAAAGTCGACTGCAATAATAAGACGACGCCTATGATAAGACAATTTTAAGATGGCACCGAAAATAAAACGACGCTTAAAATAAGACGACGCTGATAATAAGACGCCTAATATAAGACGACGCCTAACATAAAACGACGCCGAAAATAAGAAGACGTCTAAAATAAGACGACGCCGATAAAAAGACGACGCCTAAATTAAGACGACGCCAATAACGAGACGACGCCGAAAATAAGACGACGCCTAAAGTAAGACGACGCCGATAACAAGACGACGCCTAAAATAAGACGACGCCTATGATAAGACAATTTTAAGATGGCACCGAAAATAAAACGACGCTTAAAATAATACGACGCTGATAATAAGACGCCTAATATAAGACGACGCCTAATATAAAACGACGCCGAAAATAAGAAGACGTCTAAAATAAGACGACGCCGATAAAAAGACGACGCCTAAATTAAGACGACGCCAATAACGAGACGACGCCGAAAATAAGACGACGCCTAAAGTAAGACGACGCCGATAACAAGACGACGCCTAACTAGACGACGCCTATGATAAGACAATTTTAAGATGACACCGAAAATAAAACGACGCTTAAAATAAGACGACGCTGATAATAAGACGCCTAATATAAGATGACGCCTAATATAAAACGACGCCGGAAATAAGAAGACGTCTAAAATAAGACGACGCCGATAAAAAGACGACGCCTAAATTAAGACGACGCCAATAACGAGACGACGCCGAAAATAAGACGACGCCGAAAATAAGACGACGCCGATACTAAGACAATTTTAAGATGTTACCGAAAATAAGACGACGCCTAAAATAAGACGACGCTGATAATAAGACGACGCCAATAATAAGACGACAGCTAAAATAAGACGACGCCTAAATTAAGACGACGCCAATAATAGGACAATTTTAAGACGACGCCGAAAATAAGACGACGCCTAAAATAAGACGACGTCTATAATAGGACGACGCCAATAGTAAGACGACGCCCAAAATAAGACGACGCCGATAATAAGACGAGGTCTAAAATAAGACGACGCCTAAAATAAGACGACGCCTATGATAAGACAGTTTTAAGATGGCACCGAAAATAAAACGACGCTTAAAATAAGACGACGCTGATAATAAGACGCCTAATATAAGACGACGCCTAATATAAAACGACGCCGAAAATAAGAAGACGTCTAAAATAAGATGACGCGAATTTTAAGACGACGTCTAAAAAAGTAAGACAACACCAATAATAAGACGACGCTGATAAAAAGACGACGCCAATAATAAGGCGACGCCGATAAAAAGTCGACTGCAATAATAAGACGACGCCTATGATAAGACAATTTTAAGATGGCACCGAAAATAAAACGACGCTTAAAATAAGACGACGCTGATAATAAGACGCCTAATATAAGACGACGCCTAATATAAAACGACGCCGAAAATAAGAAGACGTCTAAAATAAGACGACGCCGATAAAAAGACGACGCCTAAATTAAGACGACGCCAATAACGAGACGACGCCGAAAATAAGACGACGCCTAAAGTAAGACGACGCCGATAATAAGACGACGTCTAAAATGAGATGACGCGAATTTTAAGACGACGTCTAAAAAAGTAAGACAACACCAATAATAAGACGACGCTGATAAAAAGACGACGCACATAATAAGGCGACGCCGATAAAAAGTCGACTGCAATAATAAGACGACGCCTATGATAAGACAATTTTAAGATGGCACCGAAAATAAAACGACGCTTAAAATAAGACGACGCTGATAATAAGACGCCTAATATAAGACGACGCCTAACATAAAACGACGCCGAAAATAAGAAGACGTCTAAAATAAGACGACGCCGATAAAAAGACGACGCCTAAATTAAGACGACGCCAATAACGAGACGACGCCGAAAATAAGACGACGCCTAAAGTAAGACGACGCCGATAACAAGACGACGCCTAAAATAAGACGACGCCTATGATAAGACAATTTTAAGATGGCACCGAAAATAAAACGACGCTTAAAATAATACGACGCTGATAATAAGACGCCTAATATAAGACGACGCCTAATATAAAACGACGCCGAAAATAAGAAGACGTCTAAAATAAGACGACGCCGATAAAAAGACGACGCCTAAATTAAGACGACGCCAATAACGAGACGACGCCGAAAATAAGACGACGCCTAAAGTAAGACGACGCCGATAACAAGACGACGCCTAAAATAAGACGACGCCTATGATAAGACAATTTTAAGATGACACCGAAAATAAAACGACGCTTAAAATAAGACGACGCTGATAATAAGACGCCTAATATAAGATGACGCCTAATATAAAACGACGCCGGAAATAAGAAGACGTCTAAAATAAGACGACGCCGATAAAAAGACGACGCCTAAATTAAGACGACGCCAATAACGAGACGACGCCGAAAATAAGACGACGCCGAAAATAAGACGACGCCGATACTAAGACAATTTTAAGATGTTACCGAAAATAAGACGACGCCTAAAATAAGACGACGCTTATAATAAGACGACGCCAATAATAAGACGACAGCTAAAATAAGACGACGCCTAAATTAAGACGACGCCAATAATAGGACAATTTTAAGACGACGCCGAAAATAAGACGACGCCTAAAATAAGACGACGTCTATAATAGGACGACGCCAATAGTAAGACGACGCCTAAAATAAGACGACGTCTAAAATAAGACGGCGCCGAAAATAAGACGACGCGTATAATAGGACAACGCCAATAATAAAACGACACCCAAAATAAGACGACGCCGATAAACAGATGACGCCAATAATAAGACGACGAAAATAATAAGACGACGCCGATATTAAGACGTCTAAAACAAGACGACGCCAATAATAAGACGACGAGGAAAATAAGACGGCGACGATAATAAGACGACGACGAAATTAAGATGACGCCAATAATAAGACGACGCCGAAAATAGACGACGCCTAAAGTAAGACGACGCCGATAATAAGACGACGCCTAATATAAGACGACGCCTATGATAAGACAATTTTAATATGGCACCGAAAATAAAACGACGCTTAAAATAAGACGACGCTGATAATAAGACGCCTAATATAAGACGACGCCTAATATAAAACGACGCCGAAAATAAGAAGACGTCTAAAATAAGACGACGCCGATAAAAAGACGACGCCTAAATTAAGACGACGCCAATAACGAGACGACGCCGATAATAAGACAACTTTAAGATGGCACCGAAAATAAGACGACGCCTAAAATAAGACGACGTTGATAATAAGACGACGCCAATAATAAGACGACAGCTAAAATAAGACGACGCCTAAATGAAGACGACGCCAATAATAGGACAATTTTAAGACGACGCCGAAAATAAGACGACGCCTAAAATAAGACGACGTCTATAATAGGACGACGCCAATAGTAAGACGACGCCCAAAATAAGACGACGCCGATAATAAGACGACGTCTAAAATAAGATGACGCGAATTTTAAGATGACGTCTAAAAAAGTAAGACAACACCAATAATAAGACGACGCTGATAAAAAGACGACGCCAATAATAAGGCGACGCCGATAAAAAGTCGACTGCAATAATAAGACGACGCCTAGAATAAGATGACGCGAATTTTAAGATGACGTCTAAAGTAAGACAACACCAATAATAAGACGACGCTGATAAAAAGACGACGCCAATAATAAGACGACGCCGATAAAAAGATGACGCCTTAATTAAGATGACGCCAATAATAAGACGACGCCGAAAATAAGACGACGCCTAAAGTAAGACGACGCTGATAATAAGACGACGCTTAAAATATGACGACGCCTATGATAGGACAATTTTAAGATGGCACCGAAAATAAAACGACGCCTAAAATAAGACGACGCTGATAATAAGACGTCTAATATAAGACGACGCCTAATATAAAACGACGCCGAAAATAAGAAGGCGTCTAAAATAAGACGACGCCGATAAAAAGGCGACGCCTAAATTAAGACGACGCCAATAACGAGACGACGCCGAAAATAAGACGACGCCTAAAGTAAGGTGACGCCGATAATAAGAGGACGCCTAAAATAAGACGACGCCGATGATAAGACAATTTTAAGATGGCACCGAAAATAAAACGACGCCTAAAATAAGACGACGCTGATAATAAGACGTCTAATATAAGACGACGCCTAATATAAAACGACGCCGAAAATAAGAAGACGTCTAAAATAAGACGACGCCGATAAAAAGACGACGCCTAAATTAAGACGACGCCAATAACGAGATGACGCCGAAAATAAGACGACGCCGAAAATAAGACGACGCCGAAAATAAGACGACGCCTAAAATAAGACGACGCTGATAATAAGACGTTGCCAATAATAAGACGACAGCTAAAATAAGACGACGCCAATAATAAGACGACGCCGATAAAAAGACTACGCCTAAATTAAGACGACGCCAATAATAGGACAATTTTAAGAAGACGCCGAAAATAAGACGACGCCTAAAATAAGACGACGCTGATAATAAGACGTTGCCAATAATAAGACGACAGCTAAAATAAGACGACGCCAATAATAAGACGACGCCGATAAAAAGACGACGCCTAAATTAAGACGACGCCAATAATAGGACAATTTTAAGAAGACGCCGAAAATAAGACGACGCCTAAAATAAGAAGACGTCTAAAATAAGACGACGCCGATAAAAAGACGACGCCTAAATTAAGACGACGCCAATAACGAGACGACGCCGAAAATAAGACGACGCCGAAAATAAGACGACGCTGATAATAAGACGTTGCCAATAATAAGACGACAGCTAAAATAAGACGACGCCAATAATAAGACGACGCCGATAAAAAGACGACGCCTAAATTAAGACGACGCCAATAATAGGACAATTTTAAGAAGACGCCGAAAATAAGACGACGCCTAAAATAAGAAGACGTCTAAAATAAGACGACGTCGATAAAAAGACGACGCCTAAATTAAGACGACGCCAATAACGAGACGACGCCGAAAATAAGACGACGCCGAAAATAAGACGACGCTGATAATAAGACGTTGCCAATAATAAGACGACAGCTAAAATAAGACGACGCCAATAATAAGACGACGCCGATAAAAAGACGACGCCTAAATTAAGACGAAGCCAATAATAGGACAATAATTTTAAGAAGACGCCGAAAAGAAGACGACGCCTAAAATAAGACGACGTCTATAATAGGACGACGCCAATAGCAAGACGACGCCCGAAATAAGACGACGCCGATAATAAGACGGCGCCAATAATAAGACGACGCCGATAATAAGACGACTCCGATAATAAGACGACGCCGATAATAAGACAACGCCGATAATAAGACGACGCCGATAATAAGACGACGCTGAAAATAAGACGACGCCAATAATAAGACGACGCCGATAATAAGACGACGCCTAAAATAAAACGACGCCTAAAGTAAGGCGACGCCGATAATAAGACGACGCCTATAATAAGACGACGCCTAAAATAAGACGTCGCCTAAAATAAGACGACGCCCATGATAAAACGACACCTAAAATAAAACGACGCCTAAAGTAAGACGACGCCGATAATAAGACGACGCCGATAATAAGACGACGCCTAAAGTAAGACGACGCCGATTATAAGACGACGCCGGTAATAAGGCGACGCTAATAATA
This sequence comes from Agrotis clavis, assembly GCA_954870645.1. Taxonomy (NCBI): domain Eukaryota; kingdom Metazoa; phylum Arthropoda; class Insecta; order Lepidoptera; family Noctuidae; genus Agrotis; species Agrotis clavis. Next base: position 21,221,832 of record OX940939.1, read on the forward strand.
TATGTCATCTCTTAGCTGCCACGGTTTATTTTAATTTATTGATTTTTATTTCTGAATTGTTTTTGTTTTAAATTTTACTATGGACACTTTTAAACTTGCTACATCGTTCTCGTTTAATGTACCATCCAAGAATGAATGATGAATTTTGGCGATCTGAAAAGAGTGTCCATGGAGTTTCTTGCACGTTCTTCTCCATAGAGATCTACGACTTGGAACGTGCATCTACGGTACTTTCACAGTTTTTATGTCTTGTGACTGGGACTGTGGCACCATAACTTTTTATTGTTTCATACTTAATATTCCTTTAATTGTCTATGACAATTCAAAAGTGCCTGTAACTGGCCTACTTGAAATAAATGCTTTGATTTGATTTGATTTGATTTGAATGACGCCTAAAATAAAATGACTCTTATAGTAAGACGACGCCGATAATAAGACGACGCCTAAAGTAAGACGACGCCGATAATAAGACGACGCCAAAAATAAAACGACACCTTAAATAAGACGACGCCAAAAATAAAGCGACACCTAAAATAAGATGACGCCAATAATAAAACGACGCCTAAAGTATGACGACGCCGATAATAAGACGACGCCGATAATAAGACGACGCCGATTATAAGACGACGCCGATAATAAGGCGACGCTAATAATAGAATGACGCCTAAAGTAAGACGACGCCGATTATAAGACGACGCTAATAATAGAATGACGCCTAAAATAAAACGACGCCTAAAGCAAGACGACGCCGATAATAAGACGACGCCGATAATATGACGACGCCGAGAATAAGACGACGCCAATAATAAGATGACGCCAAAAACAAGACGACGCTTAAAATAAGACGACGCCAAAATAAAGCGACACCTAAAATAAGACGACGACAATTATAAGGCCACGCCTAAAGTAAGACGACGCTGATAATAAGACGACGCATAAAATAAGACGACGCCAAAAATAAAACGACACCTCAAATTAGACGACGCCAATATTAAGACGACGCCGATAATAAGACGACCCCTTAAAAAAAAGGCAAAAAGGCGACTCCGATAGTAAGACGACGCCGATAATAAGACGACGTCTTAAATAAGACGACGCCGATAACAAGACGACGCCGATAATAAGACGACGCGGATAGTAAGACGACGCCGATAATAAGATGACGCCAATAATAAGACGACGCCTAAAGTAAGACGACGCCGATAATAAGACGACGCCAAAAATAAAACGACACCTTAAATAAGACGACGCCAAAAATAAAGCGACACCTAAAATAAGATGACGCCAATAATAAAACGACGCCTAAAGTATGACGACGCCGATAATAAGACGACGCCGATAATAAGACGACGCCGATTATAAGACGACGCCGATAATAAGGCGACGCTAAGAATAGAATGACGCCTAAAGTAAGACGACGCCGATTATAAGACGACGCTAATAATAGAATGACGCCTAAAATAAAACGACGCCTAAAGCAAGACGACGCCGATAATAAGACGACGCCGATAATATGACGACGCCGAGAATAAGACGACGCCGAGAATAAGACGACGCCAATAATAAGATGACGCCAAAAACAAGACGACGCTTAAAATAAGACGACGCCAAAATAAAGCGACACCTAAAATAAGACGACGCCAATAATAAGACGACGCTGTTAATAAGAAGACGCCTAAAATAAGACGACGCCAATAATAAAATGACACCTAAAATAAGACGACGACAATTATAAGGCCACGCCTAAAGTAAGACGACGCTGATAATAAGACGACGCATAAAATAAGACGACGCCAAAAATAAAACGACACCTCAAATTAGACGACACCAATATTAAGACGACGCCGATAATAAGACGACCCCTTAAAAAAAAGGCGACTCCGATAGTAAGACGACGCCGATAATAAGACGACGCTCAAAATAAGACGACGCCGAAAATAAGATGGCGTCGTAAATAAGACGATGCCGAAAATAAGACAACGTCGATACTAAGACGACACCTAAATAAGACGACGCCAATAATAACACGTCGCCCAAAATAAGACGACAATAAAACGACGCTGATAAATACGAAAACTGCTGAACCGATTTGGCAGATTGTTTTGAATTAGTTTTGGAACTCCAGGGAAGGTTTAAAAGGTGATTTTGAGGCGGTACGATGTTTGCCCGGTCAGCTTTAACATTACAGTATGAATAATTATTTTGTCACAGACCTTCTTTGCCTGAATGCTTTGTAGCATCAATACCTTTTATCTGGCTCAATGCCAAGCAGTAACCGAATGAGGCACGCACTAGACACGCTTAGTATATCTCAGTAATCATAATAAAAATATTACTAATAGTATTACCGCAATAACTGCAATAGATGGATATCGTAATTGATGTTATTTAGGGGCACCCTAATGGGTTTCTTTGATAATATCCCGCTGTGCTTTGAAGATCTTTAATTATATCCAGATGTTAGGTGGTGGCTTATTCAATTAACCTTTAGTTTTGTGCTCTTTAATTACTAGCAAAATGTCCGTGGCTTCGTCAGCGTCGCGTTCAATAATAGGCTATTTTACTCAAAAAAAATAATTAGTCCCGAAGATAGATTATCAAAAAAGGGTATGATTTAAGCTGTCACCAATTTAATTCATTTTGTGTTTCTTAAATAATAGGGTTTGCCCTCAAAATAGTAGATTTGTCACCAAAATGTGGTCACCAAACAATATAAAATCAATTCCACAATAAATTACCGAAAATCATGGAGATATGGGGTCAAGTACCAAATAAATGGTTTTGTATGTATTATAATAGGTTTGTCCTAATAGTATTTAAGCAAAGGTAGGTCGACGGAACCCCGCTTTGCGGGGCTCCTATTTCTGTGAGAAAGGTTTAAAGTAACCTAACCTATCCGTTTCGGGGTGTCCCCAGTCCCGAGCTCGCTTCGCTCGCTCTTACATCCTTGGTCCATTTGTTGACTACCTCCTTTTGGTGACAGATCTACCATTTTGAGCACCAAGCTATTATTTAAGTAATAAAACTATTATTATAAGAACGAAGTTTATATTCAAGTAATGCACTACAATTTTATTGGTAATCCATCTCATATTTTACACATTATATTAACAATAATTTGGTAATTCATACCTGGGAACACTCTTTGTTTATCTGAGAACGAAAATATTTCGTGGCGATAGATCTATTTATTAGGTGATACAACTTGATGACAAATATAAATTTTGGTGACAAAAAATATAGTTCCCATCAAAAAATACTTGGCCCGTATTTATTCTTTTGTTACATAAACCATCATAAACGGAGATATAACATTTCTAAAAAATCACGAGACGTCACTCGGTCCCGTATCATTTTACAGGCGTTAGGCTGCGTTTCCACCAGAGATGTGCGAGGATTAGTAGCGAGGAATGTGTTTGTAAAGAACCAATAGAATCGCTTCATTTACCTCGCCTCGGTCAGCACAGCTCTGGTGGAAACGGCTCAGCGGAGCTTGATTTTTGCACATACAAAACACGCGAGGGATGTGTACGAGGGATGTGTGCGACGGATGTGTACGAGGGATGTGTGCAAGGGATGTGTGTGAAGGATGTGTTGCGAGGAATGTGTGTTGAGAAATGTGTTGCGAGGTTTGCGGATACTGTACCACCCCCGTCGACACATTTCACAGCTTCGCAACGCATCCTCGCACCATACATTAATGCCCATTTTCACAGCTCCGCTACACATCCTCGCACCACACATTAATGCGCATTTTCACAGCTCCGCTACACATCCTCGTAGGCACATTTTCATCGCACAGCTTTAGTGGAAACGCCCACACATTTTCACAGCACATCTAGACATCCTCCCACGACACATTTCCTCGGCACATCTCTGGTGGAAACGCAGCCTTATGCTGCGTTTCCACCAGAGCAGGATGCGTGCTATGTTTCGTTTTCCCTACTATCGATACCTCGCATAGCTCGAGCTGCGCATCTTCGTAGCGCTAGCGTAGCTTGTGTGTAGCGTACCTTGTGGCGGCGCATCTTCATAGCACATCTTACTTTCACCGCTACATAGCGTAGCATCAATGGAAACGGTCACACAGTTTCGTAGCTCAGCTTTTACATCCTCGCAGCACAGCTACATAGCATATCTCTGGTGGAAAAGCATCCTTATCATAAGGGCAATAATGGTTTATGTTGTAAGAAAAGAAAAAAAGGCTTAAATTTTTTGATAACCTATCTTCCGGATGATGAAATTTTAGAATAAAATAGCCTGCACTTGCTAACATCTAAATTACTCCAGGTTTAATCAATCTCAATACTTCTCTTTCGTCAGTTTCTAAATTTTAACCGTTGGGCTATACCAAATTTTTATCATCTCTTAACAAATCATAAGTCAGATAAATAAAATATTAATATCATAGCCTTGAATCAGATCCATTCGAACTTGAGGAAAAATCTCGAAAAAATAATAAAGCGGATAAAAAAATATTGGTTTTGGCAATTGACTTTGTCGTAGGTATGTCAAATAAGTGGGTAAAACGAATCAAAGTTCACGGATTGAGGAGACGCGGCGAATACCACAGTAATGATGGTTTATAACTTTCTCCCCTGACTGAGGTGCTTTTTTTTTTTTTTTTTTTTAGCGTGGTAAATCATCAAATGAGTCCTCCGGCCCCGGGCAGGGCGGGAGGGACTGTCAGACTTTTACTGACTAAAATCCACGGTGTCCTTCATAGCCTGTTTCGTTCCGGGGTTACGGTAAGGAAATAATCCCGCGACCCCGGCAGGCTTTGGCCCTCTGAGAGGGGGGCCCCGTCATTATGCTGACGCTCTTTGAGGCGCGCGTGGGACACAACGCGCCGTCGACCCGGGCATGGTCCTTGGTCGGGCAGCGAGTTGCCCTTTACTCGCTGCCCGCATGCCCGCGCCTACGGTGGCCGGAGATCGTCTGCTGACGTCCGACGCCGCGGTCGCCTACCACTGCGGTTGGGGCGGAGGGAGGACGCTGTCCTCTCTCGCTCGCGGCCCGCCTCCTCCTTCACGAGCATTACTGCCTCGCAGAAGGAGCTGACCGCTTCCCACTCCGTCTCGCCCCGCAGCATGGCCGCAACCAATGCCGGGCGCGAGAGGTCTCCGCCTATCGCCGCCGTGAGGACACGTCGGTGCACCGCCCAAGCTGGGCAGTCTTGCACCGTATGCTCTACTGTGTCCTCCGGGCGATCTTCGCAGTGGTGGCACCCGGACGTTTCCTCCTTCCCCATCAGGCACAGGTACCTCCCGAAACTTCCGTGTCCGGTGAGGACCTGCGTCATCCGATAGGTCAGGACGCCGTGACGTCTCTCCAGCCACTCCTCAAAGAGGGGTCTTACCGCCGCAATTGCGGCGTGCCCGGCCTTCGGTAGCGACAGTCGTCCCCTCCATAGTGCCCTGAGATCGCGCCGGAGCTCTTCCCGCCGCGCCTCGACTTCACGGGGCAGCGGGGTCACGCCCCGGCGCTGCGCCTCCACGCGCCACTCATAGACGCGCTGGAGGGCAGTCGCCTCCAGATCCCAGGGCAGTAATCCGGCAAGGAGGTTGGCCGATTCGCCGGCAATCGTGCGGTATCCCCGGATCATCCGGATAGCCATGACCCTCTGGCATGCGACCAACTTCAGTGGTCGCGTCCGGATGCTCAGGGCCCACACAGGGGCCCCGTAGAGGGCCATGGACCGCACGACGCCGGCGTACAGCCTACGGCAGGAGGCGTTCGGCCCGCCGAGATTGGGCAGCAGTCGCCTGAGGGCGGCCGCCGCCCGGTTCAGCCTGGGGGCCAAACTCAGGAAATGCTCCCTGAAGTTCCACCGGCTGTCGAGGACGAGTCCCAGGTACTTCATCGTCCTCTTGACGCCGATGCGAACTCCTCCTACCGTTATGTGGGACTCTGACCGCGGCGCATTCAGACGGCCATGAAAACACATGGCCTCTGACTTGTGCAGCGCCACTTCGAGTCCCAGCTGCCGGATCCTATCGACGACTGTCGCAACCGCTTCCGTCGCCACGTCGGCCGCCGCCTGGTGCGACTCTCCCTGTGCCAGGACGAGCGTGTCGTCAGCGTAACATATTACGCTGACGCCGTCAGGGAGGTCGCTGCGCAGCACCCAGTCGTATCCGATGTTCCACAGGGGCGGTCCCAGGACCGAACCCTGTGGAACACCGCACGACATCTCTCGCCGGTTCCACTCTCCCCGGTGACCGGGGTAGATGACGGCTCTGTCCGTCAGGTAGTCCTCGACTATGCGGCGGAGGTAGGTCGGCACCCGGTGATACCGGAGTGCCTCCCTGATGCAACTCCAGGGCAGGGTGTTAAAGGCGTTGGAGATGTCCAAAGACACCGCCAAGACGACCCTGCCCCGGGCCACTGCATCCCCCGTCGTGAGGGCTCTCACGCGCATGATGGCGTCCACCGTCGAGCGCCCCCTGCGGAAGCCAAACTGGCTCTCCGACAGGTTCGGGCCCACTCGGTTCAGGTGCCCGACGAGGCGGTCTGCAATTACTCTCTCCAAGAGCTTGCCCGCCTCGTCGAGCAGCACGATGGGCCGGAATGCGGACGGAGAGTCCGCAGGGCGCCCGGGCTTCTGGATCAGGACCAGTTTCCCCGTCTTCCAACGAAGCGGGAACTGGCCCCTCTCCAAGCATGCGCTAAAGAGCCCCCCCAGTCGAGGCCCGAGAGTCCCCGAGGCCAGGACCCAGGCTTTCCCTGGCAGGCCGTCGGGTCCCGGGGCGGTATTTTTGGCTTTGAGCCGCTGTACCGCCACTCTCAGGTCTACCTCGGTCACCTCTGGAGCGTCGTAGACGTCGTCGTCGCTGTGGTCCGCGTTTGCGCCAGCTTCACTGTCAGATTCCGTCGGAGACGGAGCCATGGGCGGGGGAGTATGCTCCCCTCGCGATGGGAACAGGGCGCTCACCACGTCCTCCACGAACTGAGGCTGGAGACTCTGCGTCAACGGGGGGGCCCAGGGGCGGAGCCTTTCTCGCACCCACTTGTAGGGGCGGCCCCATGGGTCCCCGTCCAGAGTCCCCAGCATCTCCTCGCGGGCCAATTCCTTGGCCCGAAAGATCTCGTCGCGGAGGACGGTCTTCGCTGCCCTGTAGCCCTCGTACAGCTCCGCCTCTACAGCCACCGCATCCGGAGGTCGGGTGCGGCGCCTGCGGAACCTGGTGTACCGGCGTCGCGCGGCAACGCACGCCTCGCGCAGCGCTGCCAACTCGCTTGACCACCAGTACAGCTGACGCCGGGCGCGTCCTTGCCGGACCCGGGGCATGGCCACGTCACAGATCTCCGACATGGCCTCCCGGAACCACTCGGCCTCGTCGTTTATGTCGGCAGGCCTGTCCGGTGGTGACACCCAGGCCTGCACGATCGAGGCTTCCAGGAATAGCTCCCGGTCCAGCTGCTTCAGCGCCCATCGCGGACCACTTGGGTTCCGTCCACTTGGGACCGGCGCGTCTGAGGTCTGGGCGGAGACGTCGAACCGGATATACCGGTGGTCGGAATAGGTCTCCACCTCCTCCACAACGCGCCAGTCAGAGACGCGCGGTGACAGGTCGGAGGTGGCGAACGTAACGTCCACCACCGACTCGCCCTGCATCCGCACGCACGTGGGGACAGAACCCCGGTTCTCGATGACCAGGCCATGTGCCAGGGCCCAGTGCTCGAGTATCCTGCCCCGCGCAACGTCCATGGACCGGGAACCCCAAGCCGGATTTTTGGCGTTGAAGTCCCCGAGGACGAGCGCGGGGAGGGAACCGAGGGCGACGACAACGTCTCCCAGCTCCGTTAGGGAGTCTTGGAACTCGGCGAGAGTTCGGCTCGGAGAGAAATAAACGCCTACAACGGCGATCTCCCCGAACCGGGCTGCGACGATCCCGCGCCCTCTCTGTACGCGATCGAGGGGCGGGGTACCAGCGGCGGCCGACGAAATAATGGTCACCAAGCCGTCCAGGTCCGCTACCCAGTCATTCCTGGGCGGGACCCAATACGGCTCGGCGACCACGGCGACGTTTATCAACCACTGCGCCATGCTCTGGAGCAAAAGATCCTGAGCAGCGGCGCAGTGGTTGATGTTCGCCTGGAGGAAGCGCAATGGGGCCATTAATCGGAATCCATTGCAGCCTCCCCCAGGGCCCCTCGCGGGGGTACGGCCACGGCGGCGGCGGCGGCGGCGGCGGGAGCGGCGGCGGCGGCGGCGGGAGTGGCAGTGACGGCGGTGGCAGAGGGCCTACCTCTGCTCTTGGCTTTGGGGGGGGGGGGCGCAGGACTTGCCCCCAGCCCGGTGATCGGCCGGCTTGCCAGCCGCCGCACATGTGAAACAGTGCGGCGGGGCAGTGCACGAGCCAGCCTTGTGACCGGGCTGACCGCAGCGGAAACAGCTGTCGCTGCGGTCCACCTCCGAGGTGCAGTTGCATGCCACGTGGTTGCCCACCTGGCACCGGTAGCACCTCAGAGGTCTGGGATCCAGCAGTCTCACCTGCGCGGAAACCCACCCAACCAAGAGCCTTCGGCCCTCCTCCAGCTTTTTGGCTGCCGAGACGGGGCAGCTGACCGTGATGGTCTGTAGCCCCGCAAAGCCAGGACGCAGGACGCCCGCCCTCACCTGGTCGGGAGGGCACCCCCCAGTCCTGGCAACAGCAGCCACCACCTCTTCAACCGTCACAGAGTCATCCAGACCCAATATGCGCACGTCTGCGCGCTTGGTGGGCCTGGACACTCGGGCCTCGTCCGCGTTTAAGGACGCTCTGAGCCGTTCGGCTAGAGCGTCAGCGGTCGGGCCACTGGCCGCGCCCGGGAGCTCCAGCATCCGAGCTCCTGTTGCGGTGACCCGTAGACGGAGGCCCCCGGCGATGCCGAGCTCCGTGAGGTTCACTGCCTCCCGCGCCTTGGCAAGCACGTCGCGGTACGACACGCCCCTCTTGACCGCGTCCGGCTGCAGTGTAATCACCACAGCCGCGGTCTTAGGGGCGCGCAATCGCGCCGCAGCGTTGCGCTCTTTGCGCTGCCGCCGCCTCTCCCTCCTTTTCTTCGACCTGGCCGCACTGGCAGCCTTCCTCTTCTCCCCGGCCACTTGCCAATCGGCACCGGCCGGAGGAGTTTTTGGAGGAGGCTGGGCCTGGGCACCCTTCTTTTTAGGAGCCGACCGTGCCGGCCCCGCAGGTGTCGGGGTCAAGGTCGGCTTGGACGGGCCCGGCTTCGCCTGGCTAGGCTTTGCCGAGGCCGTCTTTGAAGGGGCCGTCGTCGCCGGAGGTGCCTGTTTGGTCGGGGGCGGCTTCGACGCGGCCACCGCCGCGTACGAGGACGCCGCCAGCGGGGGGCGCAGCACGCGGCTCTCCAGTACGGAGAACCGCTGGTTGAAGGCCGCCAGCTCCTTCCGCACCAGATTTAAGACAGCGTTGCTGCTGTCTTCTGTTGGTGCGGGCTTCGCCGGCGGCTCTTTCTGCCGCGCCTGTGCCTGTGTCCGCGTCCGGGGCTGCGGCTGCGGCTGCGGGACCTCCTCCCGGCACCCCTTCCGCAACCCGGCTAGCTCCGCCTTGAGTTGGATGTTCTCCTTCCGGAGAACATCCATCGCCGCCGTAAGCTTCGCGACCTCCTCCCGCATTTGGGACATTTCGTCCGTTGTAGTCGATGCGGGCGGAGGCCGGCCGAGGCTATCCGCCGCCGCCGCCAAGATTTTGGCCGTGACCACACTTATGGCCCTGTCTTTTGTGGCCTTTTTCCCCGGCTTGTTCTGGGTGAGGTTGCGGAGTGCGTCCTCCACCGTCTTTTCAAAGGAGGGCTCAATCGTCAGCCCTCTGCCTCCAGTTCCTCCAGTCCTGCCTCGGCCTTTACCCCGCACACTTGTGGGGATCTTCCGGCTCGAAGCAGGATCCTCTTCGGACGAGGAGACGTCGTCCCGGGAGCGCTTGAGGAACTCCTTCCTCCTGCTGGCGGCGCTCCCCTCGCTTCTCCTCGCTACGCTCCCAGAACCTACGCTCTGGAAGCTCACGGCGTCTGATGCCGAGTCGGACTCCGACTCGAGCACCAGCGCCCCCTCCCTCCTCGGAGCGGCACTCTGTGCCCGCTCGACCTTCGGTGCCTGTGAATCGGACGTACTGGACAAGTCCAGTGACTCCTCCTCACGGGCACGTGAGCCTCCCTGGCTCAATGCGGCGACTGCCGGAGCGAAAACAGGAAAAAAGCGATTTTTGTCCCCCCCAGAGTACGGTGGGACGGACCGAATCCTTACGGAATCGGTGCGGGATTCTCCAGCTGCGGAGCAGCTGGTACCCGCCTGGGGTATTAACTCTTCAAAGCGCTTCTTCATGTTGTTTTTTACTTTTTTAGAGAGGTGAGTTCCTCTATACCTAACCCCGAATTTCCCTCCCCGGTTCACTTCACGGTTACGTCTATAGACTAGACGCGTACCGGAAGTGAACATTTCCCGCCCCTGACCCAATCTCAGACGACTGGGCCCGCGCCGCCTGAAAGCTCGAGCTGACTGCTCGATCCTCCAGGCGGCGCGCCTTTCCCCGGTGTATCCCTCTTAGTTTGAAAGCCCCACCACGACGACAACGTGGAGATACGACGGTGGGGTGACTGAGGTGCTTATATAAATTTATTAGTTCGTGCTAAAAAGAAAAATGTATCCTAAAACCATTCGTTTATGGTCCAGAATCATAAATCTACGATATAAAACGCTGTAGGATTAGTTTGCAGGCTTTTATATCTTTGTAAAATAATCGCAGCCAACAGAAAATTGCATGAATCTGTTGATGCCGACTCATAAAAGTGTAATGTTTGCAATAAACAAACGTTTTTGTGGTTGCTCGTATTTTTAATGCCCATTGTTATGGCTCTGAATTTACTTTTTTTGGAGAAATACTACCCATTATGTTATATTGTTATTGGTTGCAATTACTTTGATTCATGAGTCTTCGGACAGCTGGACACTCTCGCTACTGGACCCTCAGATCTACTTGACCAGTCTTAATTTAAGAATTACCTAATGAGTTTTTAGCTCTTCTCTATATCAGTTAAGAGTTTACTGACTGTAAACTGTGTAGGTATCGGAAATGTAGAACTATGAATTCTATACGTTGCCCGACACAATTTTTTCTCCTGTATCATTGCATTGAATTTTTACTCAACCACTTTGCCAACCTGTATGTCATTGGCCTTTAACGTTCCCTGCTGATAGAGACAAAGTCCTCTACTCAGACCTTTTCTCATAACTCACCACGTGGATCCAGCCTGACTGATTGACTCTATTAATTGCGGACGGCACTCCGGACGACGGACTATGACAGATATAATTAACTAAAATATCTGTTAGTGTCCTCCACACACAGTGCGCTATATTCTGTCAGTACCGGCGTGAAACATTTGTCGAACCTATTTTGTCGATTTAAGAGTATGCTTAGGTGGTTTGTTATGTTGAGAGGATGAGTGTTAGGCGACTCACAAGATGTATTTATGAAGGAGATATGAGTGGCAACGACCGAAGGCTTCCTTAAAGAAGTATGTTCGTTAAGGAAGCCTTCGGTCGTTGCCACTCTTACTACTACTTATCTTATAGGTGAGATATTAAAAAAAGAGTTGCGTTTTATCTTGTCTGATGATATCATGAAATGAGTGGACCGCCAGCCTTGGGTGGAGCAGAAGTGACTGATAGATTCTAACTTAACAAAAATCTACCCTCTTCCTTCAGTAGCCTTAACGTCAAACCGCGTTGGGCGCTCTCATTGCTTGAGAGATTTCACGACCTTGGAGCAGGCCAATAAGAGCGCGAAACGCATTTAAAATAACTCGCATTAAGCACAGGGTAGCGAACTCTTGTTTCTGTATATTGCTTTGGGGAAACGGCTTCAGGTTATGTGGGACAATGTATTTAAGTATTTACTGTCAAAAATATTAAAACAAAAAAACATCAACAAAACTGAAGCAAAAGACAGACAATTTTATTCTGTTATGATAAATTTATTTTTCACCTCACCCGCTCGGAAAGATTCTATTTCTCATTCAAAATCTGAGCGCAAAACTCCATTTTGTGCTCTAGAGCACAAAGTGTTGTTTAAAATTCGAACACGTCTTGTATTCAATTGTTTTATACTTTTCTACACTGGCAGGCGAGCCGCCCCCACTTCATTTCCTCGCTGTGTGAGGTGAAAAGTTGTGTGTTGCACTCGGCAGCAAAGTTTTTCTGCGTCTCGTACCTTTGAAAACTTCGCATCGCTCAGGATTCTATATTTGAACCGCTCGTTTCTCTCGCGGTTCAATCTTAGAATCCTTCGCTCGCTCAGTTTTCAATTCAAGTACTCGCGCCAAAAATCAACTTTGCAGCCTTGCATAACAAATAACTATTGTGCGATAGAATACGGTCTAATCCCCCCATACAAGCGACTCCGCGTCCCGCACGCACCGCGGCTTCCATAACAGACACAAATCACACACACTCATCCCGCCATGAATATTAATCGCTTGCAAGTCTATTAGCCTCCACTGTACGAGCGATGCAGGCTTTACTAACAATAGTGTTTAGACTTAAATTATACGGGGTGTTTGAAGGGGTTCTCTATTGTGTGACCTAACTTTTTTATACATAATCTAATGTGACATAACTTTTTTTGTCCTAATCATCATTTGTCCGAATGATAACTTGCCCGAACTTAATACCACCCCAGGTAGCAAGTGACGTCGGCGACTAAAAAATGACGACATTCTTAAGTCAATTTAGGGTCACCACAGTTACGTCATTATTGTACGTCATACTTACGTACTATTATAGTACTGTACTGTACGTACTGTATAGGTCATAAATGATACCTCCTAACAACGTCATTTTACAGTCTGTCCCTTATTAGTCTAAATCTGCCCTCAGGTTGACGACTGTTGTATGACATATCTAGTCCTAAAGTGACCCAAAGAGCTAAAGATTGGTTAAACAACAGTTTATGGAATGCATCTGACTGACATAATTCCACGAGTGAAGTCGACCACCAACATAGCGAATATTATGGGCAAATACTAATCATTATAACAAGGATTTGTATAGCCGGTACATTAGTCCAGTCAACGAGGATTTTTTTGTATGAAGACTTTCGAAAAATTCCTCCGGCGCTGAAATTTGGCATATGATGAGAGTAGGTGATACAGATTACAGATGCACAATAATCCAAAAAAATTTTAGCCTAGAAGTTCCGTTTTTTTTATCTTAACATGAAAATTGCTTATAACTCTCTGTGAAAAATTCCTCAGCCTCAAATTGTTTTTGTATTTGTTTAAATGTATTAGTTAGAATAGGAAAGTATAAAAATCCAACAAAATTTCGATTTCAGTGTCACTCCAAATTAACTTTTTACATAACGCGCTCTAACTTCTAGTGAAAAATTGCTCAACCGATTTTTATTTTTTTATGTGATTTCTTATCCTTAAATACGTAGGTTTTGTTACGTAATCCAAAACTTTTTCCTTTTTAAACAACATTATTTGATGTCAAATCAATCAAATAATGACGTTTGAAAATGAAAAAGGTAACAAAACTATGTATTTAAGGATAAGATAACACATAAAAATATAAAAATCGGCAGAGCAATTAGTTACTAGAAGTTACAGCGAGAACGGAATCACAGCGATCAATATTTATTTAAAGTTTCGAAAAATAGTACCGCCTAGCTCGATAGATGGCGTTGTAGTCGAAATAGAAGTCGCTATGGTTTCGTTACCGCCGATAGTATAAGGTCTGAAGAATTAATTTTGTTTTGTTGAGAAGTTATTGAGAGCAATGCATCGGTACAGTGAATAGAAGTGTCAAGGTTACCAGTGTTAAGTGTTCCAATAACAACCCACTCCAAAGAGACCTGCGGATTTATACATGGTTTTGCACGTCATTGGCTGCCCTAATATGTACGGCCCAGTAACGTCCCTATGAATTCAGTATATGATGTCACTCCAACGTCAGTGGCTGCCCTAATACGTACGGCCCAGTAACGTCCCTATAAATTCAGTATATGACGTCTCTGTAACGTCTGTAAACTGACGTCTTGAGGCTGCGACAAATTGACGACATCTGATGGGACCCCCCGACGTCAAGACATGACGTCTCTCACGTCGAGCAGTACCGTAAACTGACGACATAATGACGTAAAAATGCTACCTGTACATAATTTCAAATGCCATAACATTGATATTCCTAAATACTGTATGTCCTAAATTTGTCTGTCATAAATATAACAATCTATAATATACAAAATACATAAAACCGATTGCCATAAAATACATAAGTCCTAAAGTTTGTCTTGTTACTGATTACCACCCAATAAGGAATATCGACGGAGCCCCGCTTCGCGGGGCTCCTATTTCTACGTGCAAGGTTTAAAGTAACCTAACACGAAGGGGATGGCGGGGTCTTTCAGACCCCGCCATCCCCTTCGAACCTAAACTGTCCGTGTCGGGGTGCCCACAAGTCCCGAGCTCGCTTCGCTCGCTCTTGGATCCCAAGATCTTCGGTTTCTAAGCAATTTAATGAAATATCAGTTTTACTATACCTAATTGAACATTCGGAATAATTCACATTATGTAATACAATGATTAGGAAATATGATTTTATTTCATACAAAATTAGGAGATTCAATTATTATGATACTAGATATTATGCCAGAACAGCTTTAGAAGTGAAGATAATTATGTAAAACAATATTTAGAACTTTTGATCATTATGGTTACTGAATTTTATACCAAACGTGTTATGGATAATGATTTTCGGACAAACAATTTTAGGTGACGAAAAGGGATACCGTTTGAAGGAGGATAGAGAATATATTGAAGGAGGACTTTCAGAATTCGATTCACAATACAGATAAAAAAAATGAGACCTTAATTTTTGAAAAGTCGTTATCCTTTACTACTAAAAATAATCGTAAATAGTTGTGAACATTAGTGTAGGTAACTGTGGTCAAATCAAATTTTATTAATCCGTTTTTTTTGGCGTGGTAAAATTATCAAATGAGTCCTCCCACCTCGGGCAGGGCGGGACGGACTGTCAGACTCGTACTGACTAAAATCCACGGTGTCCTTCAATAGCCCTTTATGTTCCGGGGTCACGGTAATGAGATAAGTCCCGCGACACCGGCAGGCTTTGGCCCTCTAGAGGGGGGGGCCGTCATTATGCTGACGCTCTTTGAGGCGTGCGTGGAACACAACACGCCATCGACCCGGGCATGTCCATGGGCGGACAGCGAGTTGCCCTTTACTCGCCGCCCGCATGTCCGCGCCTACGGTGGCCGGAGATCGTCTTGCGACGTCTGTCGCCGTGGGCGTCCACCACCGCGGGTGGTGCGAGTGACCTTAGATAAGATTGAGTCCACACGGTGGACAAACGTTACGGTACATTTTCCAATTTTATTTATTAGGGATCTGGACCTGCTCTAAACCAGTTTTATTTTTTATCAGGATTATTTTCGGATACTTTGTCATCGGTTTGAATATGTCCCATGTCTATACATATAACATACTGTATATACTGGCACAGATTACTAATACTGTGTAGCTTGTCGTTGGAATGGCACAGATGTTGCATAAGTAATACAATATCTGTTACTACGAACAAAATAATTTTATGAATCTAAACTTGGCTTTTGTGCTCTTAAAACATAAATATAAATAGGTACTTACATTGAACATTTTAAACTTTCTAGGATTTTCTCTATGTTGGTGGGTTATGCCTACAGCGGGTACTACCGGCAGCCTCAATGTCGCGGGTGGCTTGCACCAGGGGTTGGCTCTCAGCCCGTACCTCTTCCTGCTGATAATGGATGCTCTGACGTCGGACATCCAGGAAGAGGCCCCCTGGTGCATGCTGTTTGCCGATGACATTGTGCTGATTGCCGAGAGCGGCCTAGCGGGCTAGAGGAGCAGATTGGAGGTGTGTTGGCAAAGACTGGAGAATGTTGGCCCGGAATTAAGCAGAACTAAAACAGAATATTTGTTTTGCGATTTTGGCGGTCTCTCCAGTTCCGTGCCCATTACTCTTGCCGGAACGCCCATACCAGTCTGTTCCGACTTCTGGTACCTCGGCTCGCTTGTCCAAGGATATGGCGATGTAGACCGGGACATAACACACCGGATCAACGTGGGATGGATGAAATGGCGACAGGTCACCGGAACAACTTGCGACCCACGGATGCCCCTCATGTTAAAGGGGAAAATATACAAATCCGTGATTAGACCTGTCGTATTGTATATGGATCGGAATGCTGGGCTGTGAAAAAGATGGATGAGAAACGATTGCATGTTGCGGAGATGAGGATGTTGAGATGGATGTGTGGAGTGACAAGAATGGATAAAGTAAAGAACGAGTTTATAAGGGGAAGTTTGAAAGTGACGCCTGTTACAGAAAAAATGAAAGGGAATCGTCTGTCCTGGTATGGACATGATGTGATGAGGAGGGATGAGACTCATGTGACTAAGAGAGTGATGAGTATGAATGTTGATGGATGGAGAGGAAGAGGAAGGCCAAAGAAAAGATGGATGGATTGTATACGAAATGATATAAATGAAAAAGGAGTAAATGATACTGTGACGTCTGATAGGGGAGAATGGAAGAAAAAAACGTGTTGCGCCGACCACAAGTAAAAAGGGATAAGGGCAGGATGATGATGATGATGATGATGATGATGGTGATGATGGTGGGTTATGCCTACCATGGCTTGGTTCGTTCCTCCAGTGTATATGCTTCATCCCGTTAAACATTCATTGCGATTGAGAAGATTGAGTGCACTCGAGGTGTGGAAATTCATAGATACAATATTATATTGTTGAAACCAAACAAAGCTCTTAGGCCTTTGTCAAACAGACAGGCGATAGCGAACCGAACCGAATCATGTCATATAAAAATGCGAAAGCGATCCGATACTCTATGTGACAGGCTTCAAACAATTGCATACATTACAAACAAAAACGCTACGCCACGCATTCGGTTCGTCTGTCAGTTTGACAATAGCTTTAATGTAGCCAAGTACCTATTTAAAAAAGTAAAAATACAAAATACTTTTAAGTGAAACCACAGAAAAAACCTGTTGTATCAATAAATTAGCATGAAACGGAGATTGTCGAGACGCGGGGAACGGGGGAGGGGCGGCAACGAACAAAGCGACCAAATAACTCAGCGGCGACGTCTGAAATGTGAAAAATTTAAATATTTTACAAAGAAAACTAGCGTTTTACCGGTTTTTTTCGCGGAATGGGTTACTTTTATTCCTATTGTAGTTGTTATTTATAGCGAGGAGGATGCGGCTGAGTGTTAACGTTACTGTGGACCAAAGTTGTTGAGTCAAGGCGGAGGAAGAAAGATGGTTATTGAGGCTTTCTTTACAAAATACATAAAATAAAAGGTTAATATGCCTCACTGTCTCTTCTTTTTGTGAGAGATTAAAGCGTTTACATACACCTAGACCCGACACAAATATTTTGTAGATCACAAAAATATTTTTTCCGTGTGATTTAATCAAACCCGCGACACGCTGCACATTACTTAGTTAATAATTTAGCACTAACCGTGTCGTTAAAGTGATAATAAACAAGCAATACTAAATATTATGACAATCTTAATATCCTAACATAATTACGCGAAAGTTTGTTTGTTTGATTGGTACCTCTTCACGCATAAACCACTGCAATGAAAGACAAAAAACTTTTCGCATACGTTGTCAGGTGTACAGAGACAGACAAAGTTCTTTTCATCCCAAAAAAATACTGTTTCTAAGAAAAACCACAAAAACTGTAAAAATATCGTCCGTTTATGACTTTGATTTAAGCGGTGAGCGGTGCGGCGGGCGGCGCGAATAGGACATTAATTACTTTGTAATCATTATCATCATAATAAATATTAATGATCTTACCACTCGCCGTTCCGCGCTCAATCACCACCGCCGCTTACAGCGACGAGGTAGTAAAAGTACATGTGGCGCGAATTAATTAACAAATTCAAAATTAACGCGATCGAAGCTGGGGTTAAAAGCTAGTGTCTAAATAAATAGGTACCGTTCTTATTTTCTGTGTAACCTCATGTGAAAAGGTCGTGAGTTCATGTAGGTAATCATCGCACGAGTAAATTGATCATTAACCTTTGCCGAAACATAGCGGCTTGATTGCTGGAAGGCCTCACACAGGGAACGTTCCTAGAAATCTAAATATCGAATGTAATAAATTCAAAATACTGAAAGCCTGTAATGGTAGTGAGGTTTAGGTAAATTGGTAGAAAAACAAGTGAACCTAAGGGATTATTTTTGATCAGTACTTTAGCTTTTTTAGTGGATTTATTTTTTATTATGAATACTTAATTAACTAACGTAATAATAGTTAATGAACTGAGAAAGAGCATCGAAGAATTCATCCACATCGCTGCCAATGGGTTAAATGCCCATGAACGCTGGCAGCATTGTCACATTGTATGGCGATGCTAATGATTTGGCCAAGAAATAGACCAGCCCTCTGGTCACGCGAAAGAGTCGACTATAAATTAGCAAGTTCTTTAAAAACTTGGTGGGCACTCGGACCCCATGGCCCTAGTGTTTAAACCCCAAAGGGCTCAAATACATAGCTGCTAGGCAAGCCATTGTATTTACGCCCTTTGAGGTTTTCAGCACTTGCAGCAGCCGCACCGGCATTTTTAAAACAATTTTAATTTTGAGATAATTATGACAATAGTTTGTTTATTATTTTGCTGTTGCCGGCTGTTTCCTTCCTGTTAACTCGAAAATTATCCCACGGAAACGTAATACCGGGTATTTTATGTGTCACGCAATATCCTATCTCCGAGCCCTTCATCAAAATCCGTGCAGCTGTTCTGACGTTTCATAACAAACATTCAAACTATCAAAAATGAAAATAAATCATTTCAAATAGGCCAGTTACAGGCACTTTTGAATTGTCAAAAAACAAAAAAAAAATGTATGGTGCTATCGCGTTTATAACAAAAGTAAAACTAAGAAAAGTAAAAGTATTTTAAGTGTAAGTAGGAAGTAAGATAAATTAAAGTTTTTTTTTTTTTAATCTAAGTATGTTCGATTTTCAGTGTTTCCATACGTGTAGTCTGTGGTATCAAATTCAAATGTTTTAGACGGTGAATCTAAATAAATCCACTTCAGTTTACGCTCGTGTGGACATGCTCTTATTTCGCAATCATCATCTCGATTTGTTATTACAGATGTACTCGTGTGTTCATTGAATTGAGATAATTTTACTCAAACATGATTACTGTTCATGAATGTATTTATAAGATAAAGTCAGACAGTTAAATCTAGTGTTGATATTACCAAAAGTCTATATTTCTTATCCCAGGAACTTTGTTCTTTGGGAAAAACTAAATGACGAAAATAAGTTACATCAATTTTTTTATTTCTATGTCCCCATTATACCTTGCGTCCCCATCTTATACACTGTCCCCTTATGTAATAAATACATTAATAGTGTTTCATAAAATAAGGTGCACCCTGCTTAAACCATTTGGAAAATACGGACATGATAATATTATTACGCTAAGTGTACATAGTTCAAATTGTGGAATAATAGCTTTCTTTTTTGGCCTGGAGCCTCACCGGATGAGTCCATCTAATCTGAATAAAGCGGGAGGGACTATCAGATTTAACTGACTAAAAAAAACCTTCTAATTCCTTCTGTTCAGTTCATTTTTTGCTATCCAGTGCACGTTGTAGACAACACCATGACTCGTTCAGGCGTTTGACTCCTTCAGTTTGATAACAGCTCCTTGAGGCTTACAGAACACGACACGCTGTCGACTCGGGCAAAACACCGGGCATTACGCATTGAAGAGTTAGTTATAGGGAAATCTATATGCCACAAACATTACGACAGTGCGTAGCTTTCACAGTTCACCTCTCACATATTCTCCAAGTAATTCAATCATACAACTTCAAACCTACCAATGTGGTTGATGTATACTAACACAGCGATAAACTACAAGTACAATCATGTAGACAACTATGTACCAAACTTTGGTCAAAACGTTAGGTCAAGATAGTTCGCTTGAGAGGGTAAATTGACCCGTTTTGACCCGTTATGGGGTGAGGTCAGTTATGGCAGCAATAGGTTAAATGATTTTGGGGACTGTTTATAGACCGTATGAGTTATAGTTTGAGGGTTACTGTGATTGTGGGCGACCGTATGGTGGACGGGGTAAGGAAGACCCTTTTTCTAGTTCACTGATTCTGGATATGAGACTGGTGATGAAGGATGATGCTATAAGGATAAATTTCGTCCAGCAGTGTAGAAGGTGATATCGAAATGAACGTGTTACTATTGTACTTAATTGTGCTATCTTGTTTGGCCTCATGTCTCCCTCTTTCAGTTGTATGTAAAAAGAAGTAGCTTATGTCAGTCTCCAATACCAATATCCCATATATCTTAGTACTTAACTTCTGGAAAATCAGTTCAGCGATTTAGGCTCTAAAGCGTAATACCCAAACACATTTTCAGTTAATAATATTACGATGGGTAACGGGACTGTCTAAACCGTTAAACCTGAACCTGAAACGTAAAAGGCAATCGAAGGAACAAGGTTGATTTTAATCATTAAGAGTTCATTCTGCTCCACTAAGGGCGGGAGGAGTCGTTTGATGATTTTACCACCAGATAAATTATGGAATCCGGCGTTACTTTGCGGAAATCCATGACATTATATGTTATGAAAAATATCTTGTTTTAATTCCGCGACAAAAATCCTGGCTTCCGCGACAAAAAGCGAGGCCGAGCGCTTATCGAGTCAACATCTCCTGAGGATGCCCCTTGGAGGGGGCGAAACACGTGTCGAGTATAGGTTTGATTGCATGGCATGTTTTTCTGTTTCTTGCACTTGTGCATATGCATGTGGCGATCACAATCCACTGAACTTCGTCCGCAGTCTTTTAAAAAATTACCCTTTTGAGTCGTTTGGAATAATATACCTAGCGATAAATGGGCGAGACTAGCTTCTTTATTGCACTCTCAACGAGGAAGGGTCAAAAATTTCAATTGCGAAATTGTCGACTTTCGCTCAACTTTGAAACATGAAAAGTAGTATGAAACGATTTGGTTGGTTCCACTCAAGAGCGGTGGCGTTTTCATGAAATCATTCAAATGATTATTGTCAAAGTTAAGAATCAGCATACATTGCAAGCCTCAAACATCAATAAACTTTATTATTCAATTACTTAATTATAAAGTTTATAAATATTAATAACTATACAATTTATTTAATATGTTAATAAAAATTATAAAATTTATTGATAGCCCTAATTTATCTTAGCTCAAAAACCGCGTGATCGTTAGTTAAACTAACCATTTGTTAAATCCTATACATTTATTAACCATTTCTTAAAAACTGGAATTTAGCAACAGTTAGTTTAACTATTGATCAAACAAATGGCCTTTGAAAAGACAACTAAGGCTAGAATAGAATAGTAGAATAAACTGGTTATGGAAGTGTCAATTAGGTACAACCGCGTATTTCTAAATGGCTTGACTTATTGTGTGATAAAATTACACCTAAATCCAAAATTTAAAATATGAGTAATGGCACATTTTCATTGTTTGTTTCTGATGAGATTTCTGTCTGCATGCCACAGGGCCCGCATTCGGGGAACCGCTTTCATTAGTTGATAGGGTCCGCATGCGGGGTGCGAGTGATTTCTGTAACGCATGCGACAGAGCCCGCATTCGAGGAACCGTTTTTATTAGTCGATAGCCCGCATGCGGGGTGTAGGAAAACCTTCATGTTCGTCACTATTTATTGACAAGAGTGGCAGACCCGCATTCTGTATATCGACCAATGAATTTCATTGGTCGATAACCCGCACTGTATAACGCAAGCGGGGTATCACTGCAGACGATGTAACGAAGAAGTATCGACTTGTGACTTTCATTGGTTGTTATCTCGCATGTGAGGACTCTCCGTATGCTGTATACCGAACGAGTTAACGACCAATTAAACTGCTCTATAATGTATCTGTAGGTATTATTATTGTTACAATTATGTACAAACTGAAATATGTATAGGTAAAAAATAAGATAATCTGTATCTCTGAAAGTGTTTATCTTCAGACAAACCTGTTGTTAATACTTGTCCGGACGTCCATTACTCCACTCTATTTGATTCCTCAGCTTAGTAGTTTCATTTATTTTGCTGTCGGAAGCTAATTTATTATGTCTTCTCAGTGAACGGTAATTGATTGAGAACAAATCGCTTGAACACGACTAACACGACTGTTTAGATTTCTTGTCTTCTAAGTCTTGGCTACATAGAAAGCGGAGCGGATAGCGTAGTAATTACGATCGGTCGTCCCTATTGTAGCCTACAGTACGTGAAGGGATGTCAAAGTGTAAGGGTATTGCAACTTTTTCTCAGAAAAATAACGCAGGTCTTTCCGCGTCCGCTTTCGCGTTTACTGTAGCATAGGCTCCATGTCTATGAAATAGAACGTTTTCAACAAATAATCACGATGTATCCTATCGAGTCATCTTATCTAAGCTGTTTTTGTTAGGAACAATTCAATTGGAGGAGGCTCAGACAGCTCTAGACGTTTGGTTTACCAAAAATCACGAATTCACTTACATTCAATTGTTTTATTTAGGTTTTGGTCCAAATACACCAAGCTTTAAGTAAATTGATTTTGTATCCAATTGCTTGTATCAAGGTCTTCCTAGGGCATCGCATCTCTGCGTTACAACTCACATCTGGTTTGCTTTCTTTTGTGTATCGTCTTTGGCTTATTTAATTTAATGTTTTAACAGCGTATCAATCTAATTCCCAATTGCAAGTCCGATCAGCATAACAAATTAAACAAAATCAAGAACTCTGTGCAGCCACAGTTTCACCTAGTACTGTTACTTACTGTTAGATACTGGTGCAAGTATGAAATGATAAAAAAGTGTTAAGGGTTGTTCAGAGTGAAAAAGTACCTAAAAGTACCTACCTATTCATTTCAAGAACCTGCTTGTCCAAAAAACCCGGATAAAACATTATAATTATTTTCAAAACGCTACCTCTTATGCCTTACACGGCACCCAATCGAGTAATGTTCAGCCGCGGCCCACTGAGTCATGAAACGGATATTTTGTTTGAGGCAACTCTTTGTACACTCAACATTGTGAATTTTGTTGACGGCAACTTTCCGATATTTTCTCTTTAGCTGACTTTAATGGCGGCGGACTTATCGGCTTTTAAATTCCTTTATTCAATGTGTTTAGTGGATTGAATTTTTTCGTTCTTGAGATGGATTATCTTTAGTGTAGGATTATAATACTTATTGAGTATCTAATGTAACTAATATTATGAATTCGAAAATTGGAATTATTGTTACTCATTCACATCAGAACTACTGAACAGATCATGATGTTTAGCTTAGAAATTCGTTTTAGTAATAGAATAATATATCTTCCATTGGGATAAGCCTGGCGAAGCCGCTGGCATAGCTAGTTTTTCTTATACATAGCTTTTTCGTAACAATTTTGGGATCGGCTTCCAGTACGACCTATTCATTGATTTACCGTATTTCACACTGAGCGATCTGTCTGACTTAATAACCCAGTAACTGCCACAACCGTTGTTTTATACTAAATACCTGGATGAAAAAAAAAAAAACAGAAAATAATATAGTTCGAACCGAGTATTAAAATTGCATTCCCAAAATAAACAAAATAATAAAGAAAAACCAATGTGCGAAATGAAAACAATTTTCCAAAAAACATATTTCGTATTGGAATTCATATTACCATAAAAAAAAAACAATGGGCGCAAATATTGAAAAAAAAAACAACAATTTTACACCGATTCTTTTTCGTAAACATCCAAAAAAAAAATGCGGACTTTCGGTACCAAAATAGGGTTGCCCCGCAAATAAGATTGAAGTTTTATAACCAAATACGCATATCGAAGAGAAAGAGGAAAGGTTTGTATCTTTACCCATATGCATGTTGTGTGATATTTAGCCGTGCTGCCGAGCGGAAGGGACGAAGACTACTAAATAATCAAGGGGGAGCTGTAGGAGCTGCGGACAGCCCTGACCGGACAACGGCCCAGTAGGGTTGCCCACTTTTAGGGCTGTCCCTGACTATAAGATAAGTTGGATGCGTGCAGTAACTTCGCACGTAATGGTGGTCGACGTTTAGTCTTGATTGGAATCCGACGATTTGTGAGTTCCGAGTTGTCCTGATAGTACAGGATCCGTACATAGAACGACCTTCACCGATCGAGTAACCGGACGAAATGTGTTTTTTATGAATTAAAATATGTTGAAGAATGTGACGGTGATGGGTTGCCTCATGAAATCCTGTCAAGGATATTTTTAATTAATTTTATAAAAGGTTATTTTTTTTCAATACCTTCACCGATAGAGTAACCAAAAAAAATTAACACCAATTGAAAGTCCGAAGTCTATAGAATATGCTAACGTAGGGTTGCCTACCTTTTTCTTGTCAAGGTTATAGGGTTGCCTAATTTGAACAGGTGATAAAAAAATGCTACCTTCACCGATCGAGTAACCAAATAAATTATATATCAAAATAAAGACATTTTTTTTACGAATACGATGGTATACGGTTGCCTATGAAAAACTTGTCAGAAATTAGGGTTGCCAAGCGTTGAAGTTTGAAAATTTTAGACGGTTGGAAGCAAAAATGAGTAGATAAACGGACTAAGCTTCTTAAGAACGAGCAAAATTGTTACATTTTTTGGTAGGGTTGTCACAATGGGCCATAGGGTAATACAAATTAAACAAAAAATATTTTAAATAGTTTTATTATCTATATGATAGAATCGAATCAAATCAAATAAAATAATTTAATGCAACCAAGACAATTTTGAATTGTCAAAAGACATAAAATAAAGTTAGTACAAAAATAGTTATGGTGCTACAATCCCAGTCACAAGACATATTAATAACTGTGAAAGTACCGTAGATACCCATTCCAATAGTCCAGTCAACGAGGCATATGTGGTCCGAAAAATTCCTCCTCCGTAACTGAAATTTGGCATATTATGATGAAGGTGATTATCGGCGACGAGACCCACGCAACGACAAGGGGTGCAAGTAGTGGGAGGGCCTTTGCCGTTGAACAGTGTGATTTTTAAGACAAGTGTTTCCTAATCAGAATCCAGTGATTGTGTTGTGTATATATTAGATTCTAATTAGATTATCTTGTACGTTCTTATTAGTTTCTAATTAGATAAGTTTTTTAGTCGAAAACTGTAAAAGTTTAAAACTTAGATTATTACGTAACTTGAAAACTCACTTTTTTGTTTATGTATGTTTTTCAATTAAAGTATTTAAAAGGGTTGTGTTTCATTACAAAAATAGATTCACAAGTTGTTTCATGAAGATCGGTCCAGTAGTTTTCAAGTTATTGAATTTTTTTTGAAATCGAACTTTTGTTCTTGTGTAACTTTTAATAGTTTTAGTTCTAGGTTTTTTTTTTATTTGTTTAGAAAAAAACCCTATAGGGTTGAGAGAGGGGCCACTCAAAACGTGGGGGCGTATCTTTGCAAGTTACACCCACGATCTATACACTTCATGTAAATATATCCCATAAATAATACCTTAAATAATATACGCACCACGTTTTGAGTGGCCCCTCTCTCAACCCCGTAGGGTTATTTTCTTAGTTTTAGGATATTTAAAAACGTGGGTTTTTAGATTTTTTTAAATCTATTAATTATTTGCTAAGACCGAGACCTTCGTAGCCTTTATTTTCTTATAAAATTTATCCTTACAGCTACATAGCTGTAAGGATAAATTTAAAGGTGTAATACATATTACACCTTTCTAAATTTGTCCTTACGTCTAGTTTTATATAAAACAAACATATTTTACATACAACAATAAATAAAAAAAAATCCTCGAACTAAAACTATTAAAGCATAAGAACAAAAGTTTGATTTCACAAAAATTGCAATAACTTGAAAACTACTGGACCGATCTTCATGAAACAACTTGTGAATCTATTTTTGTAATGAAACACAACCCTTTTAAATACTTTAATTGAAAAACATACATAAACAAAAAAGTGAGTTTTCAAGTTACGTAATAATCTAAGTTTTAAACTTTTACAATTTTCCACTAAAAAACTTATCTAATTAGAAACTAATAAGAACGTACAAGATAATCTAATTAGAATCTAATATATACACAACACAATCACTTTTTTTTTTTTTTTACGTGGCAAAATCATCAAATGAGTCCTCCAGCCCCGGGCAGGGCGGGAGGGACTGTCAGACTTCTACTGACTAAAATCCACGGTGTCCTTCAGTAGCCTGTTATGTTCCGGGGTCACGGTAAGGAAATAATCCCGCGACCCCGGCAGGCTTTGGCCCTCTGAGAGGGGGGCCCCGTCATTATTATGACGCTCTTTGAGGCGCGCGTGGGACACAACGCGCCGTCGACCCGGGCATGGTCCATGGTCGGGCAGCGAGTTGCCCTTTACTCGCTGCCCGCATGCCCGCGCCTACGGTGGCCGGAGATCGTCTTGCGACGTCCGTCGCCGCGGGCGTGCACCACCGCGGGTGGGGCGGAGGGAGGACACTGTCCTCTCTCGCGCGCGGCCCGCCTCCTCCTTCGCGAGCATTACTGCTTCGCAGAAGGAGGCGACCGCCTCCCACTCCGTCTCGCCCCGCAGCATGGCCGCAACCAATGCCGGGCGCGAGAGGTCTCCGCCTATCGCAGCCGTGAGGACACGTCGGTGCTCCGCCCAAGCTGGGCAGTCCTGCACCGTATGCTTCACCGACAACACAATCACTGGATTCTGATTAGAAAACACTTGTCTTAAAAATCACCTTAAAAATCACACTGTTCAACGGCAAAGGCCCTCCCACTACTTGCACCCCTTGTCGTTGCGTGGGTCTTGTGGCCGATAATCACCTTCATCATAATATGCCAAATTTCAGTTACGGAGGAGGAATTTTTCGGACCACATATGCCTCGTTGACTGGACTATTGGAATGGGTATCTACGGTACTTTCACAGTTATTAATATGTCTTGTGACTGGGACTGTAGCACCATAACTATTTTTGTACTAACTTTATTTTATGTCTTTTGACAATTCAAAATTGTCTTGGTTGCATTAAATTATTTTATTTGATTTGATTCGATTCTATCATATAGATAATAAAACTATTTAACATATTTTTTGTTTAATTTGTATTACCCTATGGCCCATTGTGACAACCCTACCAAAAAATGTAACAATTTTGCTCGTTCTTAAGAAGCTTAGTCCGTTTATCTACTCATTTGCTTCCAACCGTCTAAAATTTTCAAACTTCAACGCTTGGCAACCCTAATTTCTGACAAGTTTTTCATAGGCAACCGTATACCATCGTATTCGTAAAAAAAATGTCTTTATTTTGATATATAATTTATTTGGTTACTCGATCGGTGAAGGTAGCATTTTTTTATCACCTGTTCAAATTAGGCAACCCTATAACCTTGACAAGAAAAAGGTAGGCAACCCTACGTTAGCATATTCTATAGACTTCGGACTTTCAATTGGTGTTAATTTTCTTTGGTTACTCTATCGGTGAAGGTATTGAAAAAAAATAACCTTTTATAAAATTAATAAAAAATATCCTTGACAGGATTTTGTGAGGCAACCCATCACCGTCACATTCTTCAACATATTTTAATTCATAAAAAACACATTTCGTCCGGTTACTCGATCGGTGAAGGTCGTTCTATGTACGTATCTTAGACTATGAGAATTGTATCTGATTTGTTTTTCGACTTTCGTTTTTATTCTATCAACGTTGTGTTTGTTTTATGAAGAACAAGCTTGTGCTCGCTCCGTTTTTAAAGTTAAGTTAGTACATTTTTGTGTGAAAGAATAACAATCGTCCATCCATGGTCCATCCATTTATCTATCTACCCTCAAAAGCTTTCACATTTATTATAGTTTTACGAAATAAGTTTGAAGTAAAAATACTCGTATAACTAAGTCATCATCGTTTGCCTAGTTTTTTTTAACGATAATGAAGCCGACCGGATACAGCTGAATACCAGTTTTGTACACTGAGCGACTTCCGATCGACAGACGAGACTAGGTAATAATTAACATTCTACCTTCATTTATAAAACAATTTTATCGAGGTGTTTTATAGGAATATCTCAAAAACAGCTGTCAAAACATCACTTTAACTTTGTTGGAATATTACAAGATACAAATTATTTCAATTCCATCCGTTTTAAGCTTTGTGAAACGTCACGTAGACGCTCCGACGCTCTTCAGATCTGACAGCTGACAAATAAAACTGGATTATTATTAATGGCTTTCATGCTTTACTGAATACTGAACAAGAGGGAAATTAGTCCAAAAATATATTAAGTCTGAAAAACTTTGATAACTAAATGCCCTTAAATAATTTAATTTAACTAGATAAAGTTTTCCAAACTGATAATACAAAGAAGTTTTCAGTTACAGTTGGAAATCTGTATTCCAAATTGTTTTTCGCAAAAAGTAGTAAATACCTGTTAGTGAAAGTTTTTGCTAAAATTATTCAGTCGACGGCTTTCATGAAAAAATGTTTAGATATTTTTAATAGAATCCAATGTTTTATTTACTTTAATTTAAACTAAGACAAACAATGTAAGTTAAATGAATACCAAAAACCTGATAACCAGCCATACGTACTGAAGCTGACCATACCTAAAACTACAAAAACGTAATTACAAGAAAAATTATAAAAAAAAAAACTCATACAAAATATTCATCACTGAAGC
The DNA here is from genome assembly GCA_954870645.1 of Agrotis clavis. Classification (NCBI taxonomy): domain Eukaryota; kingdom Metazoa; phylum Arthropoda; class Insecta; order Lepidoptera; family Noctuidae; genus Agrotis; species Agrotis clavis. The sequence continues at coordinate 21,250,590 of OX940939.1, forward strand.
GTCACTGGCGATTTTGTACTGTTTTTTTGCGGGTATAGATCAACAATTTTGTTGAGTCCTCCGATGTATGGAGATGAACTCTCGTCAACATCGTCCAAAAGATCCTTGTACCTCATAATAAATTAATCAATGTTGTATTTAAGCTACTCGTATACTTGAATAATAAATATACCCGTTCCTGAACTAAACGCGACCTGGATAACACAATAAGCCAGCCGACAATCTACTCCAATCTACATGTAGTAAACCTATAAAACCACTCCACAATACATTTCCAGCATAACTTAGTTCACTTTATTCCGACTACCCGCAATTTACAAGACAAATTACACAAAGGCTATCTCGCTGAGAGCCAGGTGAACTTTGGCTTTTAAATAAATAAAACCGCATCCCCGACTTTGCGTCCACTATGTCCTATAGGTGTACAGTAAAAACGCGGCCATTTTTTGTTGCGGTCGAGACGCGCGATCCGACCGCCCTGTATAAATCAGGACTTATTAATTTTATTTTTAGTCTGTGTTTTGCGAAAACTAAATAGAATGCTTATATGTATTTTTGTTTTTGTGAATGTATGGCCTCTAAATGGGAGATCATAATTATTTTGATTAAAAATAATAATTATTTTATTTGCGTTTTCGTTAATTTAAAATTATTGAATGATTAAATTAATCAAAGCGTGAGATTTTAATCACAAAACTGTCGATCGAAAAACAAAATAAATCCGTGATAAGATAATTAATGTATAGGATTATTTGAGTCTAGCAATAACTAGTACTGTAGGCACCGAAGCGGCGACGATTAGCGATAAGCGAGTAGAGCTAGCAATTAGGCTGCCTGTCCATTGATGCGGAGCGAGCTCGAGGAAATATTAACCAATAGGATTGCTCCATTGAAGAGGAGCGGAAATTTGGTACAATCCTATTGGTTAATATTTCCTCGTTTCTCCGCTCCGCCAGCTCGCTCCGTATATTGATACGGAGCGAGTTGGCGGACCTCCCTACCTGTCCATTGGGACAGGCAGCCTTAGACGCGACTGCCAGTGTGTATTATGGTTGGGATAGTTTTGTTGCTGACCCATGAGCGAGTGAGTGAGCCCGTCGCCGTCGGCGATTACTCGCTGGCATGCGTTATTGATTGCATATATTGTATCGTTGAGATAGTTGTTTCTTAACCTTAAAGGGAGCGGGCGCGCGTAACCGAAAAGACCTATGTGATAAATAAGAAAAATCAAACACAAATTGTCCAATAATCATTTATTTTTATGTATGCAGATGTATTATGATTGTTTTTTTAATGTAATTTGTCAGAATAAGTCATTAAAATTATTAACATGCAAGTGATATGCATGCAAGTGATGTCCAGGGTTTGGGTTGTGCGTTGATAGATCACTATGTCAGTAGTCACCTTTGAGTTATATATTTAGATAGTATTATTTGTGAATCAAGTCTGTTAGGTAGTTATGCGGGACTTACAATCTTTCGTAGGAATCTTTCGCTTATAGATAGGAATGTACAAAGAAACTTAGTTAAGATAAAGAAATGTAGTTGTAGGTATTTTCAACTATAGTTCGGCCTTACCTTTACATTACTTGCTGTCTCGAAAATACTACTTGGCGCCTAAGAGCTTTTACTCATGTACGAGTACGGGGTGTGCACAAAACAGTTACCACGAAAGTTGAAGCACGCTGTACATAAAATGACAGCGTTGGCAGATAATTGAGGCCCAACTTTACACTTAGTTCAAAAGCCAAGTTAGTGCTGTGGTACAAATACTGCACTGAAAAATATGGGGATATTACTATTAACGGTATGTGTTTAGAGCTTCATCTTCTGTAGGCTGAATTTTGCATTGTAGAGAAGGCTCGTGACTTTGATAATAATGGTCGTAAGGTCCTATTCTCGAGGTAGACACCAAATACTTCCCATAAAGGGTAAACGCCTGCCAGGGTTGCGGTACTGTCTAAACAGGTAACCGTGGCCATGGAATGAAAAGGGCAATGGGGTTGGCAACGCAAAGATATTGTAGGTGGCGCCACCATAGAGTAGTAATAATCCAACCAATGACGTAGTACTATTTTGAAGTAGGTACCTATAAGATTTGAACTGACTTGAACCTATGACGATGCTTGGAACAAGCTATACTAGCGCCATTAGTTCCCCAGTTGCCATCCCCATTGAAGTAATACGGCGGATTTAGTCAGGGTTTGATTTTTAACCCCACTATTTTCCGATATCCCACCACATAAACATCGGGGATCGGATTAAATGATAAGATAATCGAAATTCATCCAAATAAGCTACGAGTACCCATGTGTCAAGAAATACAAGCTCATCCCAACCTGGCCCACATACAAATTTAAGAGATATTTAACAAAAACATTAACTTCTTTTATGCAAAACATTATTCCTCAAATGTAGAAAAAGAACATGATCAAAAAAAAAACATTACATTGAAAGCGAAAATAAATTAACTGTAATGAAGTGGTAGCCGGTCACTCGCAGGCATAATTACTTGCAGGCGTTTCGAATAATTCGCATAATGTTCGAATAACTCCAATAATTGGTGTCACTTCATCGCCAGTGCTGGTCCCAGCATTTATTGCGTAATGAGATCAAAGGCTTTTGGCTTTCTGTGTTTTCGTTGGGAGACTGGCAATTTTGGAATGGTTATAAAATAATCAAAAAGTTTATTTTCATATTCTCATTTATTTACACGTAGCTACTTGATTTTATTTTTTTAGGGTGATGATGATTTTCAAGGTTATTATTTTGAAGATTATTTAAACAAATAGCTTGGTACAAGACCTATGTCTCAGTCAATTCAAATCTACATGATTTTAGGTGTCGGTCACAACAAATTATCACTCAACAATTCATGTGTACTTACCTACCCCATGATTCATTTAAATATGCATACCATAAAGTTCTTTATGAACTACAACTATTTATAAACATCAAAAAAATCTTTATATATTATTACATTTCTCAAGTTTTCTACCATCTTTATCACTGATAGAATGTCTATTTATTTTATTTTGCCTCTACAATTATAAGCACGACAAGTTAAGTTTTGTAAGTCAACCGTACCAGACAAAACAAACATCCTCAATCATAGCCGATTGACCTTCGCAATTAAAATCCATTAAAAAGTTAGTACACGCCAGTCGTCGGGGCGAGACCAAATCAATCAAAGTGCGAGCGAGCGCGCGGTGTAATGAGAATTTTGAACTAACGACCGATGTGAACGGGACTTAATTAATGGATCCTGTGTTAAGTTGCTGATAATGATGGATGGGTGTGCGCTGGTGGGTCAGGGGATGGAAATTCTATTAGAATGACGTCGATGGTAAACGTGTTTCTATTTACAGTTGTTGTAATCAAGAAACTTCAGTCTTGGTCAGGGCCGGATTAACCATCTCGGGGCCCCTAGGCACAGCTCTTTTCGGGCCCTCCCTTTTTCATACCACAACAACGCAATTTGTAAATAATAGACCCTGATACCATTTCGCCCTGTCAATATACCCACACTTGAGTTGCTGATTTCATGTTAATATATTTGTCATTATACAATTTGTTAATTATACAAGTTAATAAAAGTGTCTAATACAAAAAAAAATGTTAGATTAATTTCAATACAATTAAAAAAAATCAGACATTCACCGTCATTCTTATAGTGTCAATAATGGGGGCTTTTACCTTACTTTTACCGTGGTTTCATAGATCCACACAATCCCCTTTTTTTTCATTTTTAAATCGGGAGTGCTGGGCCCCTGGTCATAGTGGGCCCCTAGGCACTGGCCTAAAGTGCCTTATGGATAAAACGACACTGGTCTTGGTCAACAGCCTTAAAATATAGGTGGATATAGGATGCGATTATGTGATGGCTGATGGAGGAGAAGCACAAATAGCGCTGGCTGGTTACGGAACAGCGGTAGAAGAAGCATTGGAACAGTATCAACCAGATGAATGGCTGATATTCAGATGATCGTAATATTGCCCGAACATAATTGCACGCGAAGACTAGGGCAAATGACACAAAAGGCAAAGAAAGAAAGTATATTTACCGGTATATGCCATAACAACACGCAATATTTAAAAAGTTAATAATCTCTGTGGTTTACACACTTTTCAAACAACAAAATAATACAAGCATAGATACACAGACTCTGCTAAAATCATAACCCTTCTAGCTACATAATTACTACCCGGCTCTTTCGAACTCGGGTAGTAATTATGTAACGTAAAAGGTTACAATCACGATCATTTTAAGGACATACCAACGAACCCTTTTTACCTGCCTCTTTTAATCCTAAAGATGAACTGGAATTTTCAGCAAAAAGGAATCCTGTCCTACCGTTTTTTTGCCCAAATCTCCAGAATTTCAGCAGTTATAAATCTCAGCCTAATTTTAAATTCGCTCGCTGAATAACTTGGAAACTTGACTAAAATAATTATAATTTAGTACTTAATACTAAAATATCTTTACTTAAGGGCCAAAAAGGTTTTTAACGAAGTTAGGAATCTCGGAAGCTGGGAGAATTAAACAGGAGTTTAGTTTACAAATGCCATTAATGTGAGAGCACTTTGTGTTTGGACGAACGCTTTGAATTTGATAAATTGAAGCCTCTGAGAGCCGGAGATTAATACCAATGATGCTCTTAAGTTATTATGTTTGTTTGAATGATGTACGCCTGAACAGTCAGCCTCAATGAATGCTGGAGTGTTAAGAATGGCCAGGTTAATTTTATGAACGAACCAAAGCGGAAATTGCAATTTATCGGTATAATTTTACTATAGATTATTGATTGAGACATCATCATTCATCAGTCGTTAAAAACTCTAGCTCTAAATCTGACAACCTATCTATCCAAGGGGTATTTTATTAACCATTACCAATGTAGATTGTAGCTTCTGGGAACTGAACAGCTGATCTCTGACTTGGCTTTGGACTTAGGTACATTGACCATAATTATATTATGAGTCCAGATTTACTTAACAATTTGCCCGAACAGGGAACTGAATCTCACGCACAGCGCTCAGCTGTCGCTCTTGCGAGCATCAACGAGCCCCTTGATAAAATTTCCTGACGAGGCCCGACTTAGAGTGCCAGGGCCTGCCAGGGTTGAGGGACTGTCTTATCAGGTAACCCAACACTGGATCATAAAGGACTACTGAACGAACACCGTGGATTTTAGTCAGTACCAGTCTCACAGTCCTTCCCGTCTAGCCCTGGGCGGGAGGACGCATTTCATGATATTACCACGATAATAATAAAAGGTGATTAAACGTTATCTTTAAGCCTGTTGTTATTTAGTCACCATATAGTAACGAAGATTATAAACGTAACGTTATCTCGAAATCTAATTTAAGTGCCTAAAAGAGGAGACTATTAGGAAATCACGCTTCACATTATGTATAAGTGGATTATTGGCAAAGATATCGGAATTTTAATCGTTTCCTTCATAACAAAATCACACGTGGTAACTACAATCATCGCCAGTTTTCCGAAATATCAAGATAACATGGATTAAGATAGTGATAACTGTATCGATAACAGCAGCTTTGGTCAGTCTGTAGTCTGCGGTGATGGAGACGAAACTCTTGGTGATTTTGTTTGTGGTTGTGGCTGGCCTCGTCGAGGCAGGGAAACATGATATATATTCCGGGTATAATTCTTTTTATCCTTAATTAAACTTTACCTACCTTATAGGCTGATGACGATGATGATGAACCTTTATTTTGTATAATTCTACTCTTTCTTAATTTTTTGTATCGATGGTATGACTTATTAGATTACTAGGGTCTGAGAGATGGGGACGCGGTACTGTCTAAACGGATTACCGTGACCCCGGAACGTATAGGGCTATTGAAGGACACCGTGGATTTTAGTCAGTACGAGTCTGACAGTGCCTCCCGCTCTGCCGTAAGTGGGAGGACTCATTTGATGATTTTACCACGATAAAAAAGGATCCAATAAGGGGTCGCGGGACTCTAATCAGTTTACCGTGACCCTATAATGGAAAGGGCTATTGAGGAAACATCGCCAGTATTTATTGAAGAATCGCCAGAATTTTAGCCAGTAAGAGTCTGACAGTCCCTTCCGATCCACCCAGAGCAGACAGGATTTATTTGATGACAATACCACAATAAAAACAGGGTCTAATAAGTTGCCACGCCAGTCGCGGTACCTGTAGAAATTGTTCAGTTCTACAACATGCAGGGGCACACAGGCTACTGCAGTAAGTGGACTATCTATTAAGCTGCACCACATACATACTGAGTCCGATAGTGCTCAAAGACACTGCGAGCCTACCGCGGCGGCGGACGGTGGGTGCGGAAATACCAAACATAATAAAATCGTAGATGTGAGGACGCAGTGCCCCAAACTCAGCAATTACGTAGGAATCAAACGACTGAAGTAATTTTTCTACCGTGCTTTTGGCTTTTTCAGTGGACTACTAGGAATCTTGACATTATAATTAGTAAGTTTATTAGTAAGTCGACGTTTGACGTCATCGCCAAACAATATTCGCCAATATGTCCACAGATGTTCAGTCTACAACGTCCATGTCCGCGAGAGATCTGACCAGAAGCTGTTGCATGAGCTGGAAGACCAACTGGACCTGGACGTGTGGCAGCACGGCGTGGCAGGCGTCAGGGAGGCCCAGATCATGGTGAAGCCAGAGAATAAAGCAGAGTTCCTGATGGCCCTTAAAGTGAATGGAATTGACCACTCCTTGCATTTAGAAGATATTGCTGAGTAAGTCTGTTATTTCTTATTTTTTTTTCCAATAGGTTATGTTTTAAAAGAAGAGAAATTCTTAGTATCAACGGTATTTTAAACAGATAGAGAGTTTCCAACCTGTATGGTTTAACGGCACACACGATACTAAAGACAATGAAACGTCACTTTCTGTCTTAAAAGTAATTCTTTTTGCCTCCACTTTCACATTGAGCACCCGCTGAAATAGCACCTGAAAAATTCCACATACGGCACCAATTTTCCGAAAAAAAGTCTATTCCGATTACGGCACTCGCGAAAAATGTAGTTCGGTGCCGTTTGTGGAATATCTGAGGTGCCATTAGGTCAAGTGCTATTTTAGCGAGTGCCCATTGTAGAATACCTCCTTATGATCAGTATTTAAAATCAAAACTATTGGTTTTCTTTTTTATTCTTCTTGTCCTAGCCTACTTTGTCGTATCCCTGGGCAAAGGCTTTCTTCCTCTCCTTCCATTGTTCCAGTTCTGATGGAACCTGCCCGTCTTAACATTTCTTTCGAGTTCCATTCTCTTAAAACTTAAAATAAACCTGTTACGTAGAATTCATATTCCTTTTTGGTAAGCAATGATTGTGTCACCATTTTGTTCCGCAGATCCTTCGAGGCTCACGACCGTCAGATGTCCGCCTGGCGGTCCACGAGGACCAACAGGATGATTTTCCAAGACTTCCCCCGACATGCTCAAGTAAGCAGTACAAGGTTTCTTCTTTAGCTATTAAAACTGTGAGTCTCTTGTGTTCCACTATTGGGGAGACGCCTCCCTTCCGTATTTCACCATTTTTATATTACTGGCTTTGACTTTATTTAGGACTCTAACTCTTCACCATATACCTCGCCAACTTTCTAGCGTTGTCGAGAGAAACAAAATAAGAAATAAATAAGTAAAATTGAGCTTCCTGAATGAGTCATGTAGATTCCAAAATGGTTTGATCACAAAAAAACGGTCTTCATTATTTTGTAAATCTGTAGTACTTACATTATAATTATTTTATCAGCTTTTATGTATTTAACTGTTTAAATGTTGGTAATTACACAAATCAACGAAATTGCCGTCAGTAGCTCAGTTAAATATTCATGATAATTATGAGCGGTCCCTAAATTGTTTCAGTAATATATCATAAACTGAATTCACTAATTAATACATTCCTAATCCAATGTTTGCATGATTTAAACCAAACGGAATAAATACCAGTTCAAAACTATTCAAAATTATCTATTCATCTGTTAGTTAAAAGCTTTGCGGGTTATTCTGAACTCATTTGTTATACGGTTCCGATGCCGCATAGCCATACATTATGAATGTGTTTTTGTTGATTTGTTTTGATTGCATTGTTTTAGTGTTAGCCCGTTCGATTCAGTTTATAAAAGCACATTTCGAAAATTACGGTCTTTTACTGTTCGTTTTTTGAATTAATAGTTGTTGTTGCTGACGAGTTACGTTTACGAGTCAACTTTAAAAAAATCTGGATAAGAGCACGCAATAATAATAAATAATAATAAAATCTTTATTTCAAGCTTAGAGCTCATATATAAATAGTTAGTAACATTTTTCTTAAGCAGCTAGTGTTAGTGAGACATAAAACATATAAATTTAATAATCAATTACTATTACCATTAAAATTATTAAAGGAAATACAATTAAAATTTACTAAATTAATTAAATAACTAAAATAATTAATTAACCAAATCAACTTATTTACTTTACAATTAAAATGTATTAAATACAATTAAAATTATTATTACAAATAAAATAAATTAAATAAAATTGATCTAAAATTTACATAAAATTGAAATAAAAATTAACATAAAATTGAAATAAAATTGATATAAAATTGAAATAAAATTGATATGAAATTGAAATAAAATTAACACTAAATAAAACGTGATGATCCACTAACATGCAACTTCATCCATGTCTTTAAAAGAGGCAGATCCCATCGCTCGGACAAAACCCTCAGAATGCCATTAGTGCTACCACGCAGGCGATAAAGAAGTGAGAAACTCCGTTTTCTAACTATGGCGAAAAAGTCATCAATTCGTGCTTCAGCAAACATAGCTGAAGCACTACAAAACCTCGGCAGCCCCAACAGCATCCTGAAGGCATTGTTGTACTGTACGCGCAGTGCGCTGTACGCCCGCTGCGTATAGTTGGCCCACAGGCTGCACGTGTAAAACGATTGGCAGTAAGCCTTGAACAAAGTCACTTTTAGTGGCAGAGTACAACGTGCAAACCTGCGAGCCAACATGTTACACCGGACGGACAGCGCTCTGCGCTCTCTGTCAATATCCATGCTATCGCACATATCGTCGGCAATGGTGATGAGTTTTTCATTATCATTGTTGTCGACTGCTGGACATTATGTATATGTCACCGTATGGTGACCCAAAAGCCCGATGGCCATGATTCGCGGTCCTGAGCTTCTCGCTTCCAACGTGTTCACGCGATGTTCACAAAGTATTAAGTCCACCTTTTGGAAGTAGAAGCATTAAAACGAAATAGTACATTGCAGTCTCGTGTTCGCCACTCGAGAATTTGTACCTATTGGCTTCGTCAACAATCATTTCTATGATCAATATTTTACTTTAATTTTTAGTGGGTGTCTTTCACATTCTGTGGATAAAGATTTTTTTTTTTTATTCGCAGATTAATGAATATTTGGAGAAAGTAGCCGCCCAGTACCCCAACTTGGTAACTCTAGTGAACGCTGAAAAAAGTTTCGAGGGTCGAGACATCAAATATTTGAAGGTTTGTTAGAAGTTAATATTTTTTTGGATGAAAATATGACCTTATCTAGCAACTGAGGCAACTTAGAAAATATACTGCTAATAAACGTCATCGGTCAATTAAATCTTTTGGTCACTACTTAAATTATCATTTTTTTCCATTATCTTCAGATTTCGACAACAAACTTCGAAGACAAGAGCAAGCCAATCTACTTTTTGACCGCGATGATCCACGCGCGAGAGTGGGTGACCACTCCAGTGGCTCTCTACTCCATATACAGACTCGTGGAGAACACTAGGCCCGAAGACAGAGATGTTCTTAATGATGTAGACTGGATCATCATGCCAATGCTCAACCCTGACGGCTATGAGTACTCCCAAGATCATGTAAGTGGTCTCCACTGCCTTACTGGGCTCGTGGACGCGAGTGCTACTGTGAGGCTAGGTTAGGTGCAAGGCAAAGTATTGGCTTTTTTACCGGACTGTGCCAGGAAGAGGGTTATGTTTTTTTTTATAAAATATTTGTCTTTAGATTTCTCAGCACTTATTTATAGACAAAAGTCTCACCCCTATTAATTCAAACTTAAATATAACTGAGAAACTGTGAGTACAAAAATTACAAAGTACTCGTACACCTCTGACTGGTCTTTCAATGTAATATTTTCTTAACCCGAAAATTTTTAGGTTCGTCTTTGGCGTAAAACAAGATCATCAAATGTTGCGAACGCAACATGCTTCGGAGCAGATGGCAATAGGAACTACGGCAAGGACTGGGGAACAATCGGTGTTAGCCCAAACCCTTGCTCAGACATTTACCCGGGACCCGACAAATTCTCCGAAGTGGAAGTTAGGAATGTGAAGAATATTATGGAGGAGTACCTTGGCAGGATCCAGTTGTTCATGGACATCCACAGTTTTGGGGAGTACGTGACGTATGGTTACGGAGATGAGAGTCTTCCCGAGAATGCTGCTCAGCTGCACCACGTCGCGTCTGCTATGGGCGCTCACATTGACGTGAGGAAGCTTCCTCAAGCTCACTACTATCGGGTGGGGAACAGTGCTACCTTGATGTATATTACTTCTGGTTGTGCCCAGGATTATGGACAAGTAAGTTGCTATTATTTTTACTAGTTTTTGCTCGCGGCTTTGCTTGAAGCTTCAGAACCACCTTCAGGGTCCCAACGATATCTGTAGCAAAATACATTTGTATAAATGTATGATTATGGTAGTTGCAGTAGGTATGTGATGTCTATAACTCTATATCGAGGAATATCACGACGTCCCTTTCAATTCAAATGCAGATAGAGACATTTTGCTCAGTTTAAAATACAAATGGTTACTAAAAAGTTAAAATCATAGTCTGTCTCCAAATAACAGTCTATTAATACTAAGTATTTCTACAATCGGTACCAGACGTTTTAATCCTCTTATAATTTTGAAATTACGTTAATTGTCTAGATTCAATGTCATGATAAACGCCGGTCGAACAAACTCACTATCATGACTTTGATAAATAACTACTGATATTATTTAAAAACAATAAGAATACTAATTATCACGCCTCACCAATTTTCTTACATACAATAAGTCTGTGGATTATTTTAGTGAATTTATGCTGCAATAGTAGAGGATTAAACAGCATGTTGATTATGTTTACAAACCTTACATGGGTACTTATTCTGTTCGATTCAAAACAACAGCAAATAGTTTATTACCACAAACTAAAATAAATCATCAGCAACGTATGATTCCGATGACATTCTATGGTCCCGCAAGCAGTTTTTTTTTACATTTATTCACCTGATGGGTAACTAATAATTTTTTTCTCCAGTCTATAGGCATACCGTTCTCTTACACACTGGAGCTGCCGAGCTACGGCTACGGCTTCCAGGTGCCTCCGCAGTATGTAGACCAAATCAATGAGGAGACGTGGCCTGGCATCGCTGCGAGCGCCAGGCTAGCTAAGGTGTACTACAGGGCGGAGTACAACGCTGCTACTACCACTCCAGCACCTACCACTCCAGGCTCCACTGCTGACTCTGGTCTAGATCATGATTCTGAAATCATTCCTCAATGAGTGAATGAGAATGTGTGAATGAATTTCGAATGAAAATCGTGGACTAAAACGGTTCATGGTTCTGTTTTTAAGACTCCTTGGAGTTTTCCGTTGAGTTAAATATTTTTTATGTACGTTTGTTTATTTTTTTAATCAATCATATTTTTCTTAAATTGGTGTTTCTTTCGGTATTTTTAAAAGTTATTTTACACTTGAACTTGTAAACGTCTATATTAAAAAAAAATGCTAATGTTTGTGCCAGACATTATGCTAATTTATTATTCTGGAAATTGGATTTATGAATGAAGTAGTCGTAAATCTAAAAATGGTTAAGGTAATTATATCATAAATATGAAGTAGGTACCTAATAAAATAATAAGCTATGGCCGATGAATAAATTGGATTAATAAAACCATTTCATGTCAGAATAAAACAATAAGTTAATACATCTTTATTGGATCAAATAGCAATCAAGTCATATCAATCATGTTAGTGAGGCCAGGGACCCCAATCAATCAATTATATTATGATCTGTCAATTTGTGACAGTTGTGGTGGTCTCAAGAGATTGGTTGGATTGCAGACTTATATTTTAGAAGACAGTTGAACAAAATGCTAGTCACCTATTTATATTACAATGTATAGCTGCAATATAATTGCCAACAATTGTAGACAAAAATGACAATATTATTTCGAGTGTGGACCAGCCATATATGCCACACATTTTTGGTCAGGCCGTAAGACAAAACTTATGAGCCATGCTGGTTAGGACATATTGCCGAGAACTACGTTAAAAATATGTTTTCAAGCTGGCCGAAAATGTTAAACTTATATATTGCTGACATCCCAACCTTTACTAAGAAACAATAACACTTCTTATCCAATCAAGGTATTCGTAAACATTGGTGTAAATTCCAGGAACATCTTTTTCACCACAAGGGTTTGGTCCAAAGCTGACGATGCCGATGAGTTGGGATCTGTCCCTGTCTTGGTAGACTAGGGGTCCTCCGGAGTCACCCCGGCAGGTGTCGACGTCTTTTACTCCACCTGCACACAACTGTCCTCTCCCCAAAGTGGCCCTGCGACCAGCTGTGTTGTAAGCTGGTTGGCATTTCTGTGAAATGACATTATTTTTTCTGTCAACTCAATGTTTATAGGATTGATTGATCTTCGTCAACAATCAAGAAAGACAGAAACACACAACAATATGAAATAAACACAAGAAACAGAAAAATGGAAAGTTAAGCATTAACAAAAAATAAAAGTTAAAAAAACAAAGATTTGATGTGTGTCCCATGGCTGCGCCAAAAAGGCCAAGTGCAGCAAAATATCGAGCAGTTGTCTACTTGAATCATTCATGATTGACTTTTTTTTAAGTAAACGTTGCCCCACACTAGGAATTTCTCCTGTGTCGTGGGTACGTTTGCAAACATATAAACTCAAATACATAAACGCCCAGTCCCGAAGCAACCATTTGTAGACCATACAAATATTTATTCTGTGGAGACTTTGAATCCGCAACGCGTAAAGCAGAGGCCGATTACTCGGCCAACAGTCGTCGTTTATCCACACATTTTCCAGAAACACCCTAGGGTTTGGGTTTAAAAAGGTGCAGTAAAGGACATCCACCTACAAAGTTGTCACGAAGACCACAGTTGTTGACAACCGGTTCTATAGAAAATCTATAACGGAAGCCTATGTTCAGCAGTGGATGTTCTGCAACTGATATGATGATAATGATAGTAGGCTCGCCACTTGAATGTATTTCTACCTTACTCTTAGGAAGTGAAAGGATCAATCTAAAGGTGCTACTTACTTCCTGGCTAACGAAGGGCACTTCTACCTGCAGCTTGAGGTTACTCTGAAAACTGGTTTCCGTTGCACCCCAACCAACGGCAAACATCGTGAAGTTAACAGGCATATTCTCTGGTCGCGTTAGGTCTTTGGTAGGGAGGCAGATGGGCCGAATAAAATCTAGAAAAATTGGGCATATTCAGTGACCCGTATTTCTCGGTCTTATTCAAAGAAGAATATGGGAAAGACTGTTCGGTAACATCAAAGTAACCATGCAGACCCACCACACTCCTGATATGACCAGGGGTACCTTTTGTACCGTAAATTATTGTTGTTGTCAGAAGTAGTTTTAACTAGTGATACAACACTATTATGGTGGTAATATGTGACTTTGAAGTCCCACTGTACCTCCAGCAATTCGATGGGTCTGCAAAGAGTCAAATCAAAGTCAAAACAGTGCGGCTCTTTTTCAAAGAAAAACGATATAAACCTGTGTATGGAGCAGTCTCTTGCAGCCTGATTAGACCGATGTCGTTTTTCTTCGATGTCTTTGGCGTATATTCCGGATGGGGTATGGTCTTTTCGATGGCGATTCTGAGAGCTCCATCAGTGCAGTCAATTGGATCCCCATGAAATTCAATTACGCAATCCTCTCCATCTTGTGATAAATCATATTCACCGAGGCGAACCACTTTTCTGGGAAATAAGTTTAAAGTTAAAGCGGCTGGAAGTTAACAGACGTTTGTTAATAGAAAAGGGTGTTTGTTGTTATAAGATCGACTCATAAACACAATAAAATATGTAAAGACGAGTTTCACAAATCAACTTTGGCTTTAGGCTCGCGGTTCACCACCATATTGGCTGAAGGTAAGTAATGATTAAAATTTGATCGATGATGAACAAGTAACTTATTCACTCTTGTCTTCAAGACCTCAAGATTGAATCAAGAAAACACTTTTGTAAGTAAGCGTCCCATTTCAATGGAAATCATATTATTCTATTGCATAGGATTTAATCAAAAATATTTTAATACTAGACTGATCCTGTTCTCATGGTTACGTAACGCTTACTTTACTGTGCAGAGTGGTTATGAAGCAATGATAAAAAAGCATTTTTAGTTCTTCTTACGGCTTAGCTATCTCCATGAATGGTCCAGCGATACAGTGAGCCGCCGTGAGGACATATTTGCCGCTGATTATAGATCCACCACAGTACAGTCCAGTCAGCCTGTCTTTAAGACGTATGTATTCTATAATCACCGCCCACGGATGCGCATCTATAGGCGTCGCCATACCGCCTGCAATAGAAGAATTATAATTTATTTTATTTATTTAATCACTCCAAGAATTCCTCCTGTTTCAACAACTAGCCTTAACTTGCAACTTCTGTCGCCTGTCATCCTGCCCTTCCCAGTTCTCCCCATTATAATTTTATCACAAAAGAGTCTGCAAATCATAATACATATCTGCGAAGTTCATTGCCGCGATATAAGTTACTGCGAAAATTTACTATAGCAACGTATGTTGTTGCGAAAATTTTTAACTGCAGTAATTACAGTTAAAATGTTCCGCGTTTAAGCAACGTACACATGGACATCAGCAAATTAAGCTATGTCAACAGAACCCCTTTGCGCGGGGCTTCTATTTCTGTTTTTAGTATTTAATGGAATCTTACATGAAGGAGATGCTGGGAGAATTCGAACCAAGTAATACATGTGTGTCTGAAACAGTTGTTACATTTTCTTTAAGTGTATAATTTTATTCAACACATTCTTCTGGGATAATTTCTCTCTTAACGCTATTGAAGCTGATGACAAAAATCAAACGGCTATAATACTCAAGGTAAGTTATTGATAGATACTGACCAACCGATGCAAGTTTACTGACCGGAACGGTATCTTCACCACAGCAAACTGAGCTCGGATCAGGAGGGGACGCAGTCATCTCAGCCTGACAACTGTGTACCCTCTCC
Organism: Agrotis clavis; assembly: GCA_954870645.1. Lineage (NCBI taxonomy): Eukaryota > Metazoa > Arthropoda > Insecta > Lepidoptera > Noctuidae > Agrotis > Agrotis clavis. The sequence goes on from OX940939.1 coordinate 21,265,912, forward strand.
TCCACTATACTGGTATCGCAGCATACCGATGCCTTCCGGCCAAAAGGGGGTAACCGCCACTTTACAAACTTTACAGGAGAGTAGTTTAAAGTTCAAAAAAAGTGAAAAAAAATCATATAAAATTTTCTGTAAGTTCCAAAAGTTTCAAAATTTACCCATTTAGCTTTTGATTATGTCTCTACGAAATGGCATTGTTAATTACAATAAATCACACTCCTAACACAATTTAGTGTCGCTTACCCTCAAATAGACCCGATTTCACTAACAGGAAAAAACGTATTAAATGAAAACAACTCGATGATTGAGTTCCAACCTAAATGATTTAAGTGCACCATTCGTTTTATTTCTATTGAAGAAAAAGAGCATACCTGTGACTTTTCGGTTCATCAAGTGCAGCCAATATTATAATACCGGCTATTGGTTAATGAGAGACGAACAAGGAAATTGTAATAAGTTACGTAACAATAAGAAATATAATTAGCACTTTTATAAACAACGCGAAAGCACATTAAGTTTAATTATAAACTTATAAAATTATACTTACACACTTAAATACGTAGATTAGACCTTTTTAAGTTTTTAAACTGACATTTACTAAGATGCGGATATGAAAAAAAAGATATTATGCTCAATCTCTCTTTTTCTTTGTCTTCATTTTAAAGAATAACACAAAACAATAGTTATTTATTGTAAGTTAGTCTTGATAGTTATACATCTATGCTGCAATTCATACTTATGGACTACTCTTAGTTATGACAAAACGTAAGACCCCTCTTTGAGGAGTGGCTGGATAGGCACCACGGCGTCCTCACCTTCTGCCTGACACAGGTCCTCAACGGACATGGATGTTTCGGGAGTTTCCTGTGTCTGATTGGTAAGAATAAAAGCCTGGGTGTCACCAATGTGGGGACCGCACGGAGGACACGGAGGAGCATCCGGTGCAGGACTGCCCAGCTTGGGCATAGCACCGCTGTGTCCTCACGGAGGCGACATACCTCTAGCGCTCGGTATTGGTCGAGGCCATGCTGCGGGGCCAAACGGAATGGGAAGCGGTCGCCTCCTTCTACGAAGCTGTCATGTTAGCAAAGAAGGTATCGGGTACCGTGAGGGAGAGAACAGCTTCCACCTCACAACCTAACCGCTGCGGGAGATGCCCATGGCATCGGACGTCACGAGGTGATTTCCGATCGGTCACTGTAGGCGCGTAACGCTTCGTGTCCCACGCGCGACTCAAAGAGCTGCCGTTAATTTGAAGGGGGCCCCTTTTAATTTTTTTAGCGTGGTAAATTCATAAAATGAGTTCTCCCACCCCGGGTAGGGCAGGAGGGACTGTCAGACTTGTACTGACTAAAATCAACGGTCTCCTTCAATAGCTGTTTACGTTTCCGGGTCACGGTATTCGTTAGTCCCGCGACCAAGGCCTTAGAGACCCAAAGCCTGCCGGGATCGCGGTGACCCTGGAGCGTAACGGGCTATTGAAGGATCACTGTTGATTTTAGTCAGTACAAGTCTGACAGGACTTCCCGTGGGTACCGCCCTGGGAGGACTCCTTCGATGATTTAACCGTGATAAAGAAGGGTCAGATGAGGCACAAGATTAACTCTTTTGCAGAGAATTCATCACAAAACCCAATAACTCCTTGCTGGCCCAACCTTGGATTCGAACCCTTGATCATGTTTCTCAGCCGTATATACTAGCCAACAAACAAACAAAAGCACTGAAAAACTAAACTGTAGGTCCTACTTATTTAACTATTCGGTATCGTCGGAACAAGGTAGCAAAAGAATAACTTTTTTCTTATGTCACCTAAAATAACTAAGTAGGATAATACAGTCATAGATGAACATAAAGTCTATTAAATAAACTTCCCGTTTTATTTTCCTTACAAAACTTTGGGCCAAAATGATTCACGAGCACGGTGGTGCTTACGCCGTGGTCGTATACAGAGTTTATGATCGCTGCGGAACGCTAACGACAATTTGTTCGAACGAAAGCGAGAGATAACCGATGCTGTTTGTCATTCTTGTGTAAGCTAACCGCCAAACCTTTGATTTATCATCTTATCCAACCACCATACCAGAATTTTTTTTTGGGAGGGAAAAAAAGGGTAAGCGACAATTGTACAGGCGACATTCGTTTGGCTGATTTATCTTAAGCGCCTTCGATGATTGATTTGGTGACTAGGGAAAATAAAAATAAGCGCCAAATAAAGTCACGAAAATTAGGGCCTAAATGTAATAAATGACATATATTTTATCCAAAAAAACTGCCCTAATATCCTAACCGAAAGTTTGATAAACAAAGATTCAAGCAAACTTTGATCAATGTATTTTTTACAAAAAAGTATTTACAGCCCAAACTACTTAACGTTCAAGTAAAGAAAAAAACATTCAATGCCAAAATTGCTTATCTCACAGTTTTGAAATATTATTTTTATCCAACCACCATAATACAAAATACACCAAAAATAACTGTCGTTTATGACGAAAAACTTAGTGTCAGAACCTCAATTCCTTTACCGCCTAAGCGACAAAAAGTTTGTCCTAGAGCCATGAAACTTAGACCATTAGACGCAGAAAAAAAACCCGATTCTAACCATATATATAAGTCGATTTCGCAAAAAATGTCGCTTATCCCCTTTTGGCCGGAAGGCATCGATACGCTACGTTCAACTGGACTCTTGCATCTGAAATTGATGTTGGAGACATGTATTTTTGGGGTATGGGGGATCCACCTCCTAGCGTTCACAACGGGCAACGGTACCACGGGCTACCTGTAAATTGCGGTGGTGGACCTCACCAGAGCCACCGGCCGCCTGGCTTGCGACTACCATCCCATTGAGAATAAGGGTTATTGTAAGTTCACCACAAAATAGGCATTTCTCCTCGAAAAAAGTATTGATCCTGTTCTCCTAGTACTTTCTGTTCAGATTCCACATTGTGTCCTCGTTTTCGGTAGTTTTGTGCTGGATTTTATTATTTATTTATTCTGCTATCCGTGCGGAAAACATAAATTGGGCGAAATTACTGTACTGTAGGTCATATTTTCGTCCAACTGGAATCTAGCCCGCGACACGATATTGTCCTGCTTATCACTCATCTACTGTGCAACCCAAGCGTAAGTTTAACAATTTAGCAATTAAAAAGGTGTAGTAAGTTTGCTGCTCAATTTTAAGTTTATTTTCACAAGGATTTAAATTTTATTAGTGTTCATGAATGTACTTACATAGAACTTTTCACCAGAGCTATAGTCTCTTCGGAAATGGGTGGATGTTGAAGTTTGTTGGAGATTTGGGCACAAGCGTGGATACTTATACATCGGCCGGGCTTACCAGCCGGGGTGCTGCACGACCCGTTGATCTTGAACACCGCTTGTGATCCTTCAAGCGATTGAGGGACTGAAATCAGACAATTCAATAAATGTGCGGACTTGACACATTGAATGAAAAACGCCAACTACGTAAGTTTAAACGCCTTCGTGTCACCACTGTGTGGATCGCACGGAGGACTCGGTGGAGGATACGGTGGAGATCTTCCCCGCTTGGGAGCACAGCCGTGTCCTCACGGAGGCGATAGGAGGTGACCTCTCATGCCCGGCATTGATTGAGGCTATTCTGCGGGACGAGATGGAATGGGAAGCAGTCACCTATTCCTGCCAAGCGGCTAGGAGGAGGCAAAATGCGTGAGAGAGAGGATATCCTCTATCACATGACCCAGCCGAGACGCGAGAGACGGCTACGGCAACGGACATTGCGAGGACGCGATTTACAGCCACCGTGGCACAGTATACCATAGAGCAGGGGTGGCCCAGTGGTATCGGTCCCGACTTACGAGTTGTAGGTCGGGGATTCGAACCCCGCCAGGCACATTACTTTGTGTAATTTATTTCATCACCACTGCTCTCAAAATCGTGAGGAAACCGGCATGTCCTAGAACCAAAAATTCGAAGACATGTGACATCTACCAATTCGCACTGGGTCCGCGTGGTGGATTATGGCCCACTCCCTCTCACAGAGAGGAGGCCTGTGTCCCAACAGTGGGAACATTATAGGCTGATGATGATGATAGGCGCCAGGTGTACAGACGGTGGGAAATGAGAGTTAATGGGCAACTGAAGGAACACTTTGGATTTTAGTCAGCACGAGTCTGACAGTCCGTCTCTCTCAGGGTAGGAGGACTCATTTGATGTTCTTCAACACCTCAAATTAAGAGCCCATACTACCTCAAATTGCTTAGCAGAATCCTGTGATACGTCGAAAACACTACAGCATTAATTTTGAAATAAATATATGGTAAAGTTGAGGATTAATGTTAGGTCTTATGTTTGGAGAAAACATGATTCCATAAAATTTTCTCGATAGAAAAAAATCCAAAGTTACCTCTAAATTGAACAATAAACCGCTGGCAATCATAAAATACTTAAAATTAGATCATGAAACGTTTTATACTAACTGAACTAACTATAAAGCAGGTCTTATGTTATTTATTATTTTGAATTTTCTTTTTTTTTTTGCCGTAAAATAAATTTAATAGATTTGCGTGTAGACAGCTAAAAGAAAGAGCAAGCAATAGTGCGTGGTACGTGCAAGTGCAAACGAGTAAGATTAAATTGAAGTACTATAGAACCTTAACTGTTTGGATATGACTGAAGACATGAGTTTTAATTGCTTAGTTTAACTATAAATATTATAAGTTTTTACTATAAGTGTTTACGTAACTAGTAAGGAAAAATGTTGATGTCTTATGTGACCTCTGTTCACAAACATTTTCCTTAAGTGTATTACGTTAGATGAACGTTATAAATAACGATTAATACTGATAAATAGTCGTGATGGATAGAGGTTAACACTTCGCCTCTCATTTTGTGAGTTCAAACCTGGGTAACAAGTCCTCGGCAAAACCGTTATTGGCATATGCTAGGAAGTAATATTAAAGTCAACCTATATTTTATATTTCTATAAATCTTTGCCCCAACCTTTTAATTTTTCCTGTGTCGTGGGTGCGTGTCAAACATAGACACTCAGATACACCGACACCCAGACCCGGAACAACTATATACCTACTTGTAGGTCATACAAATATTTGTGCTGTGAGGGAATCGTACCAGCGACACGCTACGCAGCAGTGCTATTGCTCCGGGGTCGCGGAATTATTTCCTTACCGTGACCCCGGAACATAAAGGGCTACTGAAGGACACCATGGATTTTAGTCAGTAAAAGTCTGACAGTCCCTCCCGCCCTGCCCGGGGTGGGCGGCATTTGATGATTTTACCACGTTAAAAAAAAAAGCAGTGCTATTGCTCAGCCACTTAACTAATCATGCCCTCAATCCGTATAAAATAAGTAAAAAAAACTTACTTCCATAGCCAAGTCCCACGCACATAGTTATTATAGTCACTAATATTAGATTCATTTTTTATATTAAGAGATACACTAATATAATACACAGTAAACTCACTAGCGGCAGATCAACACTATGCAACGGTTAGACATAAACAAATTACTTCTAAAGGTAATTTCTGATTTTATATAGTATCTGTGATACGAGTTTCTCGAGTATTGGAGACGAGTTTTAAGAATTGATTCTAAAGTACCTACCTAATGTTCTAAAGAGGAAAAGTCAGAGTATAAAATTGATGGAGGTAATTTCTGTGCAACCTCAGATTAAAGAAACAGGCAGATAGAGCGCTTAGAACACGCGAGTGAAGCAACCAAAAAAAAAAACAAAATCAAGCTACACGTCGTACTGCTCACATGTCACGTTATTGTACGCCAAAATAATTATGTATATAATCACGAGTCTTTTAATAATACAAAAGTTTTTTTCAAGTTTTTGTTTATGAAGGGCTTCACACACAGCAGCTATAATGTAAAGATGTACATACATTATAGCACGATACGTCATCTCATTACATCTTTCCATATAAATCGTCAGGAGACCATACACGACAGCTATAATGTATATTTTTACATCTTCGAATCTCTATGGAAAGATGTAATGAGATGTATCGTGCTATAGTGTACATCTTTACATTATAGCTGCAGTATGTGAAGCCCTTTAATGTAATATCTGGGGGCACGGCTGTGCCCCCGCCAAGACGAGCCAAGCGAAGCGCTAGGGCACTACCTACCTTTTCTCGAAGTGTTTCGTCGTTTTTTTGAACCCTCATAGAGTTGGTTTCCGATGTACCAGATAGTTCATATTCGCAGGATATGATGCCATTAATAGACTTATTAAGCATACAAAGTCTCAATAGAATAGCTATAATGTTTTAGATTTTATTGATATCTAAAATACACGGATATCGTCACTCACACACTGATGATCATCAAGAAAAAAATTCATAAACTTATAACTTTCGCCCCCCATCCCCTAAAGGGTGGAAGTTTGTATGAGACCTTAAAATGTTAGGGTACTTCCTGAAGTGCTAGAAAGCCGAAATTCAGTATTAAACAAAGTTCAGTATACAAAAAACATCCCCCATCCCCTAAAATGGGGGGGTGAGGGTGGAACTTGCCATATATTTATGTTTGTTCGGGTGGAATCTTTGAACTCAATTTTGAAGTGGCTATCTTCAACCGATTGAGCTGAAATTCTGTATGCACGTTTAGTTTAGATGATAATGCACGATTAAGTACGTGATGTCAGTCTTAATCTAATATGGCGGACCATCTAAAATGGCGGAATAGTTATTTTTAATGCACTTATACAATATGGGTATCAAATGAAAGGGCTGGTTGAGAGCAACTCGAAAAACAACGTGAGTTAATTATAAATCTAATATCGCGGAACATCTAAGATGGCGGAATAGTTATTTCAAATGTACTTCTACACTACGATACCAAATGAAAAGGCTCAATAAGAGCAACTTCAAAAATAATGTGACGTCATTATAAATCCAATATAACGTACTCATCTAAGATGTCGGAATAGTTATTTTTAATGAACTTCTACAATGTGGGTATCAAATGAAAGGGCTCGTTGAGAGCAACTCGAAAAATAATCTGACGTCTTTATAAATTTAAGTATGGTGGACCTTCTAGGATGGCGGAATAATTATTTTTAATGCACTTCTACAATATGGGTATATAAAATGAAAGGGCTCGTTGAGAGCAACTCGATGAATAATGTGACGTCATTCTAAATCCGAGATGGCGGAATAGTTATTTTTAATGCACTGCAATATGTGTATCAAATGAAAGGGCTAGTTGAGAGCAACTCGATATGTAATGTGAGGTAATTATAAATTCAATATGGCGGACCATCTAAGATGGCGGAATAGTTATTTCTAATGCACTTCTGCAATATGGATATCAAATGAAAGGGCTCGTTGAGAGCAACTCGAAGAATAACGTGACGTCATTCTAAATCCAAGATGCTAGCAACCTACAAAAAGAACTGAGATCCCACCAAAAACATTTCATGCAAAATATTGCCAAAACGACCACATAAGGTTTGCCCTACGAAAAAGATATCAGATCTCATGTAGAACCAAGCTTCTGAATTACGGCGTAACTCTACCAATCCTAACTTCACAAATTATACACATCAGTAAAAATGTATTGCTTGGCTGTTTCGTTACTTACTTCAGAAACTAAATATTAGCATCACCTCCACGGGCGGTAGCGAAACGGTGAAGCCATAAATTTTTACTGATGTGTAGAATTTGTGAAGTTAGGATTGGTAAAGTTACGCCGTAATTCAAAAGCTTGGTTCTACATGAGGTCTGATATCTTTTTCGTAGGACAAACCCTTTAACCGGCATAACTCTTATAATACGGGTGCTCTCAATTAATTGTAAATACGAGTACTTTTTTGGTTTACACCAAAAAATAAATAAAATAAAATCGAATGTCAATTTTCAAGAGTGAAGTATCGATTCACTGAATCGATTCAGTAATTCATATCGATTTAAAAAATCGATTTATTTGGCTCCAAAAATCGATTCTTCCATTTAATCGATCTCAGTTCGACATCCCTAGCTTGAAACACAAAACCTCAACAGTAATTGGTCAGTGTTGCCAGTTTATATGGCAAAACATTCCTTGAAGAATGGGCAATTGGGCATTGTGTCTAGAAAAATCGATTATTTTATACATTCGTATCTGCCTATTTCTTTGATCTGAGTGTGCAACATTATTTTTTGTTTATGCGAAACCCGATACACCTGTCTAGTATTTTTAGCAGGACAGGCGGGCTTCGAAACCCGCCAAGGCTTCACGGGTCCCGTAGGCGTTTTAACCCTCTGCCACTGAGGTGACGCTTTTGTATCTACCCGTATGCTACTGAGGAGTAGTCTATCAGACGTATAATTATTCTCTGTAGCATTATAAAAAAATATACTGATATTTTTTTGAAAAATCCGATACAACCATTTAATTAATAAAAATATTGAATTGAAACTCATAATTGATGAAAATATTCAGTCTTATTTATTTATGACAAAGTCTATGATGAAAATATTCAGTCTTATTTATTTAAGACAAAGAATTGTGTTGACTGTAAACATGTTTTTTTAAACTACTCTAGGGATATTTCTTTTTTCTAATAATATGTTTAACCTAGAAGGCATTGTTTAGTTATTAATTATTAATAATAAGAATCATATTATCAACAACAGTCAACACAATTTTGCGCTGCTCACTGCAGGCAAATCGGTTTGGCACAAGTAATACAAATAAATCTTGTTTGCCTTTTTAGTTTGCTTGGACAGATACGACATAATTTCTATACATTTATGCTTTGCATAGGCTCCTGCTATACATAATATAAATTTTCTTCTTCGCCGCCTGAATTTTCACTCTCCTCCTGTATTTCCTCTTTAATGATAAAGTCTTGGTCCGTTACATCATCGTCAATATCACTAAACTCTTTTTCCTCATCCTCTGAGCGACTCGCTGTCCAATCATGGACCATGCCCGGGTCGACGGCGCGTTGTGTTCCACGCGCGCCTCAAAAGAGTGTCAGCACAATGACGGGGCCTTCCTTTAGAAGGCCAAAGCCCGCCGGGGTCGTGGGACTTACCGAATTACCGTGACCCCAGAACGTAAAGGGCTATAATTGAAGGACACCGTGGATAATTATAAGAGTATTGCAAAAGCTTTATTTTCTCGACAACAGTATAGAAAAAAAATTTGACGTAATTTAGTTATAAGTTGTTTGTTTTGTTACAGTGGAAGATTTCTATGAGTGTGAGTGTGTGAAGAAAACACGGTTTTTGTAAACATTATCTAGGAGTATGGACATCAATATAAAATCACTTCTAATGCTTAGATGATAAGGTCTAAAAAAGGTTGTTTTTCTTTAAAAAATATAATCATGAATAATAATTAAAGACATTATTTTCTTTAAAAAATATAATCATGAATAATAATTAAAGACATATTATTTTCTTAATGACTTGTAATACTGAAGATCCAGCTAGCTACATCTGGTGGGAAATAAAAACAAAGGAAATACTGAAATAACTGTACCACAGATTTAAAAAAAAGCGCAAGGTGAGCGCGTGCGCAGCTGTTATGAATGACGTATGCGCGCGACGTTGCCGCTCCATTCTTGATATACCACGTGTTGTTTTCCTACTATCGACTCAGTAAGGCACAGTGCCGTTAGTCAGTGTTGCCGTTTTAGCCACTTTGTGGCTAGATCTAGCGGATTTTCAACGGTTCTAGCCAAATAGAAAACCATTTTAGCCACTAAAATAAATCTAGCCACTTCTGGCTGATTTTTCGATTGTTAAACTTTTACTAAATTACTATTGGAAATCTACCGATTAATTAAACCAAACTACAAAAAAAAAAAAATTAAAAATATTAAAAAAAGCTTACCACAATTATGTTTTGCCTACTGAAGTTTTAAACAAAGTCACAAAAACGGTCAAATCGGTCAAACAAATTGAAATACCACCCACATCATCACCCATTGACGAAGAGATTAATGAATCTCTGTCACTGTAGACTTTGGAATTGATTTTTAATTTTAAACCAAATAATAATTGAGAATATTTTTCACTAGCTGAACGTTTATTTTAATCAGCCTTTAATAATAATGTTAAATACTAAGTATTAAAATTGTTTTATTTGACCCATTTATCACCATGCCGAAATTGTAATATTTATCAATAGTATTTGGATAACAGTATCTGGCCAAAAGCACTTTAGCCATTTCTAGCCGAATTTTGAAAGAGATTTTTTTGCAACTGGCTACTTTTTTCTTACATGTGGCCACAAACTAGATTGTCGTAACGGCAACACTGCCGTTAGTAAGCGTAGAACATTCATTGAAATAAGAGAGCAGTATTTGATAGAACTGTCTCTATGACGTCAGTGAAAGAGACAAAACATTGTAGTAAGGCGGACATCAAAATATGTTTTTATCATGACGCTTATCTCAAAAATGCAAAACACGTAGGACGGAAATACTAATGCTCTGTCTCTTTTACTCTTACATTGCTCCCATAAACCCGTCTTTTGCTCGCTGAGCATGGAATGTGAACAGTTTTGTTTACCAATGTTTGCGTATGACACACACCTGTGCACAGTGTTTCTGTGTGCCAGTGTTCAGTCTGTCAGTTCTCAGCGAGTGAATAGTCGCGTGCGCATCTAATGTTTACGTTTTTTATTTAGTTTTCCTGTGTTTTGACAAGTAATTGTGCAAAATGTTTATGTCATACGAAGTGTTTGCCACTTTTGGGATATCTGCTGTAAGTAACATTATATTTTTTTATTATTTTGTTGGTTAACTTTGCTTCAAGTCTTTGGTTAGGATGTTATTTGTTCTGAATACTAATGAGGTTCTATTTGATGACTTGATCACGTTGTTTTCTTGTTACAAGCGATGTATCAAAGTAAATCACTTTTATCTTTCTTGTTGAACTACGTTCTTTGTGGATGAGTTTCGTGGAATCTCTTTGTTTACCTACTGAAAAAGTGGGCGTATTCGTGCGACATAATGTGAGGAAGATTTGATTAATGAGTTTCGGAGTGAAAAATCATGAAGGCTTTATATTAATAAAGTGTCCTTCATTAGTTATAACAGTTTTACGATCAGGAAGACCACTTCAACGGTTTCATTATAATGACTTAAAATATTCCAGTTTACGAGTTCAATTCACATCACGATACTGATGAAATGGCCTTTTATGACTCTACTCTTTTTAGAGAGCTCTAAAGAAGACTTCCGTTTAGATTTTAATTACATTTTATCACATGACTCCATGCAATGATGCAATGTTCAAGACTAAACGATTAAAGTAAATATTGTATTTTAAGCACGTACTAGTCAGATAATAATACATTCACTCAACGTGTGCAATTGCATCTATATTTTGCAAGACATACAAATGTGATAAACTACATAGGTACTTTTAGAGGAATGTCAAATCGATAGACAAATAAAAGTATCTATATCTAGCCAACAAAAAAAAAAAAATAGGGGATCCAAAACATCACTTACAAACGCAACTTTAGCTACATTAAAGGTAATAGAATTGCGATATAATATTTATTTTTCAATAATAATATACATAGATAGATAGAATATTCTTTATTTTACACACTACCATACTATTATCTACGTTATTTCTTGAGCGATAGAATAGAATTCATATTAGAATCCATTTTAGTTTGAAGAAACTGTTAGGTGACCTTTTTAGAGTCGCATTACGCTGCAATTCTGCAGCGTACTGCGAGTCTAAAACAATACTTTATGGCGTCTGCACAACCGTTCAAATATCTATTGTTCGAGTACTAAAGTTGCCGATATACAACAAGGCTTACTGAGAACTGTCTGGCAGATAGATTTTTTTAGCGTGGTAAAATCATCAAATGAGACCTCCCTCACAGGGGCCCTGCCCTGTGAAGGAGGGACTTTTAATGGCTAAAATCCACGTTCTCCTTCAATAGCCTTTCACATTCCGGGGTCACGTTAATTCTTTAGTGCCACAACAGTCTGGATGATTATTTAGAAAAAAAAAATTGTTTCTCTACCAAAAATCATCCCTAAGATGCCTTGCTTTTTTTATCGTGATAAAATCGTAAAATGAGTTATCCCAGTTCTGGGTTGAGCGGAATTGACTGTCAGACTGGTAGTGACTAAAACCCTCAGTAATATCGCTTTACGTGTCACAGTTACCCATTTAGACTGACCCTGTACCTATACGTTTGTGACCCTGGTACACGTTTGACCCTTTATGACGCCCCGTCAGATGACGATGATGAGTTTCTTGCCCGTTCTTCTCCATACATACATCATCATACATTTGACTGGCCTGTTGGTCTAGGGGTCAGTGACCCTGACTGCTATGCCGGGGGTCGTGGGTTCGATTCCCACCCAGGACAAATGTTTGTGTGATGAGCATGATCATTTGTTCTGTGTCTGGGTGTAATTTATCTATAATATTATGTATGTATTTAAAAATATATAAGTATGTTTATCAGTTGTCTAGTACCAATAACACAAGCTCTGCTTAGCTTGGGATTAGATGGCGTTGTGTGATAGTTGTGGAATATTATATTATTATTATTATTATACAGACCTACGCTTTAGAATGGGCATCTCATCTACGGTACTTTCACAGTTTTTATGTCTTGTAGCACCATTTATTATTTTAAATTATAGTCTTATTTTTTGTCTTTTGACAATTCAAAAGAACCTGTAATGTCCTACTTGAAATAAATGCTGTGATTTTGATGACTTGTTGGCCTAAAATATCTCATCGTTCAATTCCAGATCCTGTCATTCACACTATCAGTGACCCTGCTACTGATTATCGCAGCCAAGCGGGGTCACCTCAGAGTGGGAGCTCGCAACAAGCCCGCCAAGTTCAACCCTCTCCTGCTGCCAAGCGCACCGCCACTCACCGCCAAGATCGTTGAGATGACGCCGTTGAAGGATCCAAGAGCCATTTAAAAAAAGGACTTTAATTTCCAATTTTTTTCAGGTGTTCTTTGAGTTCGAAATTCAAAAGTTTTTGTTTATTTTCCGTCCATGCTCAAAGTCGTCACAAAGCATTCCAAAAATCGAATATAATCAGACGTTGTCATTTGTGGGGTTGATAACAATGATTTTTTTTGTTTGTTACCTTCTGATTATAACTAGTCGAATATTTTTCTTCTGAAATAGTTCTTTAAGAACGAGGTAATGTTAACGTATTAATGAGTAATAGAGGTATAGTATAGTATAGGCATATTGTCAGCATCAATAAATTGCAAATATACATAATCCGTCAGCTAGAGTTTAGAGAATCTCTTTTATCATGCTTTTTGTTACTCAAATGACTGCGGTCAGCCACCGGGACCAGCGGTTTTTCGACACTGTTTTTGTAATTGTAACCCTAGTTCATTTAGAACATCAGGTAAAATTTATTCATTAATTAGGTTATTTCCCAATGTATCATATTTCGTGGTTTTAGTGGCAAACGTACATGTTATTGCAAAATTATTAATAATCCCGTTCATACTTTTCCATATTTGGGCTTCCTTTTAGTACCTAATTACTGAGTTTAAAAGTTGTTATCCTATATCGTGGATGCGCTTAAAAACATTTAAACTCATGTACACACACATCCAGACTCAGTACAATTACTTGTACTTCATGCAAATTTTTGTTTCGCGGGCGAATTTAACCCGCCACACATCGCAGCAGTTGGTCGCTCAGTCACTAAGCCAACTGTGGCGTCAAAAGTATTATAATTATATCTTTTTTGCAGTTTTTGTATTTTCACCTTTTTTAATTATCAAGATCCTGAGCTTCTTACTGATGTTTGTAATTTTTTTTTACATAAGTATAGTACCATTATACCTTTTAATAATCTCATAAAAACTTCAAATCAAAAAATCGAAAAATTTTCCCCATGCAATATGAAACACCATCAGTATTTACACGAAGTTAATTTATCTATCGATAACGTTCATTAATTGTAATTATATTACTTACTTAGCATGAAGCGGAATAACTTAATTATTTCATTAACATACAAATTAGTTCGTAAGTGCCATAATATGATAATGGTTTATTGGACAGGTTATAAAATAATTGTCATGTAATTATATTAGTAGTGACCCTTTTTTGGCGACGTAATAATCAACCATAATGTCAATTTGAAGCTGGAATCAAACAATAATTAAAAATACACTAAATTATAAGTTTTGAAACTGAAATTTTCAGTAAGTGTATCATTAGAATTTAGAACTGGATATATACCCAACCTACCATGTTTGCTATTGTATAAAATCAATAAATTTCATTACTAGTTTTGGATATTTATATATTCTTTTTGTGAGTTTAAAACTCACGAATCTACTGATCTAAAATTTGCTCCTATTGATTATAACTGAGCAATATAACACCCGTTCGTGAGTTGAATCATTTTTAATGTGGGTAACGCTTATGGAATGTCAATAAAAATATTCGTAAGTTTAGTAAAAATAATATTATTTCTGTATTAATTAAATGAATAGGTATCAGTAACGTACTTACTTAGCATTTAATCGTCATTTAATACATAAAGTAGTAGATATAAATAATTATTGCTATGTATATACAGAATCATTTGAAATAAACTTGTTAAATGATAAAAATATCTATGTGTTTTTTTCCCCGGAAAAAGTGTTTGAATTATTTTTATCTTTAGTAACAACATTTTATTTTCGGGTGATAATTAACTTTAATGAAGAGCTATAAAACAATCACAACTGAAAAACTTAAGAATAAAATCAGATTTTTTATTCAACATGGCAACATAGCCGCTGCCAGTGTAACACTAAAATAAAATGTTTAATTATACTTAAATATTTAGATTTAATTAATAAAATTACATTGTATTGTCTTAAACAATATAAATCATAAGATTAAACAGATTTGCTACTTTTCTCCCACGTAAATTCCACCTCTAGAAGCGACAAATGACAAAGACCTATCTACGGGTAATTCTAGATGTGTCCGCTCCGTGGCACCGCGCCGAGGACTAAGTACACCACTTTAGCTCCGCGTGACTAATGCGAGAGAAGTTCCCGTTGTTTTCCAAAGGGTAATGCCACGGCCGCCATATATTAACAGAAGATGATAAAAAAACTTTTTATGTGCCGTCCCTTGACATCGGGATCTCTCGGAGTTATAGCCCTCGGGTGTGTACCTACCCATATTTCATTTTTGAGGTCGAAATCGTCGGAACTCTACTTTTTTGGGCATATATGTTCCAGCTGTATTTTTGTTTCCAAAACTTTTTATGAAGCCTAAATAGCGACCGCAATTTAAATTGGTTCAGAACTGTAGATAAATGTTAAATACTGTTATGTTTTAGAACGTTTGAAATTCGTTTGGTTCGTATTTTTTTTTGTTGTAAATAACGAGTACGAGGAACCATTATTGAGGTGCAATTATTTAGCTCTGTTCGGGAAACAAGTACGAGCTTTTGTCACGTAAATGGAAGTACGTTTTTATTTAAATTTTGCACTAGAAAATTAAAATAGAGGAGAAAGACTCTTGGAAGCAGTTATTGATTAAATTAGAGGCAAATTGATTTGTGCGCACTCTCCGCCGTTGCCGCCATCGTCAGTACAAATTAAGGGTCGAACATTTCCTCGCGACGTCTCCTCGACGTTTCAACCCAATTTCCTTCAAAAGCGAGGCGATGGAATTCGATTGAGCGACGTTTTCCGCTGGCTGCCAGTCGGCTTGATTTTATTACAGCCTCCGTTGCTTCGCTAAAGCTCTTTAGTGGCTTTTAAAAAATATTCAGTATTGGAGGGAAATGAGGTCCACGAGGCCCGCGGAATAGTTGGAATTGGTTTACGTTAGGAGGTTGTTTAGATCCCTCCCGCGGGAGGATCGCAATCTTGTTGAGTCGGAATGTTGGGGAGAGTAAGCAATTGCGGGGAGCTGGCAGATTTATCTAGTTATGCTAACTGGTAGCTGTTGAGGGAAGGTTGAGAATGAAGGCGGTTTGTTTATTTTGTTTCAGACTTTATAACTAAGAAATGTTAAGATCCAATTTGCTGCGGCAACTTTAAATATAATTCTAGAAAGGTGCGAAGCAGCACCTTTTGAAACAGCAATGCTTTTACAAATATCGGTCTGCTAAGATTTATTTTTTGTCAAAGATTCATTACTCGTTATCTACTTAGGTAGTACTGAAACTCGTTCTTTACTATACGAAGTAAATTACGAGTTTGTGTACGTACAAAAATTAATAATCGTTTGGTACCTATTTGCTAATACATGCATTATTCCATTGCTGGGTAAACGTCTTTCCAAAGACTCTTCCTATGTCTTCTTGGGAAAACTATTAAGTACTTCACGTGTATCCATGGGAGATCTCTTACTCATCATCTGCCTACCCTTTCCCTCGATGACATCGGCTTCCTATTTAATTGGACGCTAAATGCAAGTATTGAAGCGACTGCCTATCTGACTTGCACTACCCAGACAGAACTGAGAAATAAAATACCACGTGGTAAGACTAGGTCGAGGACCCGCGTGGTGGATTATGGCCCACTCCCTCTCACAGAGAGGAGGCCTGTATCCCAGCAGTGGAAACATTGTAGGATGATGAAGATGATGATATGGCAAGACTGATGGTCAGACTTTTGGATCGATGACTACCTGTAACGACTGCCAAAGATCTTTAAATAATAGCCCGGTTCAAGAGCTTAACATGCTTTCCGAGTTATGGAGGAAATTTGGTATGTGATAGATGGTCACTCATCCAAGAATTAACCTAGGCAAGCACGGCTTTACCTTGAAAATCAACGTATACGGCTCATATTTATTTACTAAAACGTTATGTTCAAATTCGTACAAAGGCGGACTTATTGCCATAGGCATTCTCTACCAGTCTACCTTACCTTTAATCTATTTAGCCGCGAGCCATACAAAAACCATCTCAAAATGACTTCCCAACAAACACTGAATGTAAATTCCCACTATCGCCTTCGAATAAATTGTCTGCTACATAAACATTGGCTACAACAAAATGGTTTACAGAAAAACTAAACTCACACACAAAATGTCAGTGTACCCAATATCATAACTAACTTGATAAAATAAACAAGAGCCGGCCGGAACGAAGAAAGAAGGCCGGGAGTGAGGTATACATACTTGTTTTTGCAAGCGGCTTTGGCCCACAGGAAGGTTTGGAACTTTGGAACGGAAGACAAGAAAAATGTATTTTTTCTGAGTCGAGAGTTAGCATTACCTACAGTATACAGATAGTTATTTCTGCATTTTTATAAGATAAGGAGAAGTGGTGTGCGCGTCACAATCATCTGAACTGTGATTTATAGGTGGCAATGAGCCGCGCGGAGGAGCTTGTGGCTAAATAATTACAGCAGCACAGGCCGATCTTGCAGGTTATGCCGCACTTGCCGAGGTTGGTCTGTGTGACCATCTGACGTTGTCCTCCGAGGTTGTATCCGAGTTTCCTTCGTGTGAATTCGTGTCTCTGAAAGCACGTAAAAAAAATTTGTTGATCTTTGACAGTCGATACTATTAGCCAGAAGCTCTAAAAAGTCTGACAACCAGTCTTACCATGGGGTATCGTATTACCCAGTTACTGGGTTGTGGAGGTCCGATAGGCAGTCGCTCCATGTAAAATATTGATATTCAACTGCATCGGGTCCGACTGGAAGCCGACCCCAATATAGTTGGGAAAAGGCTAGGCAGATGATGATGAATGAGCCGCACGGAGAGGCGATGAGCGCCAGTCGTCCGCGCGTACGAAAAACGGTTTTCAAACAAGCTAATGAGACTTGAGATCCGCATCACCGCCCGTCCGCGCGGACGTGCGAGCGGTGTACTTCATGTGTTTGAAAGAAGCGATTTTCAAATAAGCCAATGCGGTGTGAGATTCGCATCCGCGCGGACAATCATCATCATGTGGTAATGATAACCACCTAAAAGATCCACTGATGATAATTGCTTAATAGCCGGGCAAATCGATCCATCTGTTATGTAAAACTATGAGATCGCAGTTAGACTCGAATTTAGTTTTCACATCAATTATAATACCTACGAAAGTTGTTCCAGTCCCAAAAGTTTGTCAATCTGGTTGAATACGAATGGATTTGGAAATATGATTGGATATCGATTGGAATAAAGCCTTTTGTGGGGACTAGGGAGTTAGATGAGACAGATATTAAGGAATAACCCCTAAATGTCAATAGCCTAGGTCTTATGAGTGGCCTTAAGAGCGCATATTGTGAAAGTTGGCAAAGTCGCAAATAGCTGTCAAATATTTACAAGTTTTTAATTTTACTGTATGACAATAAGAAATATGGCTCTGTAGTGCACTAAAAAACTGATAAGGGAATGCAATAAATAATATCGTAACACCGAATATATAGTTTAAGATGTAAAAAAAAGCATTTGAAAACTTTTCAAATGCCTTTTATACACCTGAAACGGTTACAACATCAAATTCAGTGTTTTAATAAAATTGCATTCCTATATCATTTTTCTAGTGCACTACAAAGCCATATTTCTTATTTTCATACAGTAACATTGCCGAATTAATTAAAGCTTGTAAATATTTGACAGCTATTAGCGACGTTGCCAGCTTTCTGGTTATGCGCCCTTAATCCTAATAATTATGCCTTCAGTACCCTTAGCACGAATTTTCAGTAATTTTACTTTACAGAACGGCTCCAGTATTTACAGCGTTTTTTGTATGAAAAATGAAACAGCGCCTCTGGTGTGCAGAGCAGGAACAATTTTTTCAGTAAATCACAGTAAATTATGAGAACGCTGTGTTTGGGACGTAAATTTTACAGTGATCCCATACAATATGCAAGTTTACAGCTGTTTACAGCAAAAAATGCTAGCACGAGCATGCAGCAATTTACTGTGGAGTACGTTACTGCAAAAATTCTGTAAAATGTCAATGCTATCTGTCACGTTTTTATTGTGACAGATGTTATTCGAGATAATAAACATGAAAATACTGTTAAAATAAAAATAAATCCGTTATAATGGATATATTTCGCGTCTTTGTCAATTTTATCCAGCAAGCAATGAGTCAAAACATATACGGGACGTCTGGTAAGTTATATTTGTACAATGTTTGTAAAAGTTGTTGTTGCATTTTGTATTCTAGTTTTTCCTATTTTTTATTATTAAAATCCTTATCTTACTTACAGAATAAGCAAGCGCTGGGCCATATAAACGCAACCAAGTACTTTCAATGTGTTGAATCTGTGCAAAACCGAATTTAAAACAGGATTTCTACTAACAGAAAACGACCAACTTTATGTATGCTAAAAAGCAAACTACTACAGTTATCAGCTTGGAAATTAAGGTAAGAATAACCAAAGATTATTAACCACACCTACTACTACCATAAGTTTATGCAGGATGTGATGATATACATCAACAGCTATCAAATGCAAAACCATCGCTTCATTCATTCATATGTTATCAACCATTTGATTACGTTTATTGGTGAAGACAGTCTCACGACCCATTTCTACCCCTTTATAGGTACTGGTAGATTAAAAACGTACCTATATGGTGTGCACTTTTGTCCGAATCTGTCACACTATATAAATTAAGTGAACTACAATTCACAAGCAAGGGCCACCACCACTCAGCCAGCATCTTCGCTGTACTATTTTAGTTACAAGTCTTTTACACTAGAAAAATGGGTTAATTTAATGGTAATTTCTTTATGTTTACAGAT
Organism: Agrotis clavis; assembly: GCA_954870645.1. Classification (NCBI taxonomy): domain Eukaryota; kingdom Metazoa; phylum Arthropoda; class Insecta; order Lepidoptera; family Noctuidae; genus Agrotis; species Agrotis clavis. The sequence continues at coordinate 21,285,583 of OX940939.1, forward strand.
TATTTTATCTTTGGACGGTAACTCTACTGAGAGCAAGGATTACTCTCAATTTCGCTGCTGCCCTGTGAATCATGCAAGAAAAATACACTGAATAATAAGACAAAATATGTAGTAGTTTACCTAATATTAGGTACATTTTGTGTTTTAACCAATTTTTTAAATAAATACAGAAATATGAATAGTTATATTTTATTTACAAATCTTAGGCCGTGCGCTGCGTTAGGCGGCGCCCGCGTGGCCTCGCTGTTTCATGTAATCTCATAGACCAGCGCTGCGTGCAGCGGGTCGCGCGTCGATGAGATTACATGAAAACAGCACGCCACGGGGCGCCCGCGCCGGGCGTCCGGCTAACGCAGCGCACGGCCTAAATAACTCGTCGTCTCATCGTTCTCCTGCCCTTATTCTAATTCAACCGTCTATTTTTCTCTACTCATTATATCAGTAGTCACCTTTTTACCAATATTTTCATGCAAAAATAATTATTAAATATTTATTTTGCTCTGACAGAGCTGCTTAGCTTTTACAATTAAAACCATATCAAAATGAAAGTCGTTGGTATTTAATACTTTAATTATTTACATTCTGTAAGTTACAACAGTTTGTCACTAAATAACTATTAATAATTACAATATTGAATATGATATTAGAATAATTTCACTTCACTGAGATGTAAAATTGTACATTTTTTGTTAATCAAAGTACCTAAATCCATGATGAAGAATTACACATTGATCCAATGGCTCTCAACTTTCTGTATCAAATTGTTTGCATGAAGTAATTAGGAAACATTTGGATCATACAGTAGTGGTTTCACACTAGGTATATCACTGTGTCAGCTGGTTTTATCTTTCACTTTATTCATGTCTGAAGAATGGCAGGTTCTACGATTATTTTGTGCTGATCCTCTTCTGCATGTCGATGGCAATCTAAATTGCGTCGGGCCAGAATTGGACCACGAGTTTTCCAGATAATAATATTTTTCCAGAGCTGAGTCGTCGATGATTTTCTCCCTTAGGTAGGTATCTACGCTTCTCGATTTTAGTGAAACGAACCACACAACTTTATTTGTTGAATTTCATAGCGTATTTTAAACATTTTTTTTTTATGTTTGTTTATTTACGAAGGTACACATCTTTGACATCTTTGGTACACATTGATTGATTTAATTGAATATTCGTTGTCATAGTTACCGTATTGTCAGCCTCTGATTTGAAATTTACCCGTATCCTTGTGAAAAATGTAACTGATTGTTTTCTCGTTTTTATATAAAAATAAAATTTCTACTTAAAATCAACTTTGTTTTCGTGTATTTTTTTTTTAATTCTGTCAGCCTGTCTGATAGAATTCAAAAATGGTACACGGCAGCCCACCAGCCAGCAATAGAATTGCAGTGATTTGAAAATTAGTTTTTGGGTAGTTAATTTCATAAATAAAATAATAAAGAAAATAATAAATCTAAGGAGGTCTCCTTAGATTTATTATTTTCATGATTTATTTAATTGAATATTCGTTGTCATAGTTACCGTATTGTCAGCCTCTGATTTTAGATTTCCGCGTATCCTTGTGAAAAATGTAACTGATTGTTTTCTCGTTTTTATATAAAAATTAAATTTCTCCTTAAAATCAACTTTGTTTTCGTGTATATTTTTTAAATTCTATCAGCCTGTCTGATAGAATTCAAAAATGGTACACGGCAGCCCCCCAGCCAGCAATAGGATTGCAGTGATTTGAAAATTGGTTTTTGGGTAGTTAATTTCATAAAGACCTTCTTAGATTTATTATTTTCTTTTACAATTTTTTCGCTAAAATAATGAGTTGTCATTATTTGAAAGGACCCCCTAACCCTAAATAAAGGGAAAATTTTATAAAGTGGGAACACTGTCTTATATTGCATGTACGCATGTTAGACATGGTGCGTTTGAAAACGTTTGTCTACTACTTTAAATGTGAAATGAAATGCGGAAATTTTTTGTTTAATTTTTTAATTCAAATCTATTAAATAATTAACACTTTTTGTACAAATATTTTCTTATTTAGTCACTGAATTTGGATTAGAACTGGGTATTTTAAAATTAAAATAAATATTAGTCAAAAAGTCGAGTTTCAGAACGATCCTATGGAGCAGCCATGCCAGCACTCATGACCTTTAGACGTGGCGCTAGTGTCTATTTCATTACATCAAATTGCATTAAAAAATTAGTACCTCGAAATTTCCGAAAGTCATGAGTGGTGGGTCGGATTTTAGTGACTTCTCAGTGACGTCAGTTCGGCTGACAATAATCCCAGTATTTTTTACAGAAACTTTGCAGTATTTTACTTTACAGAGTCTGAGGTAGCACGAGTTATACAGAGAAATCGCAATATTCCATCAAATTTACAGCAAAGTTCCAGTTTACTTTACGTCAAAAAGAGTGAATATTCGTGCTAAGGGTACAGGCCGTAAAGCCTTTCATTGGACGGTTGGGACTGAATGATCCGGAAATTAGTGTCTATAGTTAGTAACAGGGCTGAGTATAGACCCTGCCCTGTAACTTGTTAATCATAGGATTAAACAACATCATGAGAAGTGTTGACCCCGTGATAATGGCCCCGTCTTACGAGTGGTAGGTTCAAGCTCGGCTGGCATTTCGTCACTACATCTTTCGAAGAAAAATTACATTGTTAGACTGAAATGCCTTAGAACCAATAATTCACCTACCCTCGAGAGCAATGAATCCGGGTCACTTAAAGAATGTTAAAAATCTCGGAAACTAAAAATGATAGGTTAATGCAATAAATTGTATTTAATAGACAATGTAATACTCCGTCACCATACATTTTATTAACACAAAATTACATAAAGAAAAAAACTGCTGATCTCTCCTTAAAACAAAAATAGGAAACATGAAATTTTTGAACTTTATTACGATTTTCTTGAATTTTAATACTTCGTATTGCCTCCTCCAAAGGTAAAAACTACAATAACCGAAAGGAAAAATAAACGCATTAAAAATCATTATATAAAGATCGCAACTTATAATGTCCGATCATTATCGTCATACGAACGCTTATTAGAACTGGAGGAAGCAATAAAAGAAATTAAGTATGACGTAATAGGAATATCAGAAATGAGACGATTAGGCACCAAAATAGAAGAACACGAGAACTTCATACTATGCTACGTAGGCAGCACCCCAGGAAAATACGGAGTCGGATTTATAATCAATTATATCCATAAAAATAGCATAGAGAGCTTCAATGGCTTATCTGAACGAGTGGCTGTATTAAATATGAATATCCAAGGCTATAGGACTACCATTATTCAAGTATACGCACCGACAGAAGCCGCAAGCGAGAGCGATTTGGACGATTTCTACAAAACAGTCGACAGAGCACTAGAAGACACACACGAGACCGTTATACTGATGGGTGACTTTAACGCGAAAATTGGAGTACCCAAGAAGGAAGAACACTTGATTATGAAGGAATTCGGCTATGGTAAGAGAAACAACAGAGGTCAAAGGCTTGTTGATTTTGCCTTACAACACAAACTAACGATAATAAATACATGTTACACAAAAAAGCAAAACAAAAGATGGACGTGGAGATCTCCAAATGGCGAGTACAAAAACGAAATAGACTTTATTTTGTCTAACCAACCAAGACTGTTTCAAGACATTGGTACTATGAATCTTAACTACCCGTCGAACCACAGGCTAATCAGAGCAACAGCGAATTTAATACATATCAAGAAAAGTAGAGTTAAATTTACTAATAAACCAACAAACCAACTTAATGACGAAGATGAGAATATAATGAACTTCAAAGTTAACTTAACAAAACTGCTTCTACAACCATCAGTTCGTCAAGAATACTCTACAGTCCAAACTTACTACGACATCATAATAAACGCTATCACCTGTAGTTTAAAAAAAGCCAGATTGACTGAAGAAGGACAAAAACGCCATAAGATTCTGTCTGCAAAAACAACAGCTTTATTACAAAGGAGGATAGAACTTCAGAAAACAAATCACAAAACCAGAGCTATGAAAAACGAACTTTCCGCACTCTACAAGCTAGTCAATAAATACATTAAAAACGATTATACAAAATATAGACAAAAAACCATAGAAAAACATTTAAAGCTGACAGGAAGCACAAAAAGGGCCTATAAAGATCTTAGAACAAACAAAACTTGGATAGAAGGACTAAAAAAGGGAGACAAGGACCTGACTAAACGTATGGATATTGTCACTACTGCAACTAATTTTTACAGAAAACTTTACAGTGACATGACTCAAAAACCCACAATCGAAATGAACACTATTAGGCACAGTAGTAAAGAAAACATTAAAGCAATAGACGAAATCGAAGTTACCGACGCCATTAAAAGGCTAAAACTAGAAAAATCTCCCGGTTCAGATAACATCACAAACGAAGCTTTGAAGACAGCACAAGAAATTCTGGCCACACCACTAGCAGAACTTTTCAATATGATATTGCAAAAATCAGAAACACCTAAACAATGGTCCGAATCCAATATTATCCTTATTTATAAGAAAGGAGATCCAAAAAACATTGGAAACTATAGACCTATAAGCTTACTACCGTGCCTCTACAAGCTATTCTCTGCCATTATTAACGCAAGAATAAGTCCAGAAATCGAAGACAAACAACCAGTGGAACAAGCAGGATTTAGGAAGGGATTCTCTACGCTAGACCACATCCACACCCTTGAGTTGATTATAGAGAAATATCAAGAACAGCAAAGACCTCTATATCTTGCATTTGTCGACTACCAGAAAGCTTAAATTTTGACACCGTAACACACTCAAGCATTTGGGAAAGTCTCAAGGAACAAGGGGTCCATGAAATGTATATAGAGGTCATCAAGAGCATATACAAGAATAATATTGGGAGAATAAAGCTAGAATCCCTGGGTCCAAGCTTCCCCATAAACAGAGGCGTAAGACAAGGAGACCCGCTGTCCCCAAAAATATTCATAGCCATACTGGAAGTAATAATCAAGAAACTTAAGTGGAGTAAACAGGGGATTTATGTGGATGGTGTTTTCTTGAGTCATTTAAGATTTGCAGACGACATCGTGATACTATCGGAAACAAGCTCACAGCTGCAGAGCATGATTGAGTCCTTACAGATAGCTAGTACAAATGTAGGACTAGAAATTAATCTTACCAAGACCATGACAATGACAAACAGTAACAAAATAACAATACACGTAAATGGAAATCCAATTGAATACACGGACAAATACATATACTTGGGAAAAACAATTAGTTTAAAAAAGAAAAACAACGAAATGGAAATAGACAGGAGAGTACAACAAACATGGAACAAATATTGGAGTCTCAAGGAAATATTTAAGAGTAACCTTCCTATAAGTCTAAAAACCAGAATCATGGACTCGAGCCTCTTGCCGTGTTTGACATACGGATGCCAGACTTGGAAATTCACTGGAAAAGCCAAGCACAAAATTACCACCTGTCAACGAGGAATGGAACGAAGTATGCTCAAGGTAAAGAAAATAGACGAAATACGTCACACAAAAATTAGATCTATCACAAAATCTAAAAATGCCTTGACCTATGCACAGAAGCTCAAATGGAAGTGGGCAGGCCATGTCGCAAGGCTTACAGATCAACGATGGACCTTAAGAGTAACTTTATGGAAAGGCCCACAAGGAAAAAGGAAAAGAGGTAGACCAACAACACGGTGGGAAGACGAGATCAAAAGAACCGCCGGCTCAAACTGGAGCCAAATAGCAAAAGACAGAGACTTATGGGGATCTTTGGAGGAGGCCTTTACCCAACCTGGGGTCCTTGCAGAAGATAAAAACTAACACAAACTAACCAAACACATAAATTACATAACAAACTAACCCACTAACACTTACATGAATTTGTTTTTAAAATTGTAAACTGTAAGGAATAAAAGGTTTTATTATTGCCTCCTCGTGCTTCCATTACTGCGTTTACGCGGTTTGGCATGCTGTACACCAAGTTCCTTAAACGATTTTGGGGAATATTCTCCCATTCCTCTGTGAGAGCAATTTTGAGCTCACGAAGCGTGATTGGGGGAGGGTTTCATTGTTTTACGCATCTGCCTAGCTCGTCCCAAGCATGCTCGATCGGGTTGATATCCGGGCTGCGCGCTGGCCACTCCATACGAGTAATGTTCATCTCTTGAAGGTAGTCATTCACAATCCTACCTGTATGAGGTCGGGCAGTGTCATGCATAAATATAGCATCCTCACCTAAATTGCCAGTAAATGGACCAACGTGATCATTGAAGATTTCTTCCACATATCTTACGCTAGTTAAAGAGCCGTTTTCTATGATCACCAGCTCTGTGCGACTTTCAGAAGAAATTCCGGCCCACACAAGTACATACAGACCCACCACCGTAGGCTACTTTTTCTTCGATGCATGCTTGCTTGAATCTTTCCCCTGATCTTCGATACACTCTGTGTCTTCCATCGTGCTTGTAGAGCATAAATTTTGATTCGTCGGAGAACATAACTTTTGACCAATCTTCAATACTCCAATTTACGTGGCACTGGGCATATCTTAGTCTTGAAATACGATGCCCACGCTCCAGTTTAGGGCCGTTTGCAGGTCTAAGGGGTTTTAAGTTAGATTCAGCAAGCCGACGTCTTACTGTCCATGCACTTGGGTTACTTCCTCCGAGGCGTCGAAACTGATTGGTGAGTTCAGTTCCTGTGAGAAAGCGATTTCGAAGCATGGTGTTCACCAAGTATCGGTCTTCTCGTGCTGTGGTACACCTGTTTCTGCCCGTTCCTGGTCTGCGTAGGTTAGAACCAGTTTCTTCGTATCGTCGGAGAACTCTTTGTACTGTTGACAGCGACACACCGACAGTCCTGGCTGTATCGCGCTGACTCCGGCCGGTTTCCAGCATTGTAAGTATTCTGGTGCATTCTTCAGGCGTAAGCGACATAATTTAAGCTTGAATAATGAATATAGAGCACTATCAACATGGTTTATGTACCCACCAGATTACAAACAAAAGCAAAACCAAATGCTGTAATTTCGTAGTTCCATCTTCGAAAGTGGCCCTTTTTCAAATTTGATTTTTTTATTATATAACTTTACAATAACTAAGAAGTTTTAATACCTTCATTTAAGGAGTATTACATTGTCTATTAAATACAATTTATTGCATTAACCTAGCATTTTTAGTTTCCGAGATTTTTAGGATTCTTTAAGTGACCCGGATTCATTGCTCTCGAGTGTATTTGAATATCTAAAACGTTGTATGGCAGCCAAAAGATTGTGGGGAGTTTTTTTTACACAAAATAAAAAGTTTCTGTAGTCGTAACTTTTATAATGAAGGCATGTGTCCCAACAGTGGGAACATTTACTGACATTAATAGGACCCATCTTGCTTTTAAACAAGCGTCAATCCCTTTATTTGTTCTCTCATGTGTAAGGATAATCCTTGTCGTGCAGTGGCGAATTAAATTTTACAACAAAATAAATCCTTTTCTATATTATTATGTTGAAATAATCTTTTAACAAATAATAATATAGAAAAGGATTTTTACCAAAGAGCACAAATGAAAGAAAAACATTTTCAAATATAAACGTTATATTTTAACAGAACAGAGGTTTTATAAAAAGCTTACTTAAAGCTTTGCACTTAGGTTTTTAATAATTAAGACCAACAGGAATAATTATTTAAGTATTCTTAAAAGTTTATGAAGGCAGTTAATAATTAAAATATTACTTTTATTAACAAATTAATTAGTCTTTGAAGTTCTGAAACTGGACTGTAATTAATTGTGTTAGGTGCCTAACTTTTATTGGAGATTTATTTCGAAACAAATTATTTTCTAATAGAGATCAGAGACGCAAAGGGTCTTACATAGTAATGTGCTGTCAAACTTGCTTTTAATGGGTTTTAGTAAATAAAACTTAGATAATTACTCAGATAAACTTTTAAAAGTTAATAAGCCAGAGAAGACGTAATAAAGTTTGAAAACTACGTACTGCTTTTTTTGGTTGTTAAAATCATCAAATGGGTCCTCCCACCCAGGGCAGGGCAGGGCAGAAGGAATTGGTAGACTTGTACTAACTAAAATCCACGGTGTCCTTCAATAGGCCTTTACGTTTCGGGGTCACGGTATTCGTTAGTCCCGCGTCCAACCACATACAGCTTACGATGAAGATGAAGAGCAGTGATGGCTCAGTGGTAACGACCCCAAGTGACGAGTTGTAGGTCGTGGCTTCGAAGTCAGCCAGGCACATTACTTTGTGTAATATTCACCACTGCTCTCAATTAATGGTGACGGAAAATTCGTTATTGAATAATAATTATTCCACATTAATTGTACCAAAAATAAATTCTAAAAAAACCGGCCAAGTGCGTGTCGGGCCACGCACAGTGTAGGGTTCCGTAGTTGCCCATCAAAATACTTATGCGAACTAACTAAACTGATTCGCTGAATTTAATTTTAAAAAGAAGAATTTTCAAAATCGGTCCAGGAGTCTTTGAGAAATCGGGCAAAATACATTTAAAAAAAAAGATTACGACGAATTTAGAACCTCCTCCTTTTTTTGAAGTTAGTTAAAAATAGTTGACGATAAAAACCTACCTATCCCCAAAAAACATACCGTAAAACATACCTATTAGAGCTGTAAAAATAAAGTTGACAAACTTACATTTGCAGTTGAATAACATGTTCTCCGATACATTTTGTTTAAGAAAAATATTATCCAAGTACATTTTATAAGTTGGTCGACTATTACTCGTAAAGTTGTAAAGCCTACTAAGTCATGACAATTTTCTTTTAAACTTCGTTATATATACTACTATTGTGAATTTTTTCACACCCCCACACATAACCGTTTAGCTGGTAGAGGGGGGGGACACTCGAGTCGAGCAAAATTTAGCACTTTAAAGCTTAATATTTCACAAACCAATTTTTTTATTAAAAAATTATTAATGGAAACTGTCAATATTTTTTAAAGACCTATTTAATGATACCCCACACTATGGGGTACGCGAGAAAAAAAAATAACATCCCCACTTTACGTGTACAGGAGATACCCTAAAAAAAAATATTTTACGAGATTTTATTTTACCACTTTTTCGGCACAACAAATCCATATATTTACACCAAATTACAGCTCTCTAGTACTGTGCGTCTCTGAGCTAAACTGCGGACAGACGGACGGACGGACGGACGGACGGACGGACGGACGGACATGGCGAAACTATAAGGGTTCCTTGTTGACTACGGAACCCTAAAAATTATTGATATAACATGAATTCGAGCAACCGTTCAGATAAAATGTTTTTACTTACTTCACTAAAAAAATCTAAACACGAAGAAAACTCTTTTCATGCAAGAAAATCCCTGAAAAAATCCTGTCATCCGTAGTTGTCTCGTATTTACGTCGTGTCCCGATTTACTGTCCCGTCTAACCCTCCACCACTAACGGCCCACTTGCAACCGACCGATGAAATCGAATTAGTTCGGGACGAATCGTACCCCATTGTTTGGTGCCAATACACTTACTGTTTATTCAGTGGGGTCGCGACGACCCGGTATCGACGGGTCTTGTTCTTGTTTAATTTTAATGCAACTTCTGAATGAGGGTTATATGCAACTTTGTATGGCTGTTTTGGTACTAAGTTTATTTGGAATTTGTATGGTGGGCTTTGTGTGGGTTTTATTTTATCGATGGAACGAATCTTTGGAAGGTTACAAAGCCCCTAGAGGAGTGTTTATCCCGAATCGTCGCCCGTCTCAAAGAGCTGTTACAAATCAAACGGGCCCCCCATAGAGGGCCAAAGCCCATAGAGGGTCAAAGCCTGCCGGGGTCTCGGGACTGTCCTAACAGGTAACTGTATCCCTGGAACGTAAAAAGCTATTGAAGAAACACCGTGACTTTTACTTAGACATAATATTATGCAGAAAAGTAAACTTTTAGTGAGAGCCATATTATACTATATAAAGCTCGATTACCACTGACTGACTGACTGACTGATTGACATAATTGTTCTCCCAGATGGTGAAGGGGGAGGTGGGTATATTTTGACAGATTCGTAAACAAGTAACTCTGGTGAGTATGGGAAAAATCCCAAACCTCCCCTTTTCGCCCCCCCTCTCCCCCCTCCCCATCGTATCTCGGAAACTAAGAGACACGTGTTTTGTTTTTTTTACGGATTCGTGTAGGGGAGGCTCGGAAAAGTAAAAACCATTTTTCAAAGTTCCCCCCCCTTCCCCCCTTCTCCCCCCTTTAGGCGGATCTCGGAAGTTAACAGACTTGCAACGTTTCTTTTTTCAGATTCATATCAAGGGGCCCAGAGTTGGACAAAATCATTTTTCAAAACTCCCCCCTCTCCCCCTCTTCACCCCTCCCCCCATCGTATCTCGGAAACTAAGAGACCCGTGTTTTGTTTTTTTACGGGTTCGTATAGAGGAGGCTCGGAGAAGTAAAAAGCATTTTTCAAAGTTCCCCCCCCTTGCCCCCTTCTCCCCCCTTTAGGCGGATCTCGGAAGTTAACAGACTTGCAACATTTTTTTTTTCAGATTCGTACAAAGGGGCGCAGAGTTGAACAAAATCAATTTTCAAAACTCCCCCCTCTCCCCCTCTTCACCCCTCCCCTCATCGTATCTCGGAAAAACTAGGTAGCGGTAAAGCGAAGCGTAGCGTAGCGTAGGGATAAGGTCACGAGAGCTTTCCGGTGGTAGGTAGGTCCTGAGTGGAGCGAACCTGCGAGACCGAGTGCAGCGAAGGGGGGAGGTGGCGAGCGTAGCGAGCCGGCGACCTCCGTAGCGTAACGAAGGTTGAGTGGGTGAAGCGTGACTCGGCGGTGAAGACAAACAAACTTACAAGTAACTCTCATTAATAGGGCAAAAGTACCAAGCCTCCCCTTTTTGGCCTCCCCCCCCCTCCCAATCGTATCTCAGAAACTACAAAACCCGTGTTCTGGTTCTTTACGGATTCGTATAGAGGTGGCTCGGAAAAGAAAAACCCATTTTTTCAAAGTTGCCCCTCTTGGGGAAAGCCTCCTTTAAGCGGATCTCGGAAGTTAACAGACTTGCAACTTTTTTTTTCTGATTGGTATCAAGGATCCCAAAGTATGTAAAAATCATTTTTCAAAATGCCCCCCTCTCCCCCTCTTCACCCCTCCCCCCTTCGTATCTCGGAAACTAAGAGACCCGTGTTTTGTTTTTTTACGGATTCGTATAGAGGTGGCTCTGAAAATTAAAACTCAGTTTTTAAAATTCCCCCCCCTTGCCCCCCTTCTCCCTCTTCAGGCGGATCTCGGAAGTTAACAGACTTGCAACATTTTTTTTTTCAGATTCATATCAAGGGGCCCAGAGTTGGTCAAAATCATTTTTCAAAACTCCCCCCTCTCGCCCTCTTCACCCCTCCCCTCATCGTATCTCGGAAAAACTACGAGTAGGTGGCGGTAAAGCAAAGCGTAGCGTAGCGTAGGGATAAGGTCACGATAGCTTTCCGGTGGTAGGTAGGTCCCGAGTGGAGCGAACCTGCGAGACCGAGTGGAGCGAAGGGGGGAGGTGGCGAGCAAAGCGAGCCGGCGACCTCCGTAGCGTAACGAAGGTTGAGTGGGTGAAGCGTAACTCGGGGGTGACGACAAGCAAACTTAAAAGTAACTCTCATGAGTATGGGAAAAATCCCAAAACCTCCCCTTTTTGGCCTCTCCCCCCCCCCCCCCCCCGCAATCGTATCTCAGAAACTAAGAGACCCGTGTTCTGTTTTTTTGCGGTTTCGTATAGAGGAGGCTCGGTAAAGTAAAAACCATTATACAAAGTTCCCCCCCCCCTTGTCCCCCTTCTCCCCCATTTTGGCGGATCTCGGAAGTTAACAGACTTGCAACATTTTTTTTTCAGATTCATATCAAGGGGCCCAGAGTTAGTCAAAATCATTTTTCAAAACTCCCCCCTCTATTCACCCCTCCACCCATCGTATCTCGGAAAGATTATGTAGCGGTAAAGCGAAGCGTAGGGATGAGGACACGATAGATTTCCGGTGGTAGGTAGGTCCTGAGTGGAGCGAACCTGCGAGACCGAGTGAAGCGAAGGGGGGAGGTGGCGAGCGAAGCGAGCCGGCGACCTCCGTAGCGTAACGAAGGTTGAGTGGGTGAAGCGTAACTCAGGGGTGACGACAAGCAAACTTACAAGTAACTCTCATGAGTAGGGCAAAAGTACCAAGCCTCCCCTTTTTGGCCTCACCCCCCCTCCCAATCGTATCTAAGAAACTAAGAGTGTTCGGTTTTTTCGGATTCGTATAGAAGAGGCTCGGAAAAGAAAAAAACAATTTTTTCAAAGTTCCCCCTCTTGACCCCTTTTCCCCCCTTTAGGCGGATCTCAGAAGGGACATGGAACATATATTTTTTTTCAGATTCGTATCAAGGGGCCCAGAGTATATCAAAATCATTTTACAAAATTCACCCCTCCCCCCATCGTATCTCGGAATCCAAGATGGCCTCTGCGATAATTTTCGAATTGTTCATCATGGGAGTCGTTTTCATGGTATTCGAGGGTGCTAAAACCGATGGCGAGGTCAAAATGAGAATCCAAGATGGCGGTTGCTATAATTTTCGAATTGTTCATCAATTTCATCATGGGAGTCGTTTTCATGGTTTTCGAGGATGCTAAAGCCGATAGTGAGGTCAAATCAAAATTCAAGATGGCGGCTTCATAATTTTCGAATTATTCATCATGGGAGTCGTTTTCATGGTTTTCGAGGATGCTAAAGCCGATAGTGAGGTTAAAATCAAAATCCAAGATGGCGGCTGCGATAATTTTCGAATTGTTCATCATGGGAGTCGTTTTCATGGTTTTCGAGGATGCTAAAGCCGATAGTGAGGTTAAAATCCAAATCCAAGATGGCGGCTGCGATAATATTGGAATTGTTCATCATGGCAGTCGTTTTTATGGTTTTCGAGGATGCTAAAGCCGATAGTGAGGTCAAAATCAAAATCCAAGATGGCGACTACAAAAAATTTCAAAGTTTTCATCATGGATGTCGTTTTCATTGTTTTCGAAGGTGCTTTAACCGATGGCGAGGTCAAAATGGAAATCCAAGATGGCGGCTGCGATAATTTTCGAAATGTTCATCATGGGAGTCGTTTCCATGGTTTTCGAGGATGCTAAAGCCGATAGTGAGGTCAAAATCAAAATCCAAGTTGGCGACTACAAAAAATGCAGTGTTCGAGGGGCAGTAAGCGCGTACCGAACACATTAATATTTTGAATATCATATTTTTATCTAAACTGAAAAGTTTGTTTTGTTTGGTTTGGAATTGAAAAGTTCTTTTTGTGATGGATAGTTTTTGTGTTTTTTTTTTTTTTTCAAAGTCAAAATTATTTATTTGCGTTAAATGTGGTATGTACAAAGATGGTGAAAATAAATATAAGTTCAAACACATTTCGCCATAAAAATGACATGCAAACATTATTCTGTTTTAGGTTACACATTATTTAGTAATGGGTGTCGTTTTCATGGTTTTCGAGGGTGGTAAAACCGATGGCTAGGTCAAAATGAGAATCCAAGATGGCGGCTGCTATAATTTTCGAATTGATCATCAATTTCATCATGGGAGTCGTTTTCATGGTTTTCGAGGGTGCTAAAACCGATTGCGAGGTCAAAATGAAAATCCAAGATGGCGGCTGCGATAATTTTCGAAATGTTCAACATGGGGGTCGTTTTCATGGTTTTCGAGGGTGCTAAAACCGATGGCGAGGTCAAAATGAGAATCCAAGATGGCGGCTGCTAAAATTTTCGAACTGTTCATCAATTTCATCATGGGAGTCGTTTTCATGGTTTTCGAGGGTGTTAAAACCGATTGCGAGGTCAAAATGAGAATCCAAGGTGGCGGCTGCGATAATTTTCGAAATGTTCAACATGGGGGTCGTTTTCATGGTTTTCGAGGGTGCTAAAACCGATGGCGAGGTCAAAATGAGAATCCAAGATGGCGGCTGCTATAATTTTCGAATTGTTCATCAATTTCATCATGGGAATCGTTTTCATTGTTTTCGAGGATGCTGAAGCCGATAGTGAGGTCAAAATCAAAATCAAAGATGGCGGCTTCGATAATTTTTGAAATGTACATCATGGGAGTCGTTTTCATGGTTTTCGAAGATGCTAAAGCCGATAGTGGGGTCAAAATCAAAATCCAAGATGGCGGCTGCGATATTTTTAAATGTTCATCATGGTAGTCGTTTCCATGGTTTTCGAGGGTGCTAAAACCGATGGCGAGGTCAAAATGAAAATCCAAGATGGCGGCTGCTAAAATTTTCGAACTGTTCATCAATTTCATCATGGAAGTCGTTTTCATGGTTTTCGAGGGTGTTAAAACCGATTGCGAGGTCAAAATGAGAATCCAAGGTGGCGGCTGCGATAATTTTCGAAATGTTCAACATGGGGGTCGTTTTCATGGTTTTCGAGGGTGCTAAAACCGATGGCGAGGTCAAAATGAGAATCCAAGATGGCGGCTGCTATAATTTTCGAATTGTTCATCAATTTCATCATGGGAATCGTTTTCATTGTTTTCGAGGATGCTGAAGCCGATAGTGAGGTCAAAATCAAAATCAAAGATGGCGGCTTCGATAATTTTTGAAATGTACATCATGGGAGTCGTTTTCATGGTTTTCGAGGATGCTAAAGCCGATACTGAGGTCAAAATTAAAATCCAAGATGGCGGCTGCGATAATTTTTGAAATATTCATCATGGGAGTCGTTTTCATGGTTTTCGAGGATGCTAAAGCCGAGAGTGAGGTTAAAACCCAAATCCAAGATTGCGGCTGCGATAATTTTCGAATTGTTCATCAATTTCATCATGGGAGTCGTTTTCATGGTTTTCGAAGATGCTAAAGCCGATAGTGGGGTCAAAATCAAAATCCAAGATGGCGGCTGCGATATTTTTAAATGTTCATCATGGTAGTCGTTTCCATGGTTTTCGAGGGTGCTAAAACCGATGGCGAGGTCAAAATGAAAATCCAAGATGGCGGCTGCGATAATTTTCGAATTGTTCATCAATTTCATCATGGGAGTCGTTTTCATGGTTTTCGAGGGTGCTGAAACCGATTGCGAGGTCAAACTGAGAATCCAAGGTGGCGGCTGCGATAATTTTCGAAATGTTCAACATGGGGGTCGTTTTCAAGGTTTTAGAGGGTGCTAAAACCGATGGCGAGGTCAAAATGAGAATCCAAGATGGCGGCTGCAATAATTTTCGAATTGTTCATCAATTTCATCATGGGAATCGTTTTCATTGTTTTCGAGGATGCTGAAGCCGATAGTGAGGTCAAAATCAAAATCCAAGATGGCGGCTGCAATAATTTTGGAATTGCTCATCATGGCAGTCGTTCTCATGGTTTTCGGGGATACTAAATCCGATAGTGACGTCAAAATCAAAATCCAAGATGGCAACTGCAAAAAATGCAGTGTTCGAGATATTTTAAATATCATATTGTTATCTAAACTGAAAAGTTTGTTTGTTCGGTTTGGAATTGAAAAATTCTATTTGTGATAGATAGTTTTTGTGTTTTCATCATGGGTTACGTTATTATGGTTTTCGAGGGTGCTAAAATTGATGGTGAGGTCAAAATGAGAATTCAAGATGACGGCTGCTATAATTTTCGAATTGTTCATCAATTTCATCATGGAAGTCGTTTTCATGGTTTTCGAGGATGCTAAAGCCGATAGTGAGGTCAAAATTAAAACTCAAGATGGCGGCTTCGATAATTTTCGAATTATTCATCATGGTAGTCGTTTTCATGGTTTTCGAGGATGCTAAAGCCGATAGTGAGGTTAAAAATCCAAATCCAAGATGGCGGCTGCAATAATTTTGGAATTGTTCATCATGGCAGTCGTTCTCATGGTTTTCGGGGATACTAAATCCGATAGTGTCGTCAAAATAAAATCCAAGATGGCAACTGCAAAAAATGCAGTGTTCGAGATATATTATTTTAAATATCATATTGTTATCTAAACTGAAAAGTTTGTTTTGTTCGGTTTGGAATTGAAAAATTCTATTTGTGATGGATAGTTTTTGTGTTCTCATCATGGGTTACGTTTTTATGGTTTTCGAGGGTGCTTAAATTGATGGTGAGGTCAAAATGAGAATTCAAGATGACGGCTGCTATAATTTTCGAATTGTTCATCAATTTCATCATGGAAGTCGTTTTCATGGTTTTCGAGGATGCTAAAGCCGATAGTGAGGTCAAAATCAAAACTCAAGATGGCGGCTTCGATAATTTTCGAAATGTTCATCAATTTCATCATGGGACGTAACGAAGGTTGAGTGGATGAAGCGTAACTCAGGGGTGACGACAAGCAAACTTACAAGTCTCTCTCATGAGTAGAGCAAAAGTACTAAGCCTCTCCTTTTTGGCACCCCCCCTACCAATCGTATCTCAGACACTAAGACCGTGTTCTTTTTTTTTACGGATTCGTTTAGAAGAGGCTCGGAAAAGTAAAAACCGTTTTTCAAAGTTGCCCCTTACGCCTCTCTTCTGAGTTTTTAATAAGGTTTTAGATTGGAGTAGGGGGTTCTTAAAGGGTTTCAAAATATTTTAAGTGCTCTAACGGATTTTAAAATTCTTTTAATTATCCTAAGGAATTCTCAATTTATTTTGTTTTTGTTTTTTTTAATTTTTTTATTTAATTAGTCATTAGGGTTTTCAGAATATTAAAAATATTTTATATACCTAATTTACAAAATCTTTTAAGGACTGGATTTTCCAATTCATTTAAAGATTCATATTATGGATTCTCAAAATTTTATTAAGGCAAGGAATACTTCTCCAAAACACGACCCCGCGAGCTGCTTGCAGCTCGCGCAACGCGCAAATACTAGTTTATATTATAAAATTCGTATATAACAAAAAGTACATTCTACAAAAAAAAAAAACTTGTGACCTTATTGCACGACAACAAGGAAAATATAAAAGCTGAAAATTTAAATTTACCAAGATTTTCTGATAAGCCCAGAAAATGTCAACACTTTTTAAAAATTTAAGGAAAAAGAATACAAAAATCTGCTTAGTATTCTGGTCAACGATGACTCTGCCCACTTTTAAACGGCCATATTTTTTAAAAGGACAATGCATTTTTCCTTACATTTTCCTTTTCTGAAGTTATTTAAAAAAAGGAGTGCCTGCGTAATTATGAAGTTGGTATAAAAAGAGCATTAGTTAAATACAGTTAAGAAGGTCCACTGAAAAAGAAGGTTTAGAAGGAAACTTTTTGATGAGATGTGATGTGGGGTTTTTTTAGGGTTGTGGAAATCATCAAATAAGACCTTCGACTCCGGTTGAAGCAGAATGACAAACTATTAATACTAAAATTTACCCTGTTCCTCCACATTCCTCATTCTTTGAGTTCCAGAGCTGATTCCTTTTAAGACAGTTCTTCGACCCTGGCAGAGCCGTTAGTTTTGCTGACAGCTCCTTGAGGCGCGAGTGGAAAAGGTGGATATCGCCTTTTTCTTTTTTTTCGCCATAAATGTGAATTTACTGAAATAAGTAAGTTTAAAGCTGATCAGCTACCAATACAAACCACTCACAAACAGTATTTTTACAGTGGAATTCTTAGTTATAATTTCAAAATTTTGCAAGGTTGTATATTCTCAGTTATGGTGTAAGTATAAAGGCATCAGTGCTGATCTTCTGTTCCGTTTATTCTATGGTTGAAACGCTCTCAGCGGCCAGCGAAAGGAGAATGTCTGGCGAGGTAAGAAGAGCTCACGGGGACCGATTATAATAACGGATAGCTTAATTAACTCGCCGCCCTTGTCGGTTATTTAAAAGAAAATTAATGTAGACGAGCGGTTGAAACGCAGCGTTTTCACGCTGTGTTTCAGATTGAATAAATGCTTCGCCAAATAGCGAGTGGCTTCCACTTTGGCGTGCTTGTTAACACAACACACCACGCTAGCGTCGCGCCACGTCGAGATCGCTGTTTTTGTAGATGCAAATGGTTGTTCTGTAGTCCACGACTTAATTTTCTTGGAAAACCACAGGTTTTTGGATCTGCCTTAAATGTTGAGTTCATGATTTTGTTCTATAGGTACGCTCTATGAACAAAGTTTTCTTGATTTCGTAAGCAAGTTCATGAAAACCTCATATCTCTATCAAACATGCCGAATATGGCCACAAGTCAGTGTGACAAACTCGCGATGTCCAGTGTCCAGCCAAGTGTTCAGCTTCTGCTATGGAGTGGCGCTAACTTGCAACCATTTTTGATTCTAATCAGCCTCTCACCCGTCCGTCTGTCTGTCCCAAGATTTTAACAAAACCGTTAGGGTCCGCCACTCAACGGCCATCGCTCTCATTTTCTCCCGACTTCGACACTCAACCTTTATAATAATCTAGATTCATGAAAATCATGAAAAATCAACTCACTAACGCGTCCCTAAAAGAATGACAAGATATTTTTTTTTTCAAAAGGGACTCAATTTTACTCAACGTAGCTAATTTGGTTTTTACACTGTAATTTTTGTAGAAATATTTTACAACAAAACTAATGGAAAAAAATACAAAGTACGTTAAGATTTTCATGAACTTTTATGGGCTTAGTTGTAATGATGTTACGGCCAAAATATAAAAAGAAATAAGTAAATAAACAGGTTAAAATACATAACCTAAGTAGGTATAAAATTAGGCTAAATTACGATTTTAATTTGCGGGGTCGTTTCCCGCAGGAAAAATATTTGTATAACCTACAAATAGCAGTTCCAGATCTGGGTATTTGTGTTTAAGTGAATTTAAATGTTTGTTAACACATTCATGATTCAAGAATAATTCATAGTGAGTATTTACCCTTTTTTTGTTTAGAAAAAATGCACATTTAACACGTTTTTCAGCTGCTATGGTTAAGATCATTACTTTAAAACAATAGAGCTCTTTTCATAAAGTATAGTAAATAATTATATGAATAATAAATTTGTTGTATGATATAGTTTTATGGCAAGGAATAATTTAATTGTGGTAAAATCACACTCATTCATGAAACCAAAAACCGCTACAATACAAGATTTTGCCATTTAGCTATTTATTACCGATAGTTATGTAATAACGGTTCAATAATAATGAAAACGTTAATCATATGACAAAGCCTGCACACGTTAAATATGCTATTTTAATATAAGTAAATGTTCTTCGCACATAAAAACTGCTGTAATATTTATTTCTTATAATTTTTGTTTGAATTTATAGAGAAGTTTTCTCTTTTCAGGCCTACGACGGCTTGTTTTTTCATATTTTACGAACAAATTTTTACCTACTTACTGTATTTGAAATATTTTGCTTTAAAGCATTTCATAAATGCTTTAAAGCAAAATATTTCAAATACAGTATTTTTTTGGATTTTAGTCCTTTAGTTTTGCGTATAAGTTATTCTATGTTAGGAAGTTATTGTAAAATATAATAATTATTTTTATAAAGGAATTCTCTTCAAAAAAACTGAAATATTAAAGACTGATTAATATAATAAACTCAGAATTAATACCACTTTCAAGTAGGCACGTTAATGTGAAAAATGAAGCCTTAACAGCTCTATTAACCAATATCAATCATCTCATAACATTTACAAAAATCATAAAACATTCTCTAACAAAATACACCGCTGTATAATAAACGTAGCCTACCCTCCCCCCGGCCCCCCTTGCCCCTCGGGGGTCGTTACATGACAATAGCAGCCTGGTGACGTCATTAACAAGATGGAGTCGAATTAACTTGTTCAACATTCATCCACAGATTAACGTAATTGGCATTACAGTCATCCTAATATTTCATTTATGCGAACTTTTATTGAGTTTCGAGGAAGAAAAGTGAATTAAGTTTATCTTTGTAAGGGAGGGTTTTGAAATGCAATGGCTAACAAAGTTTCTTAGAGAGAGTCGGATGAGATTGAAACAGATTAAAGAAGAATACTATTAAGGTCTATTTTTCTTAGCAGAGGAACGAATAATTCAGACAATGTTTATGATTGTATGCGATGATGTACAAAAGAGCATGTAAAAAAATAAATTTTTGTATACAAGTGTAGGCTTCCTGAATATTTCGGAAGCTCTCTAACATTTTACTATCTATTATTGTATTATGTTGCTATTTGCTATGTACTGGCTATTACGTTAATCATTGCCTGCTGCTTTTATTACGACCAGCGGTACTAAACTATTACCAATAGAATTTGTTAATGAAACTATATTTGAATAGAATGAAACCCCTTTTTGTGACACACAATATTAGTAATACAAGTGACAGGCAATTTGTTTTCAACGTGTTTTTAATAAATATCAAATTAATATTCAAAGATACCTTCTCGTTCATCTTGCTTTTTCACTTTTTCGATGTTTTGTGACTCGTATATTTCCGGGCATAAAAAAGTAACTAGTGTCTATTTAATAATGAAAATGCTAGTCATTTCCTCACTCTTAACCTAATCATAATGTCTACTAAACGTTTCATGAACACGTCATACCTCTTTTACTAAAAGCCAACGAAATACGACACTAGAACCAAATAATATTTTAGTTCCGAGACATTTATCGAATAAGGCTACTTACTCTAGTCAACTCGCATTACATACAATATGTATGAATTGCGGGTAGTATCACGGTTATCAAATGTCAAATAATACACTTACGTCAAGTGTCAAATGTCTTTACTGTCTTACGTTGTCGTACACTGTGTATAGTCTTCTGATGTGTGTCACCTTAAATATTGATGGATAGAATTGGGATTGTCGTTTCATTAAAGGCATCAATATGATTGATTTTTTTCCTTTGTAAATATTTCAAACATGTCTTTTTGATATGTATTTTGACAATTTTATTTAAAATGACTGTATCTGGCCTACTTGAAATAAATGAGTCGATTTTGACATTACAAAACGTAAATCTTATGCTAATGCAAAACTATGGTGTTACTATACAAAGGATGACGCAATGATTAACTTCCTAATAGGCATTTTCTTACGACCTTTTGACTTACCTTTTTTTTAATTTTTAGCTTTTCTCCTACTATTATTAGAAACAGGTCTACCTATAAAAGGAGCCTTATACATACAAAAAATGTTATTTTTGTCATAATGCTTGTCATTCATGTTGACATAATCCAATAGAAAAACGTAAACACGAAAATAAGCTTGTCTACGTGTTCCGACAACCCACGCCGATTTATTAGGAAACACGACTCCTACCTGGAGTATCAGTCCACCCACGAAATAAATAAAGCGAATAATGTAACATATTGACAAAAAAAAAAATGGAGAAAAAAGAGTATCGAAAATATTACAAAGTAGAATCGCCAAATGAGCCCTCGGAGTGGAGCAAAAGGGATTGCCAGACTCGTACTGTCCACCGTGATCCTTCAATCGCCTTTTACGTTCGAGGTCAAAAAGAAAGAAATGAAAACCATCAGCTCTAAATTCTGAATTAAAAAAATATAATTATCTTTATAGGTTTTGTGAGCGATGACCTTTCATACTGTGGTTTAGTTTCATAATTAATTAAAACTTGTTCATGTTCAGCTAGTTTTTATGCCATCCTGTAGATTGTTTTCTCTTTAACTTATAGGGTGCTGTCTTAAACATCATCCCCCTTATTAATAAACGTGGACTAAAGTGACAACCAGGATAATCCTCGGATTAACCATATTTTTTTTAAGGATTAACCTTGGAGTAACTTTAGTCCACGTTTATTAATAAGGGGGGATAAGTATTTTAATAAACTTTTAAGTTATTGTTCATTTTCATTAAAATTATTATACAGAAGATGTCTGATAATGTCTGTAGTGGTTTATACCAAATATATATATATAAATAAAAATTTTAACGCGATGACGCTCAATGTTTTTTTAGACATTACTGCACTATTGTAAAAAACTTCCTTGTCCAACTGCTAGTGGCCACCTCACGTTCGTCGTTCTACCTAGCCCGAGGGCTTACTATAATTTTATGATAAAAAGAGTACCATGCTTTCTATCAAAATAAAACAATTATTATTTTAAAATTTCTGTGTTGTTAAAAAAAACTCCAATAAAATCGTTTATGATTTTTATTTAATCTAATTCTAGACATCCACGGACCAAATCCATAGTATAAAGAGTTTTTATTACTCGCTCAGTGAACCCCGCTAAACTTCGTAATAGGATATCAGACGCATTGTGTGTCACGTAAGTCGTGTCACACAGACACGGATCTGTGTCGTGTCACTCACGTCACTCGAGCCAACTCGTGTCAATGGACACGAGTTCTTTATAATAAAATCTCTGCCGTTCCACACACAGGATTTTTTAAGAGATTGGAGTCTTGTGAGAGAGCGTATTGTGTTTCCAATGAATTTATTATTAAGTATGTCCATTTGGGCGAGTGTTTACTAAAATATTTATACGATATTTCGAGAAAATTGTTGAGTCACGGAATTCTTGTTGTTTCAGATTGTTTCTACTCAATGTTTGAAATGAACGATTCATGATTTATAAAGTACTCGGAATTCAAACTTATCAGTTGTAATATTGTTTGCAAATACCTTATTCAATATTTTAGGAACAATCTGTTGTTACCATAAAAAAAGAAATGTCGCAAGCAAAACCCAATGCTTGAAAAACAATTCCGTTTCAATAACAACGCCAAGTAAGCGAGACAACGAAGAAAAAAAACATCTCAACATTTATCGGGACTCGACAGAATTGAAATCGAGAACCATTCTTAAAAAAACAACGTTCCTCTAAAGAAAAATATTCAGAGCTTCACAAAGTATCGAATAATAACAATTGAGTCGATACTCGTCCGTCCAATACGAGAAGAGAGAGCTCCAGATTGCGTTTATAGTCGCCATGCCGGCAAATGACTGTCTATATAAAAATCGTAACTTCTGTATGAAGACGTAAAAAGGTTTTATACGACAAGATAAGATAAGATAAGATAAGATAATTTTTATTTTGCAAACATGGGTAACATTAAATGATGACAAAAAAAACATAATGAGAAGTTCAGCCATATTTTACCACGTAGGCATGCAAAAAGTTACAAAAACATTAACTTATAACTAGAGCACAATTTAAAAAAAAAAAAAAAAAAACATTACACGAAAGCTAGGTACACAAAAAATAAATATTACACTAACTTAAAAAAAATCTTTCTCAGTGAGGTATTCACTTAAATTATAATAAGCTTTCACCACTAAAAAGCTACGAAGTCTTTTTTTAAATAAGTTGACTGGAAGCTCTTTCCAACTCTTAGGCAAGCGATTATAAATAACTGGAGCCATGCAGTAGACACTTTTGCGCATGAGTGCTGTTTTGGCTGGTTCCTGACAAAGCAAGCTATTATCGCGTCTATTGCGGGGAAACACGTCGGCTATACGTCTGAAACGACTCGGGTTCGTCTTCACAAACACAGCTACTTCTAGTATGTACAGACAAGGTAATGTTAATATCTTATAACTTTTAAAGTATGGTTCACAACTATCAGTGGGTTTAATTTTAAACATCGATCGAATGCATCTTTTTTGCGCCTTGAAGGCAGTTTCTTTTTCAGTAGAGTTTCCCCAAAATATGATCCCATACCGTAAATGTGATTCTACTATGCCATAATACGCAGTAAGAAGAGCATCTGTGTTAATTATAGGTGATAATGTATGTAGAGCGTATGCAGACTTACTCATCTTCTTACATAAGGTATCAATGTGGAATTTCCAATTTAATTTGTTATCTATTATGAGACCCAAGAATTTTGTACTTTCAACTTCTTCTATGGTATCGTTATTGTAGTGTATATTTAAATTAATAGTAGAGGTCTGTTGTCTAAATTGAATAACTTTAGTTTTACTCAAATTTATTTTTAAATTATTCGCGTCTAGCCAGGTTACCATCTGTTGTAAACTATTGTTAATGTCATTCTCATAGTTTTCTATCCTTTTACAAGGTATTGTAATCGTACTATCATCCGCAAATAGTGTTACTGGTTGGTCAATAGATTTCGGTAGGTCATTTATGTATAGTGTAAATTTAAAGGGCCCTAAAACGCTGCCCTGCTGTACCCCAAATAATAATTCACGCTCTGAAGACCGAAATATCTCTTCACGTTTATTAACAATATTAACTTTATTAATTTCAGTAATTTGTTTTCTATTTTGTAGGTAAGATATCAGCAAATTAAGGACATTGCCTCTTATCCCGTAGGCTTCGAGTTTCTTTATAAGGGTATTATAGTACGACACGATACGAGATTCAACGACAGCTTAAATACTACAAAAGGCGGGCTGGGGAACGTAACGCATCACGATTTTTTAGTAACTGTACTACAGGCTGTAAAAAGGCGAGTTTTTTATATTGATTTTAATCTGAAATTCAGAGTATTTGTTAGACGTCAATAGAATAGAATAGAACTACCTGTCTTTATTCAAGTAACATGACTCAAAATATACATATTAATAAAATATTGGTCAATGGACTAATTGCGAAGAGCCTCGACCAACACCTTAAGAGGCTCTAATTGTGCAGCTGGCTCAAGGGCCTGATGCAGAGGGCAGTTCTTTTGGACACGGCGCGCATTGTGAGGAGGTTCCTCTCTCTAGAGCCCTAACCACCGGCACTTTGGACCCTGTTCCCGATGCTGGTGGGCCTACTATTTTTTATATTTTTAAATGTTTTTAATAATTTTTTTTTTAATAATATTTAAAAATGCAAAACATATGTAAAAAGAATGAATAAAGGAAATAATAATAATAAGGCAGTACTCCTGGACACGGCGCGTATTGTTAGGAGGTTCCTCTCTCAAGAGCCCTGACCACCGGTAGCCCGGACTCTGTTCCCGGTACTGGTGGACTGCTATTTTTTATATTTACATAATATGTTTTTTTTTTATTTGTTAAAAATATTTAAACATGTAATTTAAAAGGTATAAAGATAAATAATAATAACACTACACAAAAACACATAAATCGACTCATCCGAAGAATAAAGTCTGATGTGACCATAGGCCAAAAATCAGTTTAATAGCTTAATGAGATAAGCAATTAAAACTCTACAAACGTGTGTTTTTAGAATTTTGATATTTTATTTAGTTCCGGAAATATAGAATCGAATAACGTCTCATCTGAAATTCGTTCCGCAAAACAACGCACGAAGTGTATAAGTGACGGTACGCAGGCATCTGGGGCCACGTCTCTTCGTCAGATCGGCCATTGTTTGTTGGAGAGAGAATATTTTCGTTGCATGATCTTATTTTTATACACTGTATAGTCTAAGTCACACATCACGTTTATATACTTTTTAGTCTAAGTAAACAGTTGTGGACTATCGATGTTTACATAGAACGGTTTTCGACGGAAATGTTCAGAAACGTATTTTTTTCGATGGTATGATTATTTTTATAAATATTCACTGGCACTCATGAACTTTTAAGACGCTGATAAACAAATTTAAATAATCTTCTAAGCGTTTTATTTTAAAATAGAACGTTTCTGTGCGGAATCAGTGATATGATTTATGGGTTCCATGTTAAGATGGGACGTTGTTCCTGGTAGAATGAAATCAGTTAGGACGTTGTTCGTTTAAAATGTTTGCTAAATATAAAAAAATATGTATTTATGAGTGGGTAAATTAATTCCTACGTGCAAAGTCTTGCACTTCACATAAATGATATTTCTTGAATATTCTATTTTACAGTTTTATTTTATTTCATATGTCAATTTAGAAGGAAATATCAATGAGTCCTTTTTGTGGCCTTTGCATCTTGATGCAGAAGAAATAAGCCAATAATTAGCAGAAATATTAAATTAAGAACTTCTACGTGATCATAACACCAAAGAAATCATCGGTGATAGCTAAAAACAGGTTGTCACGTCAACTCAGACAGCAGAATATATTTACAGTAATCAACCTAGTACATTTTCTTTGGAATGCCTTCTAATCTCGAAATTTCACCATTAATACAACATGAGGACTTAGAATTTTCTCATCATAATATTTAGTATCTACCCCAGTTATTTAAAACTA
Organism: Agrotis clavis; assembly: GCA_954870645.1. Classification (NCBI taxonomy): domain Eukaryota; kingdom Metazoa; phylum Arthropoda; class Insecta; order Lepidoptera; family Noctuidae; genus Agrotis; species Agrotis clavis. The sequence continues at coordinate 21,311,584 of OX940939.1, forward strand.
TCAGAGCCAACTCCTACCACTGTTCATTCGATCTGCGATAACTCATGTAGACAATTTCTCTGCGATTCCTTTTTCGTCATTAGGCGCCACAAACTCCCTTGCTATTGCTACTTTCCTACTCCAAAACATACAGTGCCAGTACGCATACGGACTAATCGTGTGTAGATCGGAATGCAAAGCATGCATAAAGTTGCATGCTTGCCATTTTGATTTGCCTCTCCATCAATTCCATGGTAATACCTATCAGCATTTCTATTTTAAGCATTGCATAATACAAACCCATTTTTTACGCGTATGAACCAAAAGAAAACGGTCAACGTCAGGGCACCCCAAGGATTTAAGACGGTAATATGCATCTCTGTTGACTTGACATAGACCACCCTGCATCAAAGTCCCCGCCTCCGCCAACACTGCCGAACCCTCACACTACACACCTTCAATTATTTCGCAAGACTGAATCAAGTTAACGGAGCCTCACTTGGCGGGACTACTATCTGGGGTCGGCCTGCATTATTTATAGGAACCTAACTAAATGGTTTGGTACGGTTTGGTTCTGTTTTCGGTCCTCACCCTTGAAGTCGGTTCTTCTCGTTCAAAAAAGCACAAAGGTCCACATTATTATACTAAAAACATCTTAAACTCTTGTCAGGCATATGTTATGAAAAGCAACTAGGTGTTCGAAGCATGCACTGAAGTTTCGTCATGAAAATAATGGAGAGTTTAATTTTATTTTAATGTGCGATGTGAAATCTCGTTTCTCCTTTCTGACTAAACAAGGGCACGCAGCCAAGTTCACTAAAATGATCTATGCCTGAATTAGGTATTCCTATATTTCAGGCAGAGGAAGGTTTAATAAAGAGGCGTAACGGTTATGTTAAGCTACATTTTTGAGATTTTTTAAATTATAATAAACTTTTGAAATAATAATATCAGTTTTATTGACTCTAAGGAAATGTAATTATTTAACACATCGAAAATTATACTTAAATATTTCAAGGTAGGTAGTCAGATAGGACTCATTAGGTGTCATCAGGGAATGTCCCATTCCAACAAAAAGACACTTGTTAATATAGAACGTCACTAAAGTTGAGGCGTTTCCGTAAAACAACGTCTAATATTCACTACGGACCCACTTTTTTCTTCGTTCTTTCACTATAAAACGTCTTATGTTGATATGGAACTCACTATATCGTGTATTAAAAGGATTATAAATACACAATACCTGTCATTTAACTAGTCTAGGGTAATATAATAACATACCAAAAAATCAAACTGTCAAGTATCGTAGTTTTAGAGTAACACAGAGTTACACAAGTCAACAACTTCTACAAGCTCTACTGAAAACCATCAATCTTGCAAATCGGACTTTATTCTTCGGATGAGTCGAAATATGATGACTTGAAATCATGCCTTGAGCACTGTTGGAGCTTCCATGGTGAGCAGGATGTGGGGCACCACATCCTGCGCACCATGGATGCACTCCTTTTGCGCATAGTTGTGTAGAAACAATCTACATGCGCATCCGCAAACATCCCCGATGCGCAGTGGCGTAGCTAGGCAGGGTCGAAGCGGACCACAGCCCCGGCCTCGCACCTGAAGGACCCTCGCGTTCAGAGAAAAAAAGAAAAAATCTTGATAACGTCGATTTGAAACCAGTCAGTAAAGCAGTGGAACTTAACTTCTACTAAGTAGGTGGACTAGCAATGCTGATGTCGCGACGATCTCGTTTAGGTTTAGCACCTTCATTGCTCGCGCGAGAACCTATGCAAAAAAATAACTTGGGTAAGTTTTATTTGTAACTGGGGGCTGAAAGAGCCAAAAAGGTGGGAGGACTCATTTGCTACGTTAAAAAAAAGGCCTCGCAAAGCTGGTGTCGCGTACAATCAATGTTGCTATAGAATTATGACTTGGGGGAACCGAGTTATCTTACAACAAGGGGCCTCGCGCGAGCAGCGGAGGCAACTCGTATTTTTCGTCCTGAAATAAAAGAGCCTTGCAGATGCGTGTTGCCCCTCCTAGATTCGGTCTTGCTATGCCATCCCCGATGCGCTACAGAAGAGGGGCAGGCCCACCAGCATCCTAGACTCGTTATTTACTGAACGTGGGGAGCGTTGTACGATCTTTGCGTATAACTAGCCTACTGGCTGCTCGTGTAAAAAGATGTACAGTAAGCTCAAACGAGCGTTATCTGAGCATCTTGCAAAATGCGAGCCAGAATATTCAATTTCAATGTTTAAGGAAGTATAATAGGTATGTATACCGACACCAATTTAAGCTGTTGGGAAAAGGCTAGCCAGATGATGATGATGATGATGAAGTATGTTTCATGAAAAAGAAGTGGTAAAAAGTTTTTCGTTTTTGTTAAAAAAACACATCCGCACTATTTATTTTGTTTTTCCTTGAAATTGAAATCGCGTTTACCCTTTGTAAAACATAATATTATTTTATTTTCCACCCTGTTTGTAAATCCGTCAAAGCTAAAAAATATTCGAAATTCGTTTATTAGGTATTTTTTTTGTGTGAGATTATTAACGGGAGTGCAGTCAGGGGACGGACTATGTAAGAGAGAATAGCCGTCCATTGAGAGTGGGAAATGGTATACTTTTAAAAAGAACTCAAATCGCTACCCCCACCGAATAATATCGTAATCGATAAATTCAAATTTTACAGGAAAAATAAAACAGTGTTTTTTTATGATTATTGTAAAAATTATCCAACCTAAGAGAATGATTTATATATCAAATGAAAGTTAATTTTTTATAGAATCATTCTAAATAAACATATTAAATTTTTATTTTATTAGGACCGAGTTATTAAAGAAAATATATTTTACTGGATACGTTAGAAAAACATTATTTCGCAACAAAACATAACGATATTATTCGCGTAAAAACAAAAAGACAGCGTGCACAATAATAGTATACTACAATGTTATTCGTCAAAAAATGACATCCAAACATAACCGGTAATTGACTGTTACTGGGATTTTCGCCTATAAAATATACATTTTAATTTATATTATTGTTTGAATACTATTTTATTCTTAAATTGCCTGTTAAGTAATATCCATTATTAGAAATATAACTTTCAATAAAACTATGGGTTTCTGATAAAAGAACACTCATCATCATCATCATCAGCCGGAAGACGTCCACTGTTGAACATAGGCCTCCCCTTAGACTGCCCCGCCAAACGACAATTCGCTACTTGCATCCATTGGTTGCCCGCAACCCTCACGATGTAGTCGGTCCACCTAGTGGGAGGCCTACGCTGCGTCTTCCGGTCCGTGGTCGCCACTCGAGAACTTTTGTTCCCCATCAGTCGTCAGTTCAACGAGCGATGTGGCCTGCCCATTGTGTCACTTCAACTTGTAAATTGTATGAGCTACGGTGGGTGACTCTGGTTCTTCGCCGAATATCCATGTTCCGGATTTTTATCCCGCAAAGAAACTCCGAGTGTCTAAAAGGCCAGCAGTGAAAGACCACGTTTCGGAGCCCTACGTATTCACTGGGAACACACGCTGGTTAAACACCTTTGTCTTGAGACAGTGTGGGATTCTGATGAGAAGATATCACGTAGCTTCCCAAACGCTTCTATCCGAGTTGGATTCTTTGGGTGACCTCATTACAGTATAACTGTATAACTGAACAATGTGTCCAAGGTAAGTATAATGGTCTACAACTTGAGGGTATCATTCCCAACAACAACCGATACGGGTGCCACATGGACGTTCGACATGATTTTCGTCTTGCTCATGTTCATTTTAAGGCCGAACCGTTGGAAAACGATACTGAGGTCGCTGAGCATAGCATTGAGGTGCTCCAACGATTCTGCTATGATGACTGTAATCATCGGTAAAACGAAGGTGACAGTGACTGATATATTCGCCATTGATGTTGATGCCGAGTCCGTTCCATTCCAAGAGCTTGAAAACGACCTCCAACGCGGTCGTGAACAGTTTCGGAGAAGTAACGTCTCCCTGTCTCACGCTTTACTGCAATTGCTCTCTTCTTGAAGTCGGATGGACATGGTGGCGTTTCTATACAAACACTTCAACACTTCGATATACCTATAGTCGATATGTCATCGTCGGAGGAACTGCAATACTGCCCAGGTTTCGAATGAATCGAAGGCTTTTTCATAGTCCACAAACGCTAAACATTATGGCCGATTATACTCCTCGTCTTCCTTCTGTATAATCTGGCGGAGCGTGTGTATATGGTCTATAGTACTAAAATCTTTTCGGAAACCGGCTTGTTCGGGAGGCTGGAAGTCATCAAACTTGCGTTCGAGACGGTTCATAATGACTTTTGAGAACAGCTTGTATACATGGCTCAGAAGTGAGATTGGCCTGTAGTTCTTCAGCAAGGCGTTGTCACCCTTTTTGAAAACAACCTGTGTAGTACCTTCAAATACGACGGAATTAAATAACTTCTGGAGGACTAAAAGTACCGGTTTTCCACGCGCTCTCAGAAGTTCAGTTGTGATTCCGTCCTCACCCGGCGGCGCCTTGTTATTCTAGAGCTGATTAAGAGCCATTCTAATCTCATACAGGGTGATGTCCGGGATATCCTCAGTGCAGTGTCGAGTCAGTTTAGCTTTTGCGTATCGAGCTGTACCGACACTGGGTGTTGATGTGTATAAATGTCCGTAAAACCTCTCAAGCTCTCTCAGAATCTCCGGTTTCGTCATTAATCTTCAGCTTCGTCATTAAAATTTGGCTTTGCCCAATAGACGAATTTTTTGCGAAGACTTTTGAGCCCTGGTTCCGCTCGATTACCTCTTTGATCCGTGCCGCACTATTGGCACGCAGGTAACGTCGCATTGATTTAGAGATTCGTCTATTGAGTTTGCATATTCCGACATATCAGCTGAAGATTGCAGCCTCATCTCGATTCGGTCTTGCATCAACTTGATGGTTCCCTTCGAGAGCTTTTGAGGTTTATTGCGGCGCGGGTCTTAAAAAACCCCACAGCTTGGACAGTTTCCACCAACCCATTGTTAATCTAGTCCACAGTTTCGCATTCGGTTAGGCACTGGAAGCGATTGTGCAGTTCCGAGTTGAAAATCTTCGGGTTTCTGGATGTGGGCAGGACCAAGTTGGAGCGTGGACTTTACCAGACGAGACCTTTCAAGTTTCACATTAATATTGTGATCGCTAGCGGTTTTTACCTTGGGGATCACAGAGACATCACTGAATATTCGCTTCTTGGTCTTCATGATGAAGTCGATCTCATTTCTGATAGTACCATCGGGGCTCATCCACATCTACCTCCTGGATGGCCGCTTCTGGAAGTAGGAGTTCATTAAATGAAGTTCTGCCTTTTCCATGAAGTCGACCAGTCGCTGGCCCCTATGGTTTCGCTGCCCATACCCAAATGGCCCCACTCTCAACTCATCGCCATTCCGTGCGCCCTTCACGTTGAAGTCCCCCATAACAACGGTGAAGTATGTTTCGGAGGTATGTATGGCCTCGGATATCTCCTGATACAATGCCTCTACTTCATCATCAAAATGTGTTGAGGTCGGCGCATATACCTCTATGACCTTTAACGAATACCGGTTGATTATTGTAAGTATAAGGTGTGTGTTACCCTACTCGACAAACTGTCGACTTTCATAACGTTGTTGATGAGGGACCCGCGGACGAGAAATCCAACACCACCCTGGGATTAACGGTCTCCTTCCCGGTAGAAGAGCATGTTGCCGGAATCTAGAACTATCGTATCCTGACCCTCTCTTCGGATTTCATAGCATTTTGCTCAATTCTTCCTCCAGCTCGATAATCTTCTCATCGGTCGTCAGTGTGCGGATTTTGTGTGTTACCAGGGCCAATGTCCGTTGGGGGGTTACCACCCCCCAACGCCACATACTCGATATTATTCTATCTCTTTGTTTATCATTAGGAAAAAAGAAAGCGATGCGTAATGCATAATAGATAATACAGCAATCGTAGATTGAGTGTAGATATCACCTCGGTAAACTATTGCAAAAGTGATTGCTATTTTTTAAAAATACATTATTAAACAGTAACCAGCATTACCGTACTTTTGAAATAAAATCTCTACAGGAATAGTATTGTTAAAAAACTTTACTATAGAACGAGTTTGCTGTTCTTACTCGAATAATATCGTTATCGTAACATATTGAAATTCTTATTAGCAGTGCTATCCGTAATCACTAGAAGCGATGTTATTCACGTAAATAAGTACAATAAATCTGTAACGGAATATTAGGGCTATGGTTATTAAAAAAATACTAATTTGTAAAGTACTCGTAGGAAAAATGTGAAAAAAATTGACAAGGTGTAAGAGAGTACCTACATGATGAATATGCAATAAAACGCAAAGTATCGTTATATCACATTACGATATTATTCGGTGGGGGTAGCGAAATATTTTATAACGGTTACGACGCCGACGTATGGTCCGGTAGAAATGAAAATTCGGGAAAGCTTTTTCTTCGTGGCATATTTTGTAGGCGCAAAACTTTTCCATTATGATAAAGTAACAGTTCCATATCTTACAACAAGTTGCCAAACACGTGTTAAGTGTCGCTACGTCTTCTTCTCAAACACTTAATCCACTAAAGAATTGAATTCAGACTTTGGTTTAAAATCAAAGTTCAGACTGCTCTCGAATTTTATAAATGTGACGAAACAAAAGTTTTTATGACCACTTCTTGTTTTCTTCTTAATGTTAAATGTTTTGACTCTCAACGTTCTTTTTAAGTGTGTAATCTTCTTTAAAGGGGACTCACTCATTCATCACGAAATCATAGAAACTAGGACAAGTAACAAAACTAAACTTATTATTATTATTATTATTATTTCAAATCTTGCATGGGGGTTTTTTATAGGACGTAAATGCTCACTTGTGAAATTTGAATCCAAAGGGATTGTTTTTGGAGTTGATTGTTTGTAAAAAAAATCTAAAGGCTGGTAGTAGGCGATGGGATGTGACGCGGTGGGTTGAGGGGCAAAACTTCACACGGATGAAGTCGCGGACAGAAGCTGTGAGTATAATGAAAAAGTAACTGTTAAATTGTAGTATGAGTGAAGGCTATTTTAAAGAAAAAAATTATTAGTCTGAAAGTTAGATTCATTATCAAAATATATTTGACCCGTCTTTTTTTCTTTAGTATACGTAAACCAAAAACGACGACAATACAACGCTTCTAAAATTCACAAAACGTCCCTCGGTCGGTATAATTTTACAGGTCTGATGACGTCACAAGTCCGAATATTGGAACGTTAATATATATACAATTTTGTTACCTAATAATATCTTCCTTCCAACTCAATAAGCCACACCACACGACATTATCATCCGACAATAATACAATCAGACGGATTGACGCGCCTCTCAGTCTTCTCCGCCCTAATTACAGACAAAATATCGCCTTACATATTATACGTGCTTACCCGCGTAGTGCGATCGTATGGCTTGTTACGTCACCTGCCTTTGTTTGTATACTCAACTTGAGCATTTACTTGTAATGACCAATCATGCGAATGTTACATTGCAGAAAAACAAACCAGAGCGTTTTAACGAGTATTCAAGCGAACACTGGCGAGCTTTTTGCCGCTTGAGAGTCTAGTTAGGTGATAGTTCATAAAATGGTGGGTGGGAGCTGTGGGAGGACTCACCCAGGACAGGACTGGAGGAACTGTCAGACTTGTACTGACTAAAACTATGGAGTCATTCAATAGCCAATTCATCATTCAATAGTTTATGTTCGGGGCCACGGTTATTTTATAATACAGTCCCGCAACTGGAATATGATAGATCCGCCGGTTGGCGGCATGGTCCAGGATCGGAATCTGACATCTGCATAAGGATACATTTTTTGACAACCATCGACTAGAGCGTTCGCTAGAAAGAACGTTAAATTTTCGTAGCTATGTTTGGCTCTATGCTCGGCTCTGTTCGTTGTTCAGTTGGACAACGACGGCGAATGCTCGATGTTCTGTTACAAATGAATGCTATCGTATCGAATGTCAAAAGGCTGTAGGTAATTAAACAGAATTAATAATGAAATATTTATAAAACAGAGCCGTTTTAATTACATCAAATTAAGAGTGTTTTAAAGAGGCAGACTGGTTAACCAAAATATAATTACTATCAAAAATATGCACAACACAATTGACCGTTAACATGTTATATTGCTACAAAAATATCAACATTTAACATGAAATAAATTCCACAAAATTTTGTACTCAGATATCACAAATTTCATTTTCATTTTGTAAAATTCATATTCACGTGGGTCTGAAAAGTCAAACTGATTGATTTATTTTGATATTATAAAGTAAAATTCCTGAGAAAAAATCAATAACGTTCATTAAATAGTAGATGGTGCCAAGTATACGATCCGAATTGATTGTTAAATTCTAAATTAATGTGAGCGAAATCGCGTTCAAAAGCTATAATAATAAAGTTAAAAGTAGACTTTTACTCCTTTTAAAACATGTCTTCGAATTTTGCTTACACACCGCTACTGTCACAAAATAAAAACAGAATCCTTCTCAGAAAATATCTAAATTGGGTTACATAGCCCATAGCAACATAAAGCCTATACATAGCAACATATAGCCTATCCGTAGCCACATACAGCCTCGTATAAAGACGACGTGTCAAAGCACAAAGGATATCTGTCAGGGCGGCGTAAAGGCCTCAAGACAAATGGGCTCTCGGGGGAAAAACTGCATACCATAGCATTCTAGTTCGTTCTAAAGTGATGCCATAAGGGAGATTTTTACCAAAATAAATATGTATACTATACGTACGTACGTTGCGTTATCATAATGTGAAGCGATTTCCGGCCACCGTAGGCGCAGGCATGTGGACGGCGAGTGATGTGTGACTCGCCGTCTGATCATTGACAATGCCCGGGTCGACAGTGGGGATCAGTCTACCTGTGCCTGGTCGCGGTCGCCACTCAAAAACGCGACCATCCCAATAGTGGGATCCTACGAGAGATGCGGCCAGTCCACTGCCACTTCAGTTTACTAATTCTGTGAGCTATGTCAGTACCTATTCACACCTTATAAATTGCTAGAAGCGTTTTAGAAAATTATTTACAAAGGATTTAAAACAAAGTAAATGTTCGTAAGGCAGTTGTTTATTCAGGCAAGCAATTAGTGAATAAATAATAACGCTACGTAACGTGTGCTGGAACTGTAGAAAGGTAATTTTTTTGATACCAATTCGAGTGGAATCATATTTTCTGGTGGTTGCCACTGTTGATTCTGGCTTTCAGGAGTTGCAGTGGTTTTGGAATAGTGTGGTGGGATTGTCCCAATAAAAAAAAACAACCAATTCAACGCGAACGTAGCGTTTCCAGGCTTCTGGCCACTTTCCCATAGACAGCGATATGAAAGAATTTGAGTCGGTTTTTATTTGTTTTTTATTTAATGACACACAGCACAGATAAAGGATAAAGTAAGGTTTTATGTTAAGGCGGGGTTTGCCACGTAGTTATTTTTATCCACTATCACATATTATCATTCCACGTCAAAGCTTTGTATAAATTGCGATTGTATAGGAGCTTTTAGACCCGAATACCGATAGTGGTACACAAAAGTGGATTACTAACATTATAAATGTAAAGATTTGTGAGGATGGATATTTGTTACTCTTTCACGCAAAAAAAAAAACTACTGAACAGATTTGGATGGTAAGGTAAGGAAAAGTAGATTACATTATTTATTAATTTATTAACTAGGTAGATAGTTAATAATTAATAAATAATGGTAGGTTTCACGCAGAGCTTTGCATTTACATGCACTACACACTCGAAGCTACACTTGACGTTGTTTACGTTATGCGCTTGTAGCGTCACTGACGGCTAAAATTCGCAGTGAAACTCCTTATTGATACCTACCTGGATTAACACATAGATCAGTTTTATCCCAATTTTATCTTTCCGTTGGATAATTTCCGAGATGTAGCGGGCGAAGTCGTTGGCAACACCTAGTCTATTATAAGGTTCTCAATCTATTTTGAGCATAATTCAAAAGTAATCCCAGCAAGTCCTTCTTCATTATTCTCCGTTAAGTTTCCGTTCTATTGTCAGTGACAGCGTCGATGCGTATAAAAAGCGTTCTGTTTGAGAAGCCTTTCTACGTCCCCTGACGTCAGTCCTCGTTTGACGTCACGTCACGTCAGACGTCAGGCGGCGGTGTGTATTGAGTAATGAATGAGTTTATTTCGATCACAATGGATAAAATGAAGTCGTATGTGTCTGGAATGAATTCTTAATTACAATCAAAGAATAGAAATGTACGCTGACGTTAAGTACGTGACCTAAATAGAATAAAACGATCTTCTTTTCTCATGACAATCCCTCAAATGTTTACCAACCTTGGGTGACCTTTCTTTGACTTGTCTTTGTAACTACTGTACTTTTCCTTGACATTTGGCCCCAGTAATCATACAAAAAACATTTGGCCTCAGATAGACTGATATTCTATATCCTAATACCGATTTAAGCAAAGGCTTAATGAGGATTTGGCTTCAATTAGCGAGGGGAGTGAGGCGCATGGATTGGTGGTTAACCCATTGAAGACCCAGGTCATTGTTGTTGGCAGCTCAAGGATGATCTCCAAGATAAACTGGTCTCAGCTACCGCAGGTTAAATTCAACGGAACTATTATTCCTCTAAGTGAAAAGGTGAAAAACCTTGGGGTTTGGATCGATCAACACCTTTCTTGGGGTCCCCAGCTGCAGGACGTAAGTCGTAAAATGTTTGCGTCTGCTAAGACCCTGAGACGATTGCGGAACTTTCTTCCGACTGCCACTAAAACTGCGCTTGCCCAGTCCCTCTTACTTCCCATCCTTGACTACGCTGATGTCAGTTATCTTGATCTCACTGAGGCACAACTAGATAAACTTGAGCGACTTTAAAATTTTTGCATAAGATTTATATTTGGCCTGCGCAAATATGATCATATTTCTGAATTTCGTGTAAAACTCAAGTGGCTTCCTATACGTCTTCGCCGGAATTCTCATATCTTGTTTCAACTTTACAGTATTCTGTTCAATCCTGCTACCCCCACTTATCTTAAAGAACGTTTCAAGTTCCTTCATGACACACATACTAGATATCTTAGGTCGTCAGAAAATTTAAGACTAGAGATGCCAATGCATTCCTCTAGTTTTTACGACAAATCATTTACAGTCGAAGCAGTACGGCTATGGAATGCCTTACCTCTGCCAATAAGGCGCGCTCAGACCTTGCCCACGTTTAAAAATCTGCTAAAAAAGCTTTACTTATCTCCTTAGACGTGTGGCTAAAATGCATCTTTGTTTTGTGTTTATTGTTTTTATATGTATGTCTTGTATATACTCATATACCTATAGGTATTTATTTATTTATAATATTTTATTTATGTATGTATTTTTATGTGCAAATGGTACACCAAAGACTACCTACAGTACTGTTTCTCCCTTCTCTTCAAATCCATCCAAAGGTTGTCTTGAAAAGATCGCTTTTAGCGATAAGACCGCCCATTGTGTCACCCTATGTGTAAGATATTCTTTATATTTGTAATTTGTTTGGTGTGCATAATAAAGAGTATTCTATCTATCTAAGCAAAGATGAAAAAGTCAAAGCCCTTATTTTTGTACCTTCGTATCCTCTTTCTGCTTTAGAAGATATTACTGACTTTTCAGTAGCTATGTCGATTTATGCTACCGAAAAGTTTATATGGCGATATAGGTTCTAGTACCCTAGTTTGATTGCACTTATATTTGCCCTCTTGATTTTAACAGAAGTTTCATCATCATCATCATATCACACTACTATCACACAGGCACTGAACATAGGAACATAGGGCTCCATAGATTTTCAACAGGACCAGTTGGAAGCAGCTTGTTTCCAGCTCGGTCCTGTGATCTTCATCAGATCGTCTCTGTCCACCTTCCAGGTGGACGTCCCGCGCCGTGCTTGCCGAAACAAAAGTTTACCGAAATGCCAAATATTTATTTTTGTTATTACCTATGTATAAAATGGGATTCAACGGGAATAAAAATGGGATCCGGTGAGATTCAAGGGGATTAAAATCCTGAGTTCTCATTCAGAACTGCTTTGATAAACTTTGTATACTTATTTTACTGCGAATTTTGCACTGTACGTTCATTTTTCTCGGAACAGGCAATATCGGCTGATAGTACAAAATACAGTGCATAACAATGAGAGTATCAAGTAAAGTAAACTTTATCTCCGCAATAAACTTGTACGGTGGACACGAGCGGGTTATGGTTTGTTCACACGGCGCCGACAGGACATTGTTTTAGCAATTGCAGCACATTGCACAATGATGATATTAAAATACCTAATTTGAAATATTTTATACGCATCAACGCATGTGTTGCGAATCTTGCAGATTTTTATTGCGGAAAGAAAAAGTCAACTGGGAGCAGTAATACAAAAAAGGTTTCTTAAAATACTTGTGCAAGATACTTTCAAATTCGTTTCGTTCAAAATGCTTATTATTATTTTTTTGGCTTTGTGCCCTGTTGATTCTTTATAATAGGAATTTCAATGTAAATTAATACCGTTACATAATTTGATAGGCCTTTAAAGCCTTACAAACTGATCTTACTTATGTAATCAAAGTTAATACAAAACTTGTGTCAGAATAAATGGTGATATAATTTATGAGTGTTAGTATTATTAGGTACAACTTCCTTATCCAATACTTTATTAGTAGGAAGGAAGTAGTCCTTTCTACTAATAAAGTATTGTATTAAGATTATTTTATATTTAAAACTAGCTGTTCCCGCGACTTCGTTCGCGTGGATGTCGGAACTCAACAAAGTATTTTTATAAACAAAGGATTTTTTCTAAAATAGTAGCTTAAGTTACTCCTTATAACATCAGCTACCTGCCAATAGAAGTTCCGTAAAAATCGTCCCAGCCATTTCAGAGATTAACCATTACAAACAGACAGACAGCCAGACAAAAATTGTAAAAGATGTTATTGTTGTTAAATTATATTATAATATGTTTACATGTAGTAAAAAACAGTTTTTTCCGATATTAGGTACAAACAGACACACCAATTTTATTTATATGTACAGACCCCAGCAGGTCAACCTACCGGAATCTGTCAAACTTTACCAATCAAAAATTAAGTTTTTTCACTACTTTAGTAAGGTTGAAAATCTATTTTGAAAAATTGACAGATTGTGGTGGCTTGATGTGGCGTCTGTACCTATAGATGTATAGATGTCTGTTACTGCTATTATGTAACCTCGTCTGATCCCAGTCTTATTCCTTGAATTCCTTATACTGGTGTTTCGCGACAGCGCCGCGCTCCGATACAATACGACATGTAAGTACCTACTGTTCACGTACTCATGTAGTACATTCCTAGTTGTGCTTTGTTACTGGCTAAAACTACACACAAACTGGAATGAAACTTCTTTTTTAAAAGTTTGAGAATGTAAAGTATGTATTGTAGTTTTTCGGGATGTTTTATCTGTGTAGAAGGTATATTTGGTACAGAAACAGAAGCATCTTATTCCATCAAAAACGTTTTAATATTATACGAGTACCTAATGTTATTATTCCTAGGTTATTGAGTTCGACGACAAAATATTTAAGTGAGATCTAAATGGGTTAAATCATCAAATTGAGTCCTCCCGCCCAGGGCGGGACGCGAGAGACTGTCAGACTCGTACTGACTAAAATTCACGGTGATGCTTCAATAGCCCTTTACGTTCCAGGGTCACGGTTACCTGATAAAACAGTACCGCGACCCAGTTATTGAAACCTAAGGTCTGACTTGGCTAGCTATCACAGTCAACAGTCGTAGAAGAGCCTTATGTTCGGTGGCTAGTTTTTACCAGGAAGCCAAATTTTTGGAAAAATAAGAATGTACAGCTTTAAAACTTGCGAAGGCTATTACCATATTTTACTATACGATGGAGCATACAAATGAAATGGAAACAACTCACCAATTTGATGGAAAATTACTAACAAAGCTTCCTTTTTGAAAAAGTTTGATTGAAAGAAGTATGTAGAGAAAAATGAGCTTCAACAGAATATGCGTTTTTAGGGTTCCGTAGTCAACAAGGAACCCTTATAGTTTCGCCATGTCCGTCCGTCCGTCCGTCTGTCCGCAGCTTAGCTCAGAGACGCCCAGTACTAGAAAGCTGTAATTTGGTGTAAATAAACGGATTTGTTGTGCCGAAAAAGTGGTAAAATAAAATCTCGTAAAATATTTTTTTTTAGGGTACCTCCTGTACACGTAAATTTTTTTTCTCGCGTACCCCTTAGTGTTAGGTATCATTAAATAGGTCTTTAAAAAATATTGATAGTTTTCGTTAACAATTTTTTGATAAAAAGATTCGTTTGTGAAATATTAAGCTTTAAAGTGCAAATTTTTGCTCGACTCGAGTGTCCCCCCCCCCCTCTACCAGCTAAACGGTTATGTTTGGGGGTGTTAAAAAATTCAGAATAGTAGCATATAATTATAACGAAGTTTAAAAGAAAATTATCATGACTAAGTAGGCTTTACAAGTTTACGAGTAATAGTCGACCAACTTATAAAACGTACTTGGATAACATATTTTCCTAAACAAAATGTATCGGAGAACATGTGCTTCAACTGCAAATGTAAGTTTGTCGACTTTATTTTTACAGCAATAATAGGTGGGTATGTTTTGGGGATAGGTAGGTTTTTATTGTCAACTATTTTTAACTAAATTCAAAAAAAGGATGAGGTTCTCAATTCGTCGTAATCTTTTTTTTTAATGCATTTTCCCCGATTTCTCAAAGACGCCAGGGCCGATTTTGAAAATTCTTCTTTTTAAAATTAAATTCAGCGAATCAGTTTGTTAGTTCGCATAAGTATTTTGATGGGCAACTACAGAACCCTACACTGTGCGTGGCCCGACACGCACTTGGCCGGTTTTTGATATTGATTTAAGGCTTACTTTTCATTACCTACATTACACGGAGGAATCAACTATATTATTGCCTTTCCAGCAGTATAGTTGAAAATGTTCGTCTGTTTTCCAGAATGAGGAAGAATACGAGTATTTATCTACCCAGGATAATATATGTATTGTACAATCATGTATGTATAGAGTGAATAAATAAAGCTCCACAAATATTAATATCGTGTGATCAGTGAATTACGTGATGATTTCCCGCCGGACCGACGGAGGACGGCAATTGTGTGACGATACCACTATAATGAACAATGACATCGCTCTATATGAGACCTCCAATATTATATGAACTAATAATAGGCATCATGATAACAATATTTATAGCTGAAGGATAAATAATGTGGATGAAACAACATATTTCCGCTACTTTGAGAGTAATAAACTATTATATTAAAATTGTAGGTCGTGGTTTCGAACCCAGCCAGCCGCATTACTTTATGTAATTTATTTCATCACCACTGCTCTACAAACGGTGAAGAAAACTATCATAATAAGGAAACCGGCTTGTCCTAGAACCAAAAATTCGAAGGCTTGTGACATCTAGGTACCAACCCGCACTGGACCGGCTTGAAGCATTGTGGCCCACTGTCTCTCACAGAGAGGAATCCTGTGTCCCAGCAGTGGGAACATTATAGGCTGTTGTTGATGAAATGAATAAGTAAAGTGGAACATTCATGCAAACTACAAACATTATTTCTCTGATAGAAAATTACAACACTTGAATCAAGAAAAAAATAAATGGGTGCCAACTTTTGCTGTCAAAACCAAACCAGCAATCCCCGAAGGGTTTGGGCTGGAGCATAGGTGCCCTATATAGCACTAATACCCTTTCGCCAGTAATCTTTAAGTCCCATGTAATATAGGGAGAGCCTATTACCATCAACCGGTTTAAATAATATATATAAACTCCTTGGCTGCTACTAAAAAAATCCTATAGTAAACCCAATAGGGCATGCGGGCAGCGAGGCATGCGGACAGCGAGTAAAGGGCAACTCGCTGTCCGACCATGGACCATGCCTGGGTCGACAACGGTGCGTCGTGTTCCACGCGCGCCTCAAAGAGCGTCAGCAAAATGACGGGGCCCCCTCTCAGAGGGCCAAAGCCTGCCGGGGTCGCGGGACTTATTTCCTTACCGTGACTCCGGAACATAAAGAACTAATGAAGGACACCGTGGATTTTAGTCAGTACAAGTCTGACAGTCCCTCCTGCCCGGCCCGGGGTGGGAGGACTCATTTGATGATTTTACCAAGCTAAAAAAAAAAAAAAATAGCAAACATAAACACAAACGCCCGGCCTGGGAATCAAACCTAGGACAGCAGTCGTGCTTGCAAGCAACTACTAGATCATAAAAGCACTAATGTGACTTGGCTAGATTTTATGAGCATTAGCGAAGAACTTCTTCCCTTTTTTATATCGTGGTAAAATCTTCATGTGAATCCTCCCACTTAGGGCGGGACGGAGGGACTGTCAGACTTGTACTGACTAAAATCCACGGTGTCCTTCAATAGCACTTTACGTTCCAGGGTCACGGTTACTTTATGAGACAGTTCCGCGACCAACTTCCTACCTCTTGGATAAAAAATATTATAATTTCTACATCATCTATCCAACGTTGTTGTACTAAGAACACAAATGCAATTATCACATTACCCGACGTCACCGCTAATCAACGCGCTGACGTCGCGACGTCGACTTCGTAATGGCAAAGTTGCTCGCTCTCTCAGCTCTCAGCTCGAAGGTGCGTCAAAGCGGAGCGAGCAAAGAGCGGGAACTCGATTTAAGTTGACGAACGACGGATCACGATGTACTAGGGTGACAGTTTCACCGAGATGTAGCAAGAAGACAGATATTGTTGTCTTTTCATTGAAGAAAAGACACATCGTTTTCTATTATTGGATCTATATATTTTATTGGATTTAGATTTGAGTGTTAAAACTACTTTAGTAGTATTTTCTTTTGCTCCACACTAGGCCCATCGCTAAAATTGATACCAGGAAACGCAGTGCAGTTACCAATCGCTCAACTGCGACTTCCACATACTCAAGACTTTTGATGCCTCCTGTACTGGCAATTGCTGTTTCACTAATAATTTATTTTAGCCTGGAATAGGCCTCACCTATCTTTTATCATACTTCTGTACAGTGTGTCCTACTTCCTGCCTAATTAAAAAATTACGTTGTCCTTATGATCAGATTTAAGGCAAAAAAGCCTGCTAAAAATTCTAACTGAAAATCTCGCTATGTAAATTCATTCAAAGCAACGTCGTCCTTTCTTCAAAAGAATTACTTCAAAGTGTGTCTAAAATAAATAAAAGTATTCGCTACAGTGTAAAGGCGGCGAGATTTATCTTATCGTCTAGTCATTACTAGAGTTAAGAGAAAATGAAGAGCCGTCCTTTCTCCCGAGGATTAACAGTCACAGCTCTCTGCTGAGCCCCTTTGTCCACTAGCGTTAGTGTCTCGCTGTTATTACAGGAGATACAATTAAATAGGTGCCGCCATATTAGAAATATAGAAATGGAAGCTGGTGAAATATTTCAAGGAATTATGTCTTATGGCTGTAAAGTTGTTGGTCTTTGTTGGTTGGAAGTTTGGAAGTCTGGATCGTCAGTCTGTGAGGAGGTTTTGTTTTATAACTATGTTCTATCTTATCGTACTAGAAGCGTCGTAACAAAAGTTCTGACTAGACAGACAGATGTTCAGCTGGGGGAGTTTTTGCGTTAAGGGTGGGTATTTCTTCGGACTGTCTTTTGTGATTTTGGCCTTGATTAAAGGCCTTTGATTGAGTGCTGATTTTCAGTCTTCTAGTCGAACAAATTAAGTTCGATTTAAGTACTTTTGGATTACTTTTAAAGAACCAGTTACGTCATGAAGCAACCTACATCACCATCAATGGTTAATTTGATACAACCGATTATTTACTCTCTCTTGTATGTCAAAACCTTCGATATTTCTCACCATTAATATGCAAACATTACAAATTATCTCCTTACTTAACCACACAATTTAAATCTGACTAGTTTCGCCACCAAACAGCAAACGTGTTTGGTTGCAAAGCGAGTTAGCGTCACAATAGCAAGATGGAAGTTGGTCACATCAGTGTGTTGTGCATCGGTGAATACTCAACAATACTATCCGTACTAAATGCTGTGCTCGAGTGTGGAGCAGTGAGTTACGTGGGTATGTAACTATTTCAACTTGCGTCTCATACATTCACGTTGCAAACCACTAACCGAAATAAAAACGATCCAACTCCGTGTCGGACCACGTACAATGAAGGGTTCCGTAGTTGAAAATGATTTCATGATCATGTAATCGTGACCCTGGTTCGTAAACAACCGTGGATTTTAGTTAGTACAAGTCTGAAAATCCCTCCCGTTCTGTCTAGGGTGGGAGGAGTCATTTGAAGATTTTGCCACAATAGTAAAAAAAGGACTATAGTTGTACTGGCTGCTCCCAGCGGCTTCGTCCCTTTCAACTCAAAAATGATGAGGGAGAAAGAACTCGCGAGGGAAAGGACATCCTCCACCTGTCATAATGTTGTCCGTTAGCTCAATAGATGGCGTTGTCTTCGATTTAGATCTCGCTATGGTTTCGTTACCGGGCTACATACATAAGATTCGGCGTGATAAATACTAATTGCATACGTATGAATGGAAGGAAGAGAGACACTCTTGCAAATGAGTAAACCTAGCCTAAATACCAAAGGAATTTCTGAATAGATCAGACTAACGTCTGGTCTTGCAAAATCGCGTACCAGAGCTTACAAATACGACTTCTTTATGAAACAACGTCCTAAAACCAGGGCTTTACCTTCAAGTATTTTCTATCTGGACAGGAAATTGAACCTTAACCATATACAATAAGGAGCAAAATCGCTTTTATAAAAGTTTGATAAAAATACTTATCTTTGGCACGCGAAGAGTCAATTATACGGTTAGCAATGTCTACTTAACTCAAAGAGATTTAAAAGAACCTATAGAGCGGGCATTGGGAAAATTGACATACAAAATTGTTGATGCCGTGCGTCAGTAGCGCTATCTAAGCGTTGCATAGCAACGCGACTACTAGACTGAGGGACTTTTTACCTATTGGTAAAAAGTTTTGGATCACAAATTTCTTCGTGAGGTCACGTCTATTGCTCGTAGAGTTAAGTCAAAGACATTAAACTATATAAGTTTAATGTCTTTGACTTAACTCTACGTTTAAAAATAGGAGCACTGAAGTATGCTTACGGTGCGGACAACCTGTCGCATCCGGCCCTCTTGAGGGAGAAAGTCAGCTTCTTCTATGTAGCAGTAATTTTACCTTGAGGCGGAACACGCGAAGGAAAGGACTTCCTCCACCTGACAAAAGTTTAAAAAATATTTTTACATAATTATTATCCCGATGCGTATTAAAGTTGTGCGTTAGCTCGATAGATGGCGTTGTCGTTGATTTAGATCTCGCTATGGTTTCGTTCCCGTGCTACATTATATAAGATCTAGCGTGACAAATACTAATTGCAAACGAAAGAAGGAATGGAAAGAAGACACTCTTGTAAATGAGTAAAGCTAGCTTCAAATGCCATAGGAATTTCTGAATAGATCGGACTAACATCTGGTCTTGTTTTCATTTGATGAGAAACCTGTGACCGCGGCTTCGTCCGTGTGTACTGTGTAGTTCAACACTACCAAGATAGAAAAATGTCATGTGTGTTTAAAATTGAATAGCGGTCGCCCGCGGCTCCGCGCGCATGTGAGTCGGTTTTCGCGACAAAAAGTAGCCTACCTATGTGATGTGTTATTCTACCCTTAGCACGAATTTTCAGTATTTGAGACGTAAAGTAAACTGGAACTTTGACAATTTCAAACTGACAATTTTCAATGAAAAATTTAGTTCCTTCTCCGCACACCAGAGGCGCTGTTCCGTTTTTTCATACAAAAACGCTGTAAATACTGGAAAGATGCTGTAAAGTAAAAGAGTGGAAATTCGTGCTAAGGGTACTGATTTATATATAACCTATATATACCGGTCCCCCGCGGCTCCACCTGTGTGGATGTTAATTACCACTAAAAAAGTTTGATCCCGCATCGACGG
This sequence comes from Agrotis clavis, assembly GCA_954870645.1. Taxonomy (NCBI): domain Eukaryota; kingdom Metazoa; phylum Arthropoda; class Insecta; order Lepidoptera; family Noctuidae; genus Agrotis; species Agrotis clavis. Next base: position 21,331,625 of record OX940939.1, read on the forward strand.
GGTTGTGAAACCCCGTCGGTGCAGGATTTTACCAAACTAAAAAGAAAAGAAAAAGAAACTCGATGCTGGAGACACCCGCGGCAGCGAACGTCACCGTTTTTTTCCAACAGCTTGTCAAAGTTGTCTAGTGGCTCGATAGATGGCGTTGTCGTCGAGTTAGATCTCGCTATGGTTTCGTTACCGCGACAAATACTAAACTTAAGGTCCGACGTCAAAGACTTCTCCTGAAGGAGATGATGGATGGATTGATGGATTCATGCCACTTACTAGTCGGAATCGGAACGGATTAAATAGGAATTTCTGAAAAGGTCGGACCAACGCCTGATCTTGTCTTGATTTTAATTTCAATTGTATTTTGACGACACGGTTGGCCTTGGTGCTGAGCGATCGACTGCTGCCTAGTATTCCGCGGGTTCGATCCCCGCACAGAACAAGCTGCTGCTTCAAGTAGTTGTTCCGGGTCTAGGTGTTTGTGTATGTGAATTTTTATGTTTGTAAGCGCACCTACAATACAGGAAGAAATTTCTGAGTGTGAGGCAAAGTTAAAAAACAAAAGAAGAGAAACCTGTGACCGTGGTTTTGCCCGTGTGTAGTTCGGTACAGCTTAGATAGGTAAACAAAGTAGGTAGGTACATACTGGGTGTTAGGGACAGCCATCCACAAACTTTCAGGTCTTGCTCAGTAGACGAAACTGAACAATCTTCGTATGGCCAGGCCGATTTTTTTTTCATTTACTGAAAAAAAAATGTGGAAGATTTTTCAGTTCGTCTATTGAGCAAGCCCTGAAAGTTTATGGAGGGCTGTCCCTTACACCCTGTATATTTTGTAATTGATCTAGAAAATAGCCAAGTAACCAGCAAGCCAAGATAAATTGAGTCTTTTTCTCTCATAGTGTCATATTCCTCGGTATCTCTACTTGTTTAGTTTTTTCAAGGAAAAGTTATCGCAAAAATACGAAAACATTTTCTTATATTTTCGCAAGCTTAACATACGATGTTCAGCAATATTTCTAATCTACAATCTATCCTTAGGCGTATCTATGATTTACAACTAGCTACGTTAACTATAAAAATATTAAAAGAATATCTCGGGTACTAGGCGTGCAGAAAATAATTGGAGTCGAATGATTCTAAAGATGTTGGGGAGAGATAAAGCGCTGCAAGCACGTTTTCCCGGATATTGCGTGTGATGGCAAACGCGCTTTACACTGTAATTTGAAAAACCTGATACAACTAAATTGAAATTGCTTTCTAATGAACTCGTGTAGGTACCTAATGAATTTATTAAAAGATAAAGTCTTTTAGTTTGCAACTTTTTACAGTTGACTTCGCCCACAAGGAGGTTAGGAATACTTCCAAAGAAAACTGAGTGCATTATTTATTGTTAAGATAAACTTATTTTAAACAATTTAGAATGTTTTGCCTGAATAAAGGGTTTTAATGTATGTGGAAAGGAAAAGAGGTATCAGAATTAACACTAAATAACCGACCATGTTCCTTTAGCTGCTGTTTAAGTGTTCGTGTCCAATACCTTCTAAGAATCCCGGACTTTGCATCGAAATACCTGGAAGTTGTAGGGACACAGAGGCCGTTTTAATTGGATGAGAGTAAAAGTTTAAAAACAATAATATTATGTTCTAAATTTGATTTCAAATAACTGTTATTAATGTAGGTTTGCTAAACCCCCAAAATTACTTTTTAGCCTATTATATCTGTGGGCACAATTCATGACAGTATTTATACGGCTATAATATTAAGATTTAATTACCTTTTTGTCGGTCATAAACGTTCGCTAATGGCAGGCGTCTAGCGAGCGCTAATGGGATTTAAATCAATTTGCAACACATTAGGATTTATTCGGCCTGTTTCATAATTATAGATGTTCGATCGAGTGCAGCTGTGGTTTTAGTAATATGAGGTACTGTGTAATGGCTTTGTGATAAACTGAATACTATTATGAACTGTAACCGCGATAAATACTAGCGTATCATTAGAATATTGTTGTACAGTATCTCTTGCTCTGGTTCAATTACTACATACTTATTGGTATTTTTTTGTTAATTTGTTATGAACATCACGTTAAAATATTAGTACTATTGATTGTAAGCCTCTCTTTGTAGTTAGTAACCAACTAAGATGTCACCGTACCCGTGACGTTTTTCTTTCATTTACAGTACAAATGAGTCCCAAGAGGTCATGAAGGAGATGGCCCATTGTTTGCCAAAAACACACCCAGAAGACATATAAAAATAACGTCACAAACTCACAACTCACTAACACTCGCTTTTCCTTCTCTCTTCATACTATTGTACCAGGCAAGCAGATAAGTAAAGAGTTAACGTAAACATGTAAACATTACGGAGACCCGATAACAGCCGATCATTGCCGGAGTTTGCCGAGCGGTGCCGAGGGACGTGTTACCATTATTATGATGAAGAGCATAAGATTGTGAAGGAGACGGCTCCAGATAATATTAAGTGGGTACTTTAGAGGCCTCACTGGGAAATAATTGGTTTTTCACATGGGAGTTGATTTTGCTTGAAAGGTTTATTCAAAGATAGGTGAAACAGCTACAAAATTTATTTTGTAATATTCTACGAAAATGTAAGAACGAGAATTAGATGTTTTAGTATACAGATAAACTATAACGTAAAACTCATTTATCTCCTCACTTTCATTTTCATAATTCATAGCCTAATCTAATCCATAGCTGTGTCAATACTATGTCCTTCACGTTCTTATGCCAGGCTGGTAAAAATTCAAATCACTTGCTAAAACCAATCACTGCCTGATCAAAACTCAGAATCACTTTTTTTTTTTTTTTTAGCGTGGTAAAATCATCAAATGAGTCCTCCAACCCCGGGCAGGGCGGGAGGGACTGTCAGACTTCTACTGACTAAAATCCACGGTGTCCTTCAATAGCCCTTTCTGTTCCGGGGTCACGGTAAGGAAATAATCCCGCGACCCCGGCAGGCTTTGGCCCTCGGAGAGGGCGGCCCCGTCATTATGCTGACGCTCTTTGAGGCGCGCGTGGGACACAACGCGCCGTCGACCCGGGCATGGTCCTTGTTCGGGCAGCGAGTTGCCCTTTACTCGCTGCCCGCATGCCCGCGCCTACGGTGGCCGGAGATCGTCTCGCGACGTCCGTCGCCGTGGGCGTGCACCACTGCGGGTGGGGCGGAGGGAGGACACTGTCCTCTCTCGCTCGCGGCCCGCCTCCTCCTTAGCGAGCATTACTGCTTCGCAGAAGGAGGCGACCGCTTCCCACTCCGTCTCGCCCCGCAGCATGGCCGCGACCAATGCTGGGCGCGAGAGGTCTCCGCCTATTGCAGCCGTGAGGACACGTACCGACGTGTCCTCACGGCTGCGATAGGCGGAGACCGCCTATCGCCGGCCGGCACCGGCCCTGCCCAAGCTGGGCAGTCTTGCACCGTATGCTCCACCGTGTCCTCCGGGCGATCTTCGCAGTGGTGACACCCAGGCGTCTCCTCCTTTCGCATCAGACACAGGTACCTCCCGAAACTTCCGTGTCCGGTGAGGACCTGCGTCAAGCGGTAGGTCAGGACGCCATGACTTCTCTCCAGCCACTCCTCAAAGAGGGGTCTTACCGCCGCAATTGCGGCGTGCCCGGCCTTCGGTCGCGACAGTAGAATCACTTGCTAATACTAATTACTACTTCATGTACTGACCGCCTTTGATAAATAAATATATTGCTATGAAATTATTTTTCCTTTACGTTCTTATGCCAGCCTGGTAAAAATTCAAATCATTTGCTAAAACCAATCATGACTGTCTGATAAAAACTCATAATCACTTGCCAACACTAATTACTACTTCATGTAGGTACTGACTGCCTCTTTTGATATAATTATATTGCTATGAAATTATTAGGTGCTCAAAGATTTGTTACGTTTCATAATACTTTGAATAATCTTTCTCCAAGCTATTTCTCTTTACAAAACTAAACACGGTGTCAGTAGCGGCACGCGTAAAGTTTATTCATCATCTTATTTTTCATTTTCTCAGTGACGTCACATTTTCCACTTATCCGCCATCTTTGACACTCTTCTGTGAAAGTATTCAAGGCTCGTTTATTATTCTCAGCAACAGTTACTCTTTAATATACCTACACTCTAAGTCCTCCTCGAGGAGGGAGAACTATCCGAAGCACACTTTAAAATCTCGACGACTCATATTTATTTCAAAATGCTACAGCTATGAGTCTGGGTGAATAACTTACTGAGAAAATCTGATAGATTTGTGTGGGAAAGGGATTGCTTTGTCTGCTTTTAATGTACCTGTAATGTTTTTTTGGCCTGTCATCCAGTAGTTGAAACATTTTTAGGCTGATTGTGATGTTTTATCCAAACAAAACATTTTTAGGCTGATTGGAATGTAACGCAATCATCTGGGCTCCACATGAATCTAAATATAGGTGCATGCTGGAGAAAGTACAGAACAAATTTATCAGGTTTTTGTACTTGAAATTGTATGGTATATACCCATTCTATCCGCTTATGTACCCAACTTTATTTATTTTGGGTATGGTTGGTTATAACGAGCTGAGGGTCAGGAGGGATCTCACACTCACCTCGTACATATTCAGGATACTTAGAGGGAAGGTACATAATGCGGATATATTAGGGCAGGTAGGTTTGTGTGTTCCGGACAGGTACGTGGGGCGACGCAGACAGCCACGCTTGCTGGTGGAGCCCCGCGCGCGAACCAATCTGTTAGGTGAGGCGCCACTGTCGCGGGCACTCCGCACTCTCAACCTCATAGCTAGTGACATTGATTTGTTTCATTGATCTCTGAGTGAATTTACAAGAAATGCTTTATTTGTAATTAGTTACAAAATGTAGATAGTACGAGTAGTTAACTCATAAAACTGTGTGTACACTATCGCATTAGGTTGTCATCCTGTAATGATAGTTGTAAAATGGAAAAAATAAATAAATAAATAAATAAATAAATAAATAAATAAAAAGTTTTTCCAATTCTATAATATGTATATCTATCTGAAAATTAAAATAAATGTATTTCAACAGCGCGACGCACATAGTAAAAAATAGCACTAAAAGTAATCCATAAAGCTCACAGTGACATTGACTTTGATTGAAATCGATAGTTATAAAAAGTTCTTTGAACCGTAAGAATTAAATAAAAGATTTTTCACCTCACCCGCTCGGAAAGATTCTATTTCTCATTCAAAATCTGAGCGCAAAACTCCATTTTGTGCTCTAGAGCACAAAGTGTTGTTTAAAATTCGAACACGTCTTGTATTCAATTGTTTCCTACTTTTCTACACTGGCAGGCGAGCCGCCCCCACTACATTTCCTCGCTGTGTGAGGTGAAAAGTTGTGTGTTGCACTCGGCAGCAAAGTTTTTCTGCGTCTCGTACCTTTGAAAACTTCGCATCGCTCAGGATTCTATATTTGAACCGCTCGTTTCTCTCGCGGTTCAATCTTAGAATCCTTCGCTCGCTCAGTTTTCAATTCAAGTACTCGCGCCAAAAATCAACTTTGCAGCCTTGCATAACAAATAACTATTTCTAATGACCTCCTGATTACTTTTTAGTTGAACAAATCAACCAGCTCGTTACAACTATTCACAGTGTTAGGATAATAATAAAATATTGTTCATCGTCGTGTCGATGGTCCTCTAAAATGAGCTAAGACTAGAATTCTGACTGGTTCTGGGAGTTTGTTCCAGAAATAATTTACAGAGCATGAGCGTAGCGAGGTACGGGTGACAAGGGGTAGCTGCCTCCCTTAGAAGAGTGGTCGTTCACTGGTAAACTATAATTGTAACAACTTACAACTTCTGATTTTTTTTATTTTTTTTTTAATGAGTTTCCACAGATTCACAGAATCAAACACGATCAAAAGAATATAAAATAGAATATAATTAAAGAATGTAATCTATGAGTTTTTTGTCTGCTCCCACTTAAATACTACCATAACCCTTGTTTTGTTATGACGTATAATCAAGGTATAAAAAATCAGAAATTCCGCTTGATGACATCAAAAGCTACCCAAGATGGTAGAACAGTATTCAAATTGTTCAAGACTCATTCTAATAAAAACTCCATCCCTCACGAATGCAAACCCGGGTTTAAGTCAACAGTGCACAAACAAGGCATTCCGACAGACAATTAATCGCGTCGGGCAATGTTGGGCTATGTCGGGCAATGTCGAGCGACGTCGGGAAATGTCGGGCTAATCCCACATTATCTCAGAACATGCTTATTTTGCTCCTCTAACAAAAAATAAACATGGCTTTACGGTACTGAAAAAATTTCGCAGAGCATTATTAAGATTTTGGGGGCTTTTTTGTGGTACGCATGTTAATGGTATGAACCTGGCTTAGGTAACAAAATAACATCAGTATTAATAGCGAGAGATTTGCGATACAGCTTTCAAAATATTAATATTCCGAACAACATCGATTATGATGATCATAATTATAACTGGTGTCACCATCATCTGCCTGCCTTTTCCAAACTATATTGGGGTCGACATGCAGACGAACCAGATGCAGCTATATCAGTATTTTATATGGAGCGACTGCCTATCGGACCTCCACAACCCAGTAACTGGGTAATACGATACCCCATGGTAAGACTGGTTGTCAGACTTTAGAACTTCTGACTAACAGTAAAGACTGTCAAAGATCTACAAATGACAGCCGGGACCAACGGCTTTACGTGCTATCCGAGGCACGGAGGAAACTCGTTATGACAGATGGTCACCTATTCACAGACCAACCTCGGCAAGTGCGGCTGAACCAGAATGATCGGCCTGTGCTGCTGTAGTTACTTAGCCACGAGCTCCTCATAATAATTGGAGTACAAGATCAAAATGAGTTCTAAGAATTATTGCACACACAGCAATCCGGTTTTTCAGTAAGCCAGTATCTGTCGAACAGCTAGGCTAGCCAAGCCATGCGTATACCGAATGCAATTGTTCGATTTCAATCGGTTTATTCCAATCGGGTAATTCATTTAGGCAAATCGACACATCGTTCGATTTCTCAGTATTTGTAGAATGGAAAAGCCGACAGGCATAATGCTGGCAGTTCACAAACTGAGTCATTGTTTGCGGCATTCGAGCGGTTTGTGATTCTCGAACATAGGTGCGCACATACTCGATTTTACGGCCCGGTAGTGTCGTATATTGTCGGCATTATTCAAAACTGATAAAAAACAGCTTCTCATAATACGTACATGAGACTGAAATATAACTGTCTAAACGTAGGAGTACTATTAGGCACAGCTCTGTCGAACCCTTCGGGGATTAAAGGCGTTTATGCTTTGTTTGCGAATGGGGCTTAAATCACTGTATCCCACATTAGACCTTACTCGCAGAGCACACGAACACAACTCATACAGTTGATCGCATGGAAAGGTTGCTGGATACAACCCAATCTATCATTAGTTTATACTGGTGATGTGCCTCGGATTTGCTTGGAGTTTTCCCTGAAACTAATAGTAACTTAACAAAGCTACGTTTGACGATTGGAAAGAAAGAATAACATAATTATTTGCGTTGATTGTGCCGACATTATTAACAAGTATCATCAATACATTCCAGATTGTAACTTAAAAAAAATGTTATTACCATTTCCACCTGATATTTCAGAGCAGATGCCTAAATAAACGAATATAATCGAAAATTTATTGACTATTGAAAAATGTATTGACTTTAAAAAAGTAAAATAAATAAAAAAAAGGTCAGATTTTCAGTTTCATCTTTATCATAATTCACCAACTCTCAATAAAAGTTTTTAATTCACCCTTTGAATTTCTGATTATGAAAACGCAAGTAGAATGGTATCTATCTCCATTTTGTAAGTCCAGGCCTTTATCAGACAGTAGATACCCCAGCATCTAAGGCATTCTCCACACGAGGATACAAGAGATCTCTTCACGCCTTCACGGTCACCTCAATGTCCATGAATTGGATCCTCGTTCAAAGGAAGCCTTAGCCGGTAGATGTATTTTAAGCATACGAGTATGTTCTTAATTTTCTAAAGCTTAGAATTTGAAATTGTGTGAAATCTGTTCTGATTCTACGGCGCTGTTTCAATGGTGGGTAAAACAAAAGAATGTCCTTCATTCCTCTTGCTACAGACAGTTCACTTTTGTAAAAGGAATCCGTTGATAATGATTGTTTTTATTTTTTTTAGAAATCCAATATCTGGTTTATAATCCGTCAGGTAGTCTTATAGAAAATCATAAACTCTGTATTTCCAAACCATAGTTTTAGACATTTACTGGTGTTTTTTCAGAGATTTGGAAAGCATTTGTAATGCTCATTGACCTCTCTGCTTAGGTCAGCTGTTGGCCTAAAAAAGGTGGTATTCAACTTTCTTATGAAAGTTGAACGACACGACTTTAAGATTCATGACTTGCTGATGACCAAGAGGTTACTCAAAATAGAGATTCACCGTGTAGAACAAGAAATAAGAAACTATTTTTTACCTACAAAATACTTAAAGCTTTTCTAACATTTGGATGTTATAATTATTCAGAATTAAGATCTATTCCAATATTTGGCTGCAAAGCGTCGATTTTTAAAACTTCAAACTTGTGCTAACATTTATTTATGTAATATTTTTTAAGCAACGCTTAATATTTTTTTTAAGCAACGCTTCTAAAAGACTGTGTTTCGAGAACAGTTTTAAATAGATTTAAAAAATTAGCACATTTCATCCGTTCTCCAAAACTACATATATACTAATACTAAGAACAAAAGTATTAGAACTTACAGACAGACAGCCCAACGTTCTACATCAGTAACGACATTAATGCATAGACCGACGAACGGTTCTCGGTCTACCGAAGGCCGGTCGCTGAGGCCGCATGAATAATACACCGATTCACATTCGCTAATTCAATAATGTATCGAACGCCCTTCGAATTACAGCAAAGGTCAGACAATGTCGGCGGTCGGGTGTCGTTCACTACTTGCACTGCGAGCAATATTGACACTTGTGACAGGGGCAATTACGTCCATATCATGTGTGTCATTATTTTAGGCTTTTGTCACATCGTCAACGTGAAAGTGATACTCAGCTATGAACATTTTTGCGAGTCACTGGTGGAGGTGTTACCTATTGTAACAGTAAGCATGAATTTTGGTGTTCTAGAAGTTCCAGAACATCTGCATGATATCCAGGTGTTCCAAGACCAATACAAAACCAATGATTGTTGTTTTTTTTCCAGCTCGTAACATCATCGTCGTCTTGGTCGTCTGAGACGTCTTGTAGTTGCGTCAGGGCTCCACGTAGAAGCTGTAGATCTTTAGACAAAGTTCGTAAAATAGATGCAATATTACTGAGTGATCACACTGGTGATGAAAACTCTTTTGATCTAGGTAGGTATCATCAGCTTATGTTTGCCCTGCTAGATCACAGTCCTCCCCTCTGTGAGAGGGAGAGACACGACACATAATAAGTTTTTATTTTCTAATCTGATCGCTTGTCGCTAATCGCGAGCATTGGGGCAGGTGCCTTAATGTGTGACATATTACAATATTTTCTGTGAATGTCGTGAAATTATTGAAGGCGTGAAGGTGTTTTATTATAGACATTTGACTATGAAGGAAATTGAACCCATTTCTATCAAGGTTAGTGTAGGTTATACAGGTCACGTGTGTTTTCTTTATATGAAAGCAGCTTTGACATTATTTTTCAGTGAATTACGAACGTCAAAAGCAGAAGTACATTCGTAATTCTAATAACGTACTTGAATATTGTAATTTATTTCGCGCGGTTATAAATATGAATGGGTATGTCTAATTAGTAAGGATAAGTGGTATGTAACTTATATTAAAAATAGATTTTTAATCCTGTAATCTCCGATGGATTTGGCAGAGGTAATTTATGTCTAATAGTACACGTATATTTCGTGAGTTACGTTTAATTTTTAACCGACTTCAAAAAAAGGAGGAGGATCTCAATTCGTCGGAATCTTTTTTTTTTTTTTTTTTTTTATGTATGTTCCCCGATTTCTCGAAGACGCCTGGACCGATTTGGAATTTTTTTCTTTTGTTTGAAAGGGTATACTTTCCAATTGGTCCCATGATCACCAGATCAGGATCTGATGATGGGATCCTAGGGAAATCGAGGGCAAACTTCAAATTTTATAGGCACATAGTACCATTTTCATATATTTTCTAAAGCTGTTCAAGTATTTGCATCTGATAATCATCATCTCAGGTGGATGACCTGATGATGGAAGGTACAACTCCTTAACAGTAAGGAGTAGGCATCGATTGATTTACTTTGTGTTCGCATATCTCCGGAACTACAAATCTGATTTAAGTAATTCTTTTTTTGTTGTACTAGGTATCATTTAACTAAGAGAATACTGCAAGTTTCATCAAAATCGGTTTAGTAATTTTTGTAATATGGAATTTTATTAGCTTAATGTGTACATGAGTGATGTAAGTAGTGGTGCGAAGGATTACAAAATTCTAGTGCACATATAAGAGAATAATGTTCTTGACAAGAATTCGGGTTGAATATTTAAACTAAAAAGAGTAAAATAAAAACTTTTTCAAAAAAAATGTAACCGCCTTCAAAAACAACCACAAAAAAGTGTAAAATAATCTACAAAATAACTTTTCTTTCGGAAGTCGGTGGCTAAAAAGACAATGAAAAGAAAAAAAACAAAGGCACCGACTTCCGAAAGAAAAGTTATTTTGTAGATTATTTTACACTTTTTTGTGGTTGTTTTTGAAGGCGGTTACATTTTTTTTGAAAAATTTTTTATATTCAATAGGAACTGAGCCTATAATCCAAACTCCGCTGAGAAATTCCAGATGAAAAAAAACAACAATTCTTTGCCCGAGCCTACCGTGGAGTATGCTTGTTATACATGCATATTTCTGCAACTTAACTTATCTGCGATTCGTCTTTCTGATAGTTGTTTAGTTTGTCTTTGTCTTAGCGGTACAATTTTATACACATTTATTATATCTTTATATGTCTATATTATGTATAATATTTCTTTATATCTGTACTTACTTTTTATTTTATTGTTACACATATTTATATACCTACACATATATTGCTTTTATTGTTGTTTTTATTTAATTATTTTAACTCACACACTATAAAGCTGATTTACATCTCTGACGTCTCACAAGGCTCAGTTGAAAACCAGCGTCAGGCTCCCTGTGGCCTGGCTTTATGCTGAACTGAGCCTTTTTGGCACAGCCGTGAGGCACACGGTATCTTTCATGGTATTTTCGTAATTTTTTATTGTAATTGTGTGCATATGGCTTGCCAAATAAACTTATTTTCTTTCTTTCTTTCTTTCATGTTAGGCTATAGAAACCGTTACACTTGAACTTAGAAGAGATCTAGGTTATAATGTTCGAGAAACAGACACAAGATAGGCCTTAAACTTTAAAAATTAACAGTAACTTTCTCGTAATATGCAGAAACACTTGTGATGTGTCAAATAACTGTTCTCATTTTAACAGAAAACCGTCTACTCGTGAAATTCACAATTCATATAAGGATGTTTTCATTAGAAGTCCTACCAGGAAAAACCTTTAAACATTCATACGTGCTACATTTATAAGATCAAAGGATCTATTGTGTTAACACCTTTACGACAATCTCATAAAACTTTGTGAAGTGTTCACATTCAAGCGATAGTTCAGCGAATAAACAAAGTGTTGTTTTATTACTGTTTTATTCTCTATAAATCTTTTCGCGTGATTTTTATGGCACTCTTTATCGTCAATATACTTCACTCCGGAAAAATCCTTTATGGTCTTCGAGTGCCATTAAATTATTTGTTCACTGTAAATAAATAAGATGATGAAACGAAAATTATCATTATTTTTAATCGATTTTTTTATATAAATCATGATCTAATTTTGAAAATTGGGTGACCACTTGTACAGCCGCCAGCAGGTCAACCTACCCGAATCTGTCAAATTTTACCAATCGAACATTAATTTTCAGTATTATAGATATAAGGTTGAAAATCTATTAAAGTAATTTGACAGATTGTTGTAGCTTGTTGTGCTGGCATCTGTGCATATGAATTGAATTCCGAAAGTGGTCTACAAACGACAAAAAAATATACTACTTACAAACAAAATCATCGCGAAAATAAAACAAGTCTAAAAACATTCTAAGGACAATCATGTTCCCAACACCCTAACAAATACATAAGAAGATATCCAACTTAAACACGCAAGTCTAAATTAAGGTAATTTAAAATTACGGTTCACAAGAGAACACAATTTCATTAAACGAATTCTTCCTCATTACCATAGTAAAGCATAATGTTCCCCCTCCTTATGCTCATTCTTACAAAGCAGGCTTCCACCAACAATGATTAATGAAGACGAACGACTTTGAAGTCGCAAAGACAAAGTCGCAAAAACAACTTCACAAAGAACACAAAAGACCCACAAAATATTAATGTAGGTAAGCGCTGTGGAGCGTAAAAATGACGCCCGTAAAATGACGTGAAACAGCGTCATTTGGTTAATTGCGTCACGGTGACATAACGCCATGGCGTCATACCGTCATGACGGCATGACGGCTAACTTGTGGTGTAATGAGCAATTAATTCGATGCGAGTCGCTGCGTCAGCTAATGTGGTGATATCTTGAGCTGATTGTGGCTATTATGGCCTTAGAAATTAATCTGTGGGCTTAGTCACTATATTACGAATAATGTCTCAAATCAACGATGTTTCCAATTTAATTAAGAGTACGAATATCAAAATGTTGTTGTTAGTAGTTATTTCTTATAGCATAATGATGATAGACTTTTGAATGCAGCGTTTCTATAAACCTTTTAAATATTCTTCCCATGAATTCAAAAACTGAAACTCTTTGAAAAAAAACAAAATTATTACGAAACAAATATATGCCAGAATAAATACAGCTATTTTGCAAAAACAAATTTAATATCATATCGTATTCTATCTATCATGTTGCTAACAAAGTCGAAGATAAAAAGGTAAAAACATTTTAGCTAGTAAAACCCAGTATATTGAGCGAAGAAAATGAGTATATAAAGCGGGTAAAACCACATCATCTGTCATCACTAACAAGGTATTTTAGCCAACATTATACCGCTAAACATCACGGTATTAACTAAGTCAATGTTTCTCAAACTATCGGCGGAATGACGCAACTCTTTTCTTTGAGAGTTACTGTGAAACTCGCAAGTCATCATCATATATCATAAAGCCACCCCTGTTTTCTCCGAAGGGTGAAAGTTTAGAGATAGAAGATAATGCTATTTTTATCAACCAGGCAGAATATTAAGAAAAGTCAAGGTTACTCAGCCGTCTCCCTTAAATTGAACAGAAATTCAGTCTTCAAAGTTCTTTAGAAAAATCAAACCAATTGAAAACTCCAATCTTATTTGCTTTGGCCGGAATTGAATTCCAGAACTTTACGTTCGTGATTCACAATGACCTTGAAATTAAGCAACTTAACCACAATCTTTCGTAAACAAAATCCAACTTTGAGACTTAAACAATGAACCGCAGAACAAAGTTTGAGTGCTTCAGTCCTAAGTAATATGTTGTGTCGGAGCTAATCAATTCAGTCGCTCATAAGACACTCGATCATCTCCCAGCCGATATCGTGGATCGAAGGTCAAGGTCACAGTTCAAAGTCACGGGTAATTACGTGTGTTATATCTATGGGATTTATTTATTATGTTAGGGAATTTAGATTAGTGTTGAGAAATGTTTTGTGTTGTTGTGAAATTGGTTTGGGATGAGATGTAATGCTTCTTTAACATTCTTAACCTCGTTTATTTCGACATGTTTTGTAGGAGATATCGACTTGTTATTTCAGCTAGATAAGTTTCGTATTCGAGTGGCGACCACGGACCGGAAGACGCAGCGTAGGCAGGCCTCCCACTAGGTGGACCGACGACATCGTGAGGGTCGCGGGCAACCGATGGATGCAAGTGGCGAATTGTCGTTCGGCGTGGCGGTCTAGGGGGGAGGCCTATGTTCAGCAGTAGACGTCTTCCGGCTGATGATGATGATGATGAAGTTTCGTATAAAACTAGTCTTTAAAATTACTGGTTTGTAATGAAAACAGTTAATGAAGTATAACATGTTACTTAGCTTTTGTAGTTCAATGTAATAAATTGACTAGAAACTATTAAAAAACAGAATTGTGCATGAAATGTTCGCTATCTGAAAACGGGTAGAAACAACGCATATCGACGAACTTACAATAACTGACTAACGAGTTACTCGAACAGATCTGTTTTTATTCGTTCGAAAACTCGGTGGAAATTTTGATGAAATTTCTGAACGAAAGTTCTTCTTCTACACACGATCAGAAACACTTTACGGTATGTAGCGAACTCGCTTTGCGCATGTCCGTGCCGTTCAGATTACACATAATAAGAAGACATAGTTACTATGACTTCATAATATGTGTGAACTACGGTATAAAATGGGTAGGTAAACTGACTCGTTTTATTATAAATTATAATGAATATGTAATCAAGAACAAGTTGAAAGCACCGTCGAACTCACAGAAAGACGGATTGATTTTCCCATTTATAATTACTTTGAAAGTATGGATATTTTCACAAACAAATTGTCCTTTCACAAAACATTCTAGATAATGATGTCGTTATAAAGTCTTATTAGGTATTCTGTGGTCTAACTTAGATTCTTAAGATTCTTTACACAGAATTACGCGAAGTTTTACGGACGACTTATCCTTTTCAGGAGTTTCAGAATTTCTCCTAAGACTTTAGGTATTACTTAATTCTTATAATTATTTACTTCTTCAACTTAAAAACTATTATTAATTACTGACTTATGAAGTACTCAAACATTTATCTAGTTTTCTTTTCGCAGAAACTTTTTCACGCTTGTTTTAAGAGACCTAAATTAGTATGTTAAAGTTCCTTGAGAAAACATTGGAAGGGATTCCACAATCTATTAATTCTCGGGCGGAAACACATCTGAAACTGGGTGTGAGGGTAAACTCCATTCGAATTTCAAAGCGAACTTTCAACGAATACTTACCTCCTAACTAATATAACACTACATTACAACATGAGTGCAGCATTTACAGTAACTATTAAACTGATTAATTAGTAAAAGTTATGAAACGTAGTGCGCCTCGGCAAGCGGCAGGCGGCAGGAGGCAAGCGGCAGGCGGCAGACGCGGTGTTAAAGTGTTAATAGCGACAATGCGCCGCGAACGACCAACTTTAGAGTGCTCGTACACTTGCCACTGAAACTGCTAGCGCACTCTGATAGTGTAGGGAGTTAATGTAACTATTCACTGTTCGCGCATGATTTTGCTAGGCTTCATAGAGGGCATTAAAATTAAATTGAGGGTTAAACCGCCTTTACTTAGCTCGATTCATGCAAGTATGAATTGATCATAATTTTACAGCGCCCCACAATAAGAATCTCTCCCGTATCGTGGATACATTCGCAATGATTAAAACTCAAAAACACAAACAAACAAACCCTGAGAAAAAACTGGTCTTCAGCTACACAACATAATTCGGGCAAGTTATTTGATGTTTTTTTTTTTAATTTTGTAGTAACGCGGAAAACATTTGTTCTGTTCCTATGTACTACCTAATGAAAACCATTTCTTGGTTTTATGAGTTCCAGTTACAGAAATTCTAAAACTTTTACCAGTAGAAATCACAAAACCAAGTTACTCGTACGACAAACGGTGCTACGAAATATCGTAGCAATGTGTAGCGGTTTCGTAGCACAAAATGCTACGCGCAGTAAATACACGTTTGTGTAAGAACGTTCTAACTGCGCTGGTGGCAGTTAGTACAATAAAATGAAATATACTACACGACGTAACATGGACACTAAAAGTGGGGTTGTTTTATGTTTTACTCGCCGTATTCTACTTGACGACATGCGTATTTTTTTGCATATATTCGTTTGCAAAGGAATCTGTCTGTCATCAATTTTTTTCGCTCTTTATGTAAGAGCAAAAAAAAAATAAACTTGAAAAATTAAGGCTTGTGTTTAAGCACCACCCAAAAAAGTACCTATTTTACTACCAAAAAAAATTCTAAACGGTTACCAAAATGGATAAATGGTCACCAAATAACGTTTCCTAAGTAATAAAGAATATGAGGCTGACATATCTTTGTAAGATAAAAGCCTCTAAATAAATAAAGAGAAAAATAAAGTAATAAAGAAATAAACCTACTATGTGTAAAAAAAAAAAATTCTACCTAAGCAGGGTCGACGAAGCCCCGCTTCGGGAACACCCAAAAACTCCGAAATATTTTATTCCGAATTTCGATATTCCGATTTTCAAAACTCCGAATATCATAATACCTAAAAATTACAATATCTAATAATAGGAATCTCGAAATTTATTTGACCGAAAGTCGTATGTCCGATTTCTTCGTTTTCCGATTTTCACATATTCGAAAAATGTAATGCTCGATGAGTTCTCATTCCGAAAAACGAAATTCCGATTTTCAATATTCCGAATAAACTATTTTTTTCGGAATATTGAAAATTGGAATTTCGTTTCTCATTCTACAAAGTCAGTGACAGAAACGAATTGGTGCAAAACCGGCTCCATGTAGTTTTGTCTACCGTACTCCCAGAGTGTTATTTAAGCCTGTGTAGGCACGGAGTGGCGAGGCGTATCCTCTTAACTTTCACTGTTTGCCTTCAGGATTTTATTGTTATTAGGAGAACTTAGGATCCAAGAGCGAGCGAAGCGAGCTCGGGACTTGGGGCACCCCGACTCGGACAGGTTAGGTTCGAAGGGGATGGCGGGGTCTGAAAGACCCCGCCATCCCCTTCATTTTAGTTTACTTTAAACCTTGCTCATAGAAATAGGAGCCCCGCGAAGCGGGGCTCCGTCGACCTACCTCTGTAGGTGGTAGTCAACAAATTGACCAAGGATGCAAGAGCGAGCTAAGCGAGCTCGGGACTGGGGACACCCCGACTCGGACAGGTTAGGTTCGAAGGGGATGGCGGGGTCTGAAAGACCCCGCCATCCCCTTCGTGTTAGGTTACTTTAAACCTTGCTTACAGAAATAGGAGCCCCGCGAAGCGGGGCTCCGTTGAACCACCTTAGTGGTGCTATAACTCAGGATGCAATAGCGAGCAAAATGTGTCTTGGGGCACCCCGACTCGGACTTTTCGACCTGACGGACCCGAATCGGAATTCTAATAATCGGAATTTTAATATTCGGTATTCGTGTTTTTGATGTTTCGGAAAATATATTTAGTCGGAATTTTTGATGTTCGGTCTATTGAAATTCGGTATTTTGAAAATAGTAATTATAAACGTTAGGAATTTTGAAATTTCGGAATTATTAAAATAGGAATAATGATCCATCGGAGTTGTTAAATTAGGAATTTTGAACCATTCGGAATTATGAAAATCGGTATTTTGAAATTCGTATTTATGAATTTCGGAATAAAGTTTTTCGTATTATCGTAGTGTACCCCCCCGCTTCACGGGGCTTCACTATTTCTGTGTACAAGGTTTAAAGGAAACTAACCAAACCGAACTTCGGGGTGTCCCTGAAATCTTGCTAAAGCGAGTTTTAGATTTGGTGACCATTCATCCATTTTGGTATACAAAAAAAGAATTATTGATACGCATTTAAATTTTAGCCAAAAATTAATTCTTGTCTTCTGTAGACAAGAATTAATTTGAAGAATTTGACGTTACGTTTGGCAGTGGCTGAGCTATCGAATGCTGCGCAGCGTGTCGTGGGTTCGATCCTCGTCCGGTCATATTTGTGTGACCTACAACATTTTCTGGTTCTGGGCGTTTGGGTAGATGAGTTGCTATTATTTTAAAGGCAACCAAGCTACAGGAGAAATTCCTAGTGTGCGAATGTTTAAAAAAAACAATAAAGTTTGGCAGGAGTGCATTAATCCCGATTGTGGAATTACTATAATTATGATAATTCTTCCCAACTGAAACGCGAGCAAACCCGCAGTCAAAAGCTAGCAAGTAATAAAATCAATTCGTTTTTATGTTAAACCGGTCATAAGTCCACGTAAACCATCGCATTTGCCATGCTAAGTCTCTCGGTCAATTTATTCCGGTGTTCCTCGAATAATTCCAAAAATTCGTAACAAGCCGGGTATTAGACCTTTTTATGTACTTTCTTGTTGCTTGTCTCTGATTTACATACTAATCCGGGAATCCGAGACATGACGCCAGCTGTTGCCATACCAGGGAATATTGAAATTATTTTTATATTTGAATAACACGAAGGTTGTCATTGTCATGTCAGCTGACGAACGTACTGTTGGGGAAATTACACAGCTGATTTATCGGCTTTTCGTATTTATTTTCTATGGTCTACTCTTTAATTCCGTCAACGAAGATACCTAACTTGAAACTTTTGAGTAAACCCTACTCCCTATCATCATCCAATTTAAGAATTTTGACAACACATCCGGAGTAGAGACAACAATCGTGTTGCCACCAATTTTTATTAATGTCCCTAACTTATCTTGTGTTCGTATAATTATTATGTTATGGAGTAAGAACCGCTAGAAATGGTGATCGATATGACCGATTTCGTGCTTACAGTACCATTTACATGATCGACATAGAAAAATATTATGTCTTTTTTGTAATTAGTTTAATGACAAAAATGACACATTTTTTCTACTATTAGACACCCGTAATTGTGTTGCTTGATTTTATTACCAGGAGCACATACTCGATAGGAGATACTATGCTCGCTATAGGTACTTACAAACACCTCAATCTAACAGACCACAGCACCATCTCCAACCAATCATACCCGCATTACTGCGGCCATCCTTCACGCACGTGCGGCCGTGACGTCACAACACGTCGCGTGTCGCGTGACGTCACGTGATGAATTAGCGCTTATTACAAAGCGTTGTTTGATTTACGAGCGCCGATTGCGGTGGACAGCGGCCGCACTAATAAATGCGAGCGGAGCGTCCGATGCGGCGGGAGGTGCGTTTAATTAAAATTGTAGGAATTTGATGGGGAAGTAACGGTCTCATAATGGGATGTGGTCAGATGGTAAGGTCTCCGATCTGATAAATTAATTCCCGTAACATTAGCGTGTGTGTTTGTTTTTACAATAACGTTGAATTTTTTTTTTTTAATTGTTTCGTGAAGTTTCTTGTCGGTTCGTCTCCATAGACATACGAACCCGAACTTTGCCAATTCTTCGATATTTCATAGTGCCTATTGAGGCCAATGTAAAATAAAATATTTTGATTTTGAAAAAGGCAATTGAAGGAACACAATGGATTTTACACAGCGAGTCTGACAGTTCCTACCGGTCCACTCAGGGCGGGAGGACTCATTTGATGATAACTGTAGAATTATATTTAACTACATGGTTTTTAATGTATGATTTCAAGCAGCTTTATCTAAGTCAAGACTAACATAAAATTATCGCAAATGAGATTTTAAGATGACTTTATCCTAAAGGATTAAAAGTAAGAAGCTTTTGTCTGTGTGCTCAAATTACAGAGACGGCTTATGTTTCAATAATAAATCAGTTCTCTGCCATTATACATAATTAATAATACGTAATGAATTTATTCATTAAGTATTATCTGTTGTAATAATCAGTTTCACAAATGCTGAGTTGATAACACTTTTGGTATGTAAAAAATACAATAAGAATTTTGCTGAGCATTTCAGCAAAATTCTTATTGTATTTTTTATATTATATTTGTCGTTGTATGTCGAATATTAAATTCCTAAATGTTTTTCTATTCTATTCCATATATGAATATAAAACTTTATTTTTTATTTGTACGCTATAGAAAAAGAATTTATTGGCCAATAAAATAATAAAACGCAAAAAGTTTTCTACTTGGAATGGTTGATACCGTAAAAAAGGCAATGCTAAAATAAATAATAGTTTTAAGTCTAAATGGTAAAGTAAACAAAATAGCCGGTTGAAATAATACTGTCAAATACACATTTATACGCTGTTGAACTGTTATTGTTTGTTGTACGTGAATGTAAACAAACGTGTTTTGTTTGAGTTTACATTATACATTTAGTTGTTTTTTTTTATTTAAATTTAGAAATAATTATTTGTTTTACGAATAATGAATAAAACATTTTACAAGAGGATACATCTACACTAAAGTTATAAAGTGAAAAGATTTGTAGTTTTGTGTGTACGTTTGTAACTCCAAAACTACTGAACCGACTAAAAAAAATCTTTCACTAGTTGAAAGCTGCTTTGGTGAACGGGCGAAGCCGCTGGCAAAAGCTAGTAAGCCATAAAGCTGAAAACCATCTTTTATGGGATCAAGATCGTAATCACGAAAAGTAATCAGTTCGGATTGTTTCTGTAACACACCCTTAAACATGAACACTATTCTCACAAAATGCAGTAGAGAAGCTATCAGAAGAAATAATGTCTTATAGACAGAATTGAATTTGACGACACGGTTGGTGCAGTGGCTGTGTGATCGACGAGTGTGGAACGTAAAACAGAAACACGTTTGTACGATGCTACTACATGTAGAAATCACAGATAATAGAAATCTCTATTCCTAGACAGCACGTTTCGCCGAAAACTTCATTGATAGAAGACATTATTGGTAGACATCTCGTTCCATAGAAAACATTTCTTGCCGTAAACTTCGTTCATAGAAACTGCTGGGCAGCTTGTCGCGGGTTCGATACCCGCACGGAACATTATATTTGCATGATCTGCAAGTAGTTGTTCAGGGTCTGGATGTGAGTTTCTGTTTGTAAACGCACCCACGATATTGGAAATAGAAATTCCTATTGTGGGGCAACATTTTTTTTGTTTAAGAAAATAAAAAGATTAATCTGCCACAAAGGCTCGCAGTGAGGCTTCGAAGCAGAATTTCCACAACGCCATCTATTCCCAAGCTAAGCAGAGCTTGTGTTATGAGTACTAGACAACTGATTTACATACTTATATATTTCTAAATACATAAATAATTATTATGGATAAATTAGGTACACCCAGACACAGAACAAATGATCATGCTCATCACACAAACATTTGTCCTGGGTGGGAATCGAACCCACGACCTACGGCATAGCAGTCAGGGTCACTAACCACTAGACCAACAGCCAACAGGCCTGTCAAATGTTACCACATTACAGTTGAACTACGTATAGATGAGCAACAAATAAGTAATTGGCTCTTGCAATCAGATGATGTTTTATTCGCGTTGGCTCAGGCGCATAATGTCCGTTTCGCAAAATGTAATATGAGCTTAAATGTACATTATGTCAACGCTCATACGAGTACCATATGGCAAAAGGCGTACGTAAAGGTATGCATTTTCAAAAACACATAATTTGTAATCTAGGGTTATTCTTTCCCAGTTTCCTTTAAGATGAAAACAAAACAAGATCTCAGTGTCCCAGTACAATTTATTTGGTGTAGTTGCGAAGTCGCGCGGAGTCGGGACGTTCTTTGAATATTGTAGGTGCAATATGTCGGCAATATTCATAAGACCTTGCAGCCGAGGCAGGCAGCTGCAGGCGGCTTGCTTTATTACTTAGGACCTTAGTAATGTGCCGCAGAGTTTTATTGCAACGTCGCATGTTATTTTGTATGGACTTTCTTTACATACGTTATTTAATATTGTGTTGCTGTATTTAAGACTTTTTGTGCACGACTTTTAAAGATGTTTAGCAGCCAACTTGTCCAGTCTTTCCAAGGGATATCGCGTTTTTAGATTGAATTGTATAAGTAAAAAATTTTCAGTTTTTCAATGTAAGATACTTATGGCCCCACCTTCACGACCTTGCCTCTGTAAGAAGTGACTCGGGGTGACGAGCGGTAGAGCAAAATGTATAGAAAAGTAATGTTTTAAACATACCACGAGGCACCGCCAGTGGAAAATTCGCGTACATACAAAGTAATTAATATCTTATTCACATCGCCCGTCGCTCTTAAAGTCTTTTAATTTAGACCAGAATCAAACGCGTCAAAAATCCGTGCCTAACACGTTATAATTATGTACAAACGGTGTAGTGAGCAGGCTTCTTTAGAATTTCCCAAGGGAATAATGCAAAACCGGCGTTTTTTTTTCATTTTGGCCTTGACTGGATACGTTGTTACGTCAAAACAAATGAAGCTTCAGAATATTTATGAGCTACAACTTGTCAACACATGCCTCGTCTACTCGCTTCTGACGGTAAGTTCATTTCGCGTTTGATTCGCTTTTCCTAATTTCATTGATTCTGAATTGAAATTGACGGCAACGACGCGTTACATTTCTGATAAAACTTGATTATTTCTTAATGAATAAATATAGCAACAAGATTAATCGTAAAATGGATCTTGATTTATCACGATTCATTTTCCTTTTCATTTTCTGTGAATTCTACTAACGATTGATAAAAATTTCAGGCAATGAAAATCGACAAAATGCCATATTATATATAGTACCTGGTTGACCGAGCTTAACTCCGGAAAAATAAATACATTATAATTATTATATACATTTAAATAAAAATATTGCTCGTTTGATATAATACTCGGATTTCATAATGTTAAGAAGGTCAAACATATTGTAACTCTGAGAAAGTTCCCTAAGAAATAACCGTTTTATAATTCAGCCCGTTTTAGAATTTCTAAATTGGGAAAAAGTAGTGACATTAGTTTCTATTTTTCACCCAGCAACCCCGGCTCGTTTGCTGTCCACACAAGCATTGTTTGACGACTGCTGTGCAAACAGCGCGCGCAGCCCGAACACTGCGTCAACATGATCGGGTTCAGCTGCTACCTACTATAAACTACGTGTTTTACACTGTAAAGGGTCACAGGAATCTACGGCTAAACAACGGGTATGTTCTTTGCTAGCATTTGTATGAATATGTAGGGAATTATTGTTCACTGCAATATACATTATCACACTAAATAAAAATGCTCATGCACAATACACGTGTGTGCACTGTGCAGTGCCGATTGGTGGTTTATCTTTGAATGTTAAGACGTAGGACATGCTTGTTTCGCGGGACTGCCTCATCAGTTAAACGTGACCCTGGAACGTGCAGGGTTATTGAAGGATCACCATTGATTTTAGTCAGTACGAGTCTGACAGTACCTCCCGTCCCGCCCGAGAGAACTCATTTATTGGACATGCTTATTTACTTTTCATTAATGACACTGAACCTCTTCGTGGTGACTGTCTCTCTCTCTCACATAGAGAATACTAATGAACCAGCAGATCAGTCAGACAGAATCAGTCTATAACGTTCCCAACGTTTGTAAATGAGTTGTTTAGCTTACATGACAAACCTCTCTCAGTTACACACTCGTAGTTGGAACAATCGCTTTTAATTTATCTTTAGTCAATAAATACTCTGTTACCTCATTATTCAATATTTTTTCCAAAAAGTTCTGTTTTGTGCTCAGAGGAGTACAATCCTGTTGGCTCTAATAATTGCAGCTGGAGAGATCCCTGAATTCCAAGGTATTTATATTTTTCGCAATTTATTGCGAAAGTCAGGAGTCATCATGTCGGATGATGACTATAGCTTTGTCCTACATCCCTTTATTATATAATTGAGAAATTTAAGTCTGTTCAGAAAGATACACTTCAGTTTTACCCTTCTATGAAAACAAGCATGTTGTTAACAATAATTAACTCCACTGAACATGAGAATATCGATAACCGTAAACTAAACAATGGGTGTCCAACAGCTCGTCTTTGTCTTCCACATATTAATTTCCTTACAATACATAAAGTACCCAACTTCTCTGAATTACGAGTACATTGTACCTCATAATGCACATCAGATAAGGCTGATATTATGTTCATTCTCCTTTATGTCTCCCAGGCGACGCTTACGACAAAGTACATAAATAAGCGACCTACACGCGAGTTTCCACTGAGTGGAAATTGCATTATAGATTGTGATTGATTTTTTTACTAAAATGATGAGTTTGGTGAAAAAATTAAGCTCGTATGCCTTTGAATACGAATGACGTACGGTTTCCGATAGTTTAAGTTATTCGTAGAGTCTTCGAACCAACAATATAACTCCAGGTAATCTCACCACCTCTTTCTTGGCCGGTCTTGGCGGCACCGTCCATCTCCAGGCACCAACTGACACTTCGATAGCCAAAGTTGATGAAATGTAACTTCATCCGAAGTACTCGTAACTTCTATATTTTTACGAGACCTAACCCCACACTTATGTAGGTGCGCGAACTAGAGTTTTCTCCGGGTTTTGTTCAGCAGTAGGTACTATAATGCACCCTAGTACAACCGAAGCCCATTTGAAACCCCGAACATACACGAATCACCCTTTCACCAATAAAACTTTCTAAAAAGCCCCTAAAACTCCGTTTGACAAACCTTTTACCGGGTGTACCGGTCGCATCCCGCATCGGTCGCGGGTGCAGTCGCGATGTCCGGCGACGCGACACGACATGAATATTTAATGCGACAGGTCGCCTCTTCGCTACACAGACACCTGCGACTGCGCGACGTTTTATGAGCGTGACAGCCGTGAATGTTAACTAGCTTATTTTGTTTTTTGAAGCATTTTGTTAACGTTTGATGGATTTTTTAATATTTTTTATTAATATTACTGCCATATACCTAATTTTAAGGTTCATATTGGCATGATTACAATTTTTATTTTTATCGTCGTCGTCAATATGAGTATAATAGGATATTTGCGAAATAAATCAGGTCGTAATCTTAATAATAAATCACTTGTTCACAGCGTTGTTCATTAACCCTCGTGATGGATTCAACTAGAATTGAAAGATCTTACTAGCGGGTACCTGTGATATATGAATAACTTTCATGTTTGTGGTTGGTGGGTTCTTAACAGTTTTCGAGATTTCTTTAATTAAGTTCTGGAAAACAACATAATGTCAAAGTACTTATGCTAGATTCACTAAAAAAAGAAAAATCATTTCCATTTGATGTTTTCCGACTATAACGAGTAAAACCGTAATCAAATTAAATTCCTTTTAGTAGATTTTCTAAGATACTTTTACGTACTTATCAAACGTTCCCAATTTATAATAATATCAGCGGATATTCTGATTTATTTAAATAAAATACTAAATTCTGCACCACGCTATCGCAATAGTTTCCTCGAAGATTTTCTATTCGTTAGTGTGTGCGTCACGTGCGACGCGACAAACACGACAAACGCGACTTGCGACACGACACGCGACGTTTGCGTTTCTCATATTGCGCCGTTTGTTTTGTGTCGTCACGTAGCAAGTGTTCAGGCCCCTTGTGTCGACGGAACGTTACACGGAAAAAGGAAGAACATTTTTGATAGTGAATGAATTTTTCTATTGGATATTTTTAAACTGAGACGAGAGGTAAGATGGTTGGATTATTTCCTAATCAGCTGACAGGCTGTTTAGCTGCACAAAGAAGAGTTTGTATTTTAAAAACTAGAGTTTTCTTTACATTTATGAATCTGGCAGTATCCGCCTTGCTTCCACAAATATTTAGTCTGTGACTTTTAGTAGATATACCATACTGGGTGAAGCTGAGTGCCAGAATTTTACTTAAAGCGACTGCCACATAAAAATCAATTTGAAGTTTCGTTAAACGTAATCTAAGGAATACTTTTGTATTTTCTGACTTACAGCGATTTAGATTTAAATAATTTAACGATACAAATTAATCATTCAAGATATTCAAATAACCACCTTTTTCATTGAAGAAATAATATCCACATATTAATAATTGTAGCTTAAACACTTTGAATATAATACGACTTTTATCTATCCCCATCCATCTGTGTGAAACCCATAATCCCAGGAACACCTGCTTCTAAATCCAAAAATAATTCCGCACTTCTAAATCGGTTCCCCGGAAGCGGAAACGGTTGGTAATGAAATATGGCGGCCGCATAGGGTCGGCTATAGAACATAAAATGTATATCGGATAAAATAGCTCAGATATTATAGAGAGGATCCGACATCCCCTCGGATAAGTGAGGACCATCGGAGGTAAAGTGGGATCCTGGAAATATTTATAATGCAGGGGTTTGGATGCCAAGATGTTTGTTATTCTATTAAGCCCACACGTCAGAATGGATTTGGAAAAAAGAAATATAAAAAGAAATGGGTTGGTCTTATTTATTTTTTAAATAAAATGTTGGCCCTTTTTTAGTATTATAAATAGGTAAACGTTGCTCTGTTGAAGGAATTTGTCTTGTATCCTCTATGCGTTTACAAACATTTGAACTCACATGCGCATACAGTTAGACCTAAAACAACTATAACATGCAAGTGAACAAAATTAGCACGCATGCTTTTGAAAAGTCAGTTGGCCATTGTTAGATCGTTCAAAATACAGGATAATTAAAATAGATATTCATAGACGATTCCAGTCAAGAATACAAAATGTCGCTCGTAATTAACGATATAGTTCTGATTCAATAAACATTGTAATTCACAAATGTAGCCAAATAAGAATATAATTATTATTAATGCTTTTTCTGAAGCTTTCACAGACAATAAAAAATAAATGAAAAGAGGTATAATTAAATTTCTTTTAAAGAAATAAATCCCGAGCGGAGACATGACAAAGCTACATTCATATAATTGTGTTGTACTCTTCTCGGAGATCTTACAGGGGTCCATTAGGGCTTACAAGATTAGCGTCAACTGCTTTCAAAGATAATATCATTTTATTTGATAGCGCCCAACGATTACCCCTTACAAAATGGAGGCTCTATTCGATTTACTGGTCTTATGGCACGGTTAATTGTTTGATGGGCTTGGCGCTATGTTTTAACTGGAAGTTCAGCTGTGCTTCATGATGTCAGACTGTGGATGGGTGACGAATTGAGAGTAGGTACCTACTTGTGCTTCTATCGCGTTATTTACCGGGTAATACCATGACTATGGAAAAGAATCACTGTAAAGTAGTGACTGTTGGGCGGCAGACGAAGGCCTTATCAAGTTTTCAGTTATTCTAACGTAAAGTAAACTGGAACTTTGACATTTTCAAATTGACATATTATTTCAAGGGAAAAATTAGTTCCTTCTTCGTACACTAGAGGCGCTGTTCCAATTTTCCATACAAGAAACGCTGTAAATACTAGAAAGGCGCTGTAAAGTAAAATAGTGAAAACTCGTGATAAGGGTACGTTTTGGCTTACGTCGAATTCGATTCGATCAATTGAATATCTTTATGACTCGGGTAGGCAAATGCAATGGTTTATTAGTAACAGACAAAGATAGGGATCAAGATAGCAACCGAGAAACGTACGTTACTCCAGCGTTGAAGAATATTATTAATTTCAAGTATCTGTAACAAATGCATTTTCATTATGTAATAAACGCTACAAATTCTTGTTTTCCATTCAATACCCGACAAAAAAAAATAAGTTAATTAAAATAGCACGGCATTTATTCACCGAAAAAATATAGTAAAAAAACTGCACAACAGTTATTTTGGTGTGCAATAAAGCAATATTCTAATATGTGAATATTTAATTCAGTGGATACTATGTATGAATTTTATGAAAAAAATCGTAAACATTTTTCTGCTTAAGTAAATGTTTTCCTATAGCTCTCATGTAAAGTATTTCCTCCACTGACCCAGTTAAATAAAACACAGTAAAATATAGCAGAACATGAGGAAAATCTGTCTGTTTGTCGTCAACGTCTCTACGGAGCGGCGTTTGACGGTGAAACTTGTCATGGGGGACTTGGAGAGGACCCCAACAACAAGCCAACGTTTTTTACCCTCAACGAGCAGCCAGACCCAGCGGACTGAACATGGCAGGGGAAGACATGGACCGGGATTTGGGGATTTGTGTAAGGAAAAAATGTTTTAAATAATAAATACTTAATTTTGTGGAAAATGTACCTTACAAAAACATGACTTGTTTTAAAGGGACTAGGTATCAGTCTGGTATATGGTTCGTACTTTCATACAATTATGTAGGACATTTTTAAATTAAGACTGGAGTTATGATGAAAACCGCATCTAAAGGACCTTGGGAAAAAAACATCTCGCCCTCTATCGTAATCACAAGAAAAAAACGTCATTCGAAACGTGTGATTAGAAAACAGATGATTGTACCTAGCGACTTTCTTTATTATTATGAGGTATTTGGAATACCTGATTATTTCAACAATAATACATACGATGCTCAACAGATTTTTAAACAAGTGAAATTCAAAATGTACAAACGTACAGTCAGACAGGTAGACACGAAAAAAGTCTTACAATGAATAACGAAAATTACAAGAAAAAAACTAGACACAAAATAATAAAAACGCAAGAAGCCAACATTTCTCAAAGTCAGATTCAGTAAACAAACATTTACACAAATATCTTCATCCAGCTAAGTCAGATTTTACTAAAAAGGCTCTGTTCCTTATCTAGACGTCTGTCTCAGGAATGATTTACATAAATATCTGATGTACAAGATATACTTATGTAAATACCACATAAATATGCCTTGTGTAAGTATACTGTAGTCTCAAACAAAGACGAAGTAAATAAATGCGGATGAGAGGGACGAGTAAAGTTTTCGTTTTGTTTCAAAATAATGTAAATTCGACGTAAACCTGTCTCACAAGACTGAGTAAAACAAAGAAACAGCTTCGGTATCAAAATATTCAGCCACATCGCTGCCAACAGGTAAAACGGCTAAGAGGCGGGCCGCCATTGTTACCGCGTTGAGTAGCAATCAGCATATTTTATGAATAAGCTTTACGTAAAAGAAAGGTCAAGTTAGGATCCTATATATTTGAATTCAAAGTGTTTTTTTTTCTTCGTAACGTAAAATACGCCTTTTTTGTGTGGCAAAATTTTCAAATGGGTTCTAATCCAGTGTGGAGCCGAAGGAACTATTAAATCCGTACTTAATAAAATTCAAGGCGTTCTTTCAATAGCCCTTTGCGTGCCAGGGTCACAATTATCTGTTAAGACAGTGTATCATTCTTTCCGAATCAGCTATCTTATTTCTCCGGGACTTTGAGCTTTACCTTGTAGCTTTAGAAACACTCACAGTTGATTCTTGCTTTCAGGAGCTGTAATGTGTTGGGAATAGCGGCAGGCTTGACTTTATTCCTTTATAACTAGTTTGATCCACCACGCGGGCCCAGTGCGGGTTGGTAGATGTGACATGTATTTGAATTTATGTTTCTAGGATATGCCGGTTTCCTCGCGATGTTTTCTTTCATCGTTTTGAGAGCAGTAGTGATGAAATAAATTACACAAAGTAATGCGCCTGGCTGGGTTCGAACCCAAGACCTGCAACTCGTAAGTCGGGGCCGATACCACAGGGCCACCACTAAAAGAAAAAGTTAAAAAATACTTAAGGATAATTCTGATGACTGGATTTAATTATTTATTATTTACAAAATAAATCCTTTAGATTCAAATCTAAAAGAAGGAGTAGGTATCATCTCCTTTAATAACACTTAAACGAATCTATTCCAAAAGTCTATTCCCTTTCTCGACATTACGCCAACATCTGCGAGAACAGTAATACGGTTAGGTTATTTTCATTAAGCGGAAGCTCACACATTACGCCGTAATTAACGCAGCTAATTGCCAATGAATTTTAAAATGGATCCCTTCAATATGGAATGAGTTGTAAAGGGAACGCGCTCGGTATAATTATAATATCATTATTATATTCTGCGTTACCTTTTGTAGGGCGGCTAGGAGCAAGGTGTGAGTGTAAAAGTTAATGGAAATATATAATCCGTCATTATATACAATTTCTATGAAATGTAAGTAATTCCTAAAGTCGCCCGGAATTGTCTAAACCTAAAAAACTGAACCATGGGGTGCCCCTGACTTCTACTTTCAAAGACACATACTACTTTGGGGCAACCCGAAGTTTGGTTTGGTTAAGTTCCTTTAAATCTTGCACGCAGAAATGCATCCATGTACCGAACACGTATAACACTTTTTTTATACATTTCCTAATTAATAGCTTCGGAATTATACCTATACATTTTCTAGGAGATTTATACAATTCCTAGATATCATACATATCTAACATAATAGTAATGATAGGTAATGGGTACTGTATAGTATAACTAGGTAACATAATAATTATGATACATAATATTCATTTTACATGGAACTACTGCCTGTCTAAAGTTAACAACTCAGCTTAGTTTACTCTTGCTTAGTACCTACACACTAAGTAATACGATACCTCTTCAGACGTTCTGGCTACCTACCAGTATAACAAAGATCAAAGAAGTATCTACTAGATATGACAGCCGGGAGACATGCTTAACGAGCTATCCGAAGCACAGAGGAAATTCACTAAATAATGACTGGTCACCCATCTATGGACCAACCTCGGCAGGCGCAGCTTTACTTTGTAGATTGAACCGAGCGGTTTTTCTTCAACCAAAAAATCATAACTAACTAAAATGTTGCAGAGGCAGACAGATCCTAATCAAAGCGTTTCGTCCTTAATAATACGAGATATGGATCATATTCCTGAAGCAACATTCCGGAATAAAGAATTTGTTTTATCTTGAATCGAATCGGAGCAAGAGTGAGTTATGTGGACTACCCTCTGTGATTGATTGGCTTTGCGAATCAAATTATATTATTCATACCTCACTCTACTTACTCCTATTTCCCATGAGATTAGGTAGAAACTAAAAACTATATTCCGTGGTTTATGTAACGTAGCAGATTTATACGAGTACATAAATTATTATAAACCATGGGGAGTTTGTTCCAAAATTTCTTTTCAGCTAAATACTAGAAACTGGAACTTTTTTTTGGGAGACTGGTTTTTTTTATGTAATTGACATTATAAGTGTTTATCTTTGGCCTAATTTTAACTAATTACTTTTCGTCAGTGGTCTACAAGGAATAGTGATAGTGTTGTCATGTCCGTCTGTCCGCAGATTAGCCTAACAGTGTCTAGTACTATAAAGCTGTAATTTAGCATGAATAAAAAGATTAGAAACATTTTTCCTCGCTTACCCAAGACAGCCTCTTCTAAAAATTTTTTTGTTTTTTTTCGATGAAGTGATCTCTTTGTGAAAAAGCTTTAGGCCCACTTGCAGGAACTCGAGTTATCTTTTAAACTCAGAGTTAGTTGCTAACACGAGGTTAAATTGACAATATTGTATGACAAACGGTTCGTACAAGTGGACCTTATAGTAGTAATTATTGTTCTGTACTAGATGAAACTATTTATAGCTTTAATTTAATTCCTTGAGAATTATCTGAAAATTACCCTATTGCTAAAGTACCCAAGAGTACGTTCAATGTATCGATTCTGTAATTGCTGAACAAGGCTCCTGGTGCAGCATCCGTAGTGATCTCAACTCACATGCAGTTGCCGCTCCCCAGGGCGGGCTTTCAATGTTGAACCAAAGCGTGTTATTTGGAAGCCAACAAACATCGGTATCTGTGCTCGAATTTCTCCCGGGAATCGAACCCGCCACTTTGTAAGCTGCACCGCTCAGACCGAATCTTGGAAATTGCTGTTACATTGCAATTTGGGAACCTTCCATCTTTAACGTCGAGGTGAATTGAACCATGAAGTTCTGAACATAAAGTGGAATTCTCCTTGGAGTGGCGTATGTGAAGTTTTGAATAGGTTTTGACAAGAGAAAGTCGCAATTAGTGAGGGCTCACACTGAACGGGTTGTATTAAGAACGTTTTGGGGTAACGCTCGTTATAGTATATGCACATTTTGTGCACAACTCTCGTGCATTCGTGTGGGATGTGGGGCAGGGATTCATTATGCGGGGCGCGTCTTAGCTATAAAGACACGATGAACTGTGGGGTAACTAAGTTCTCCTCATTTTGGTTTAATGCAGCTTAATTTTCCTACTTTACAATATTCCGCTTGGTTTACATTTTAGTAACATGTTTAAGACTTGAGCTGGTGTTTTCAGAACTTGATGAGTTCGTCCCTAGATTATTTAACTTATATGTGACATAGTAGAATCAGGTGTTACAGACTGTCTTGTCACAAATGAAGTCTGTGTTGTAGTGAGTTGGGCGTGTTTGTAGGTACAGACTGGTCTCGACATTAATCGTTTGTGGAACAACATCAAAACCTCCCAGGGAAGTGACGATCGATAAAAATGCTTTTTAATCTTTAGGTGCAGATTCAGATCTTTAGCTATAGAGTTTTATCAGATAGACTGTTAGATATTGTAAAATAAACTCTTAGAAAATCCATTACATGTATGTGTACTAGAGGCCTTATCGTGAGTTTTCAGTTATTCTGACGTAAAGTAAACTGGAACTTTGACATGTTCAAATTGACCAAGGAAAAAAATAGTTCCTTGTTCGCACACCAGAGGCGCTGTTCCCTTTTTTCCATACAAGAAACGCTGTAAATACTGGAAAGATTTTGTAAAGTCAAATAGTGAAAACTTGTGATAACGGTACTGATTGCATAAAACCCGAATATCTTCAAAGTTAGAGTGAACGGGCTACTTCTGTAGGTATAAGCTCGTACCATCGTAGACATTGTCTCTGTTACTTTTGACTTAGACTTGAATTAAGGAAAATCCATATCAAATAAAAAAAAAATATGTGCTATGAAAAATGCGCGAATTTATAAAAGATTTTCCATAACTCGTAAAACATTGTTTAAACTTTTCAAGCGAGCAAACTCGCGGGAAACAATAGTCTTGTACAAAACCTTTTTACAAGTAAAAACTTAAGAACGAGTACAAGTATACTTGTTACGGACATCGAGACAATCCTATAACAAAGCTCGGGGCAATAAAAGCAATCGCGGGACCAAGTTGGAGCGCCAACTTGTAACGATAGCCGAGTATAGCGAGTGTAGAGCGGCTCGGCTGTTATAGAAATGTGGAGGGATTGATCTTATTATGATATAGGCAACACCACAGGTTAAAAAAAAAAGGAAATTGATGTTTAGTTTTTCGAAAATAAAAGTTTATATAAGTATTAATGATGCTGACAATCAACTCATTTCGAAGAATCCCATGCTAGGCAAAAATAGAGGAAACGGAGTGACACAACAAACTTCCCAGCAATAAGATGATTCGATGTTCCACTACTGACAGACTTTCAGCCTGGCTCTTAGCCTACATTTCCCGAATATCGAACTACTACGCCGTTTTTTTGCGTACTTTTCTCCGCTTTTTGCGATATCACCGGATTTTGCTGTTCGATTTTTGGGAATTTTATAAAGATTAGTGGCTTCGGCCGCTATAAGTCGGAAATCAGACCAAGGGATCATAAAATCCAGATCAAGACTATGATAAGAGCTAATCCAGGTTATAAAATTTCTGTGTAGGTACTAAACTCAAACTCAAATTGTTTATTGCATTCATGTGTAGTACCTACATAGGTCTCACAGAAATGTATAAGTATCAACATGAAACCCGGTTAGGGCACGGCAACATAATATAATTTTCACCTCACCCGCTCGGAAAGATTCTATTTCTCATTCAAAATCTGAACGCAAAACTCCATTTTGTGCTCTAGAGCACAAAGTGTTGTTTAAAATTCGAACACGTCTTGTATTCAATTGTTTTCTACACTGCCAGGCGAGCCGCCCCCTGTATAGGTCAATGCCCCCACTTCATTTCCTCGCTGTGTGAGGTGAAAAGTTGTGTGTTGCACTCGGCAGCAAAGTTTTTCTGCGTCTCGTACCTTTGAAAACTTCGCATCGCTCAGGATTCTATATTTGAACCGCTCGTTTCTCTCGCGGTTCAATCTTAGAATCCTTCGCTCGCTCAGTTTTCAATTCAAGTACTCGCGCCAAAAATCAACTTTGCAGCCTTGCATAACAAATAACTATTTCACCTCACCCGCTCGGAAAGATTCTATTTCTCATTCAAAATCTGAGCGCAAAACTCCATTTTGTGCTCTAGAGCACAAAGTGTTGTTTAAAATTCGAACACGTCTTGTATTCAATTGTTTTCTACACTGCCAGGCGAGCCGCCCCCTGTATAGGTCAATGCCCCCACTTCATTTCCTCGCTGTGTGAGGTGAAAAGTTGTGTGTTGCACTCGGCAGCAAAGTTTTTCTGCGTCTCGTACCTTTGAAAACTTCGCATCGCTCAGGATTCTATATTTGAACCGCTCGTTTCTCTCGCGGTTCAATCTTAGAATCCTTCGCTCGCTCAGTTTTCAATTCAAGTACTCGCGCCAAAAATCAACTTTGCAGCCTTGCATAACAAATAACTATTTCGTACCACTTGCTCAAAAAAGTGACATTCTATGCCACAAAAAGCGTACATAACAATAGTCATTTTTAATCTGTTAAAAACAGGGAAAGAAAGTTGTACTGAATTTCATTCATCCTCTAGGGAGAGAATGTGATTTAAATTTGGAATACTTACCGATACTGAACTACATCAGTCTGTCTTTACACCATTGAGTTTGTATATAAAGCATTATACAACTTTTTGAAAAAGGAATACGCATTTATTATGCAGTTATGATTATTCAATAAAATTACGAAAACCGAAGAGGCCGTATGAGCTTGATGCCTTTGCTTTTCCGACAAAAAAATATTAGTCGAGGAATTTGCCGCATTTTTGTTTTCTTCAAATACATAAACGTTAAGTTTATTTTAATTTATTTTTTATAAATAAGTTAATATTAAATGTTAATGTTTAATAAATGCTTATCTCATATTATTATTGTGTTAATTTTTTCGCAAATGGAACGAAAAGTAGAGTATTTTCCTCGGTGATAAAGCTGTCTTAGTCTTGGGTGAACTTAAATCCCTCGCTACACTCAGGACACGTCTTAAATCCCTCGCTTCGCTCGTGATTTAAGTTTTTAACACCCTCGCTACACTCGGGAGTAAACCTCGGGTCCTTCGTTATGCTCGCGTTTTAAATCGTCACCCGCGACAGAAGACACTGCTTTATCCCCTTGGTTAATAATCTACTAATTAATTACATTGACAATGCAAGGAACAATTAACAATTCTCAAGTAGGTAATAATTATACTCGTATTATAGTGTAGGTACTATTACTACTATTTTACTATACCTACCTACTTAGTATCTAATTATTTTACTTATATCACAGTCACTATGTTACTACTATCCAAATTCGTACAGTAGTTTTTGCGTTCAACAGTTCTAATATTAGTATTAGTGTATTCTTTAGCTTGTTCGTACAAAAACGTGTTAGGATTTTGTCGATCAGAGCATTATATTTAACTTATACCCAAAAAAAATTCTATCTATACTGTAAAGATCCGTACAACTCAGATATATAGAAACAACCTTCTCAGTGTTGAAAACACGAAGGAAACTGTGAAGTGTCCTCGTATCACAGATCTGGAGTGTGATAACAAATGTAGGCACAAGATGTGTCGAGAGCTCTCTCGAACGTACTGATGGATCCGGAATATCGTTTTGAATATTGATACCAATGTTCGTGGAGAGATAGGCGCAGTTCTGTGATTTTTAAGATTCCGTACCCAAAGGAAAAAATATACTTTTACTAGGATTTCCCTGTCCGTCTGTCCGCCAATCTGTCCATTTATCACCAGTCTGTGTCTCATGAACCGTAATAGTTAGACAGTTGAAATTTTCACAGATGATGAATTGCTGTTGCCGCTATAACCACAAAATAATACAAAAAAAAAACAGAATAATATAAATATTTAAAGGGTCAAAAAAACTAATGTGATTTTATTGCCGTTTTTGTAATGATTCGGAATTCTCCATGTTCGAGTCGTATTCGGCTAGTCGGCCGGTTTTTTATTTAAAATAATATATGTTTGAGTAGAAATAATGTTTGAGGTCAATAGAAGTGTTGGAATTTTGGGTTCAAACACTGGAATTTACTGAACCCTTTCAATGTCAAGTGCCAGACGGTAATACGTCAGATTTTACTATATATAAACACGTTAAATTCTTCATGTC
The DNA here is from genome assembly GCA_954870645.1 of Agrotis clavis. Classification (NCBI taxonomy): domain Eukaryota; kingdom Metazoa; phylum Arthropoda; class Insecta; order Lepidoptera; family Noctuidae; genus Agrotis; species Agrotis clavis. The sequence goes on from OX940939.1 coordinate 21,367,471, forward strand.
TTGTTGTTGATATTTTGAAGTAAGCGTTTGTTTTAGTAGATTCTCCGCAAAGGTACATTTACGGGTGTTGTTTTTGGGTGCTAAAATCATCAAAAGTCAATCTCGCCCAGGGTAGAGCGGAAGGCACTGTTAGACTCTTAAATATCTCTTAAATAATTCTTAAAATGGATAAAATTTTAATCGTGTCTCCTCAATTGCCCTTTATATTCCAGGGTCACGGTAACCTGTTTAGATGGTCCCACGGTCCCGTTAGATTACTGACAGCTCTTTGGGGCGCGTGTGGAAAATGACGCGCCAAGGTCCATGTGGTCCATGATCGGACGGCGAGTTACCCATTACTCGCCGTTCGCGTGCGCGCACGGCCGACTGTATCCTTTCATTGAACCTCTTTTTCAGTGTTTTGAGGAAAATATTGTGCGCTATTGTTAAAATAAAATAGGTACGTTTATCCTACTCTTGAGTTATCGCTTTGGTACATAAACGAGAAGTATTCTTAGCTAACATCTCAGCAATAGGGGAATAGCTTCACAAACTGTTGTAACGTCTTCAGAAATGTTTTATTAATAATTTAGTAGCGATGCCGGCGCGATAATATTAAGCTAAATATTTGATGAGGAATTGGAACGAATGGCTTTTCTTGTTCAGTGAAAATATATACGTACTTAACTTGTTTGGAATATTATGTTACATCGTTGTTCTTGGAGTTTTATTAGAAATTAAATTTTTATTTAATACCGAGGAGGAAAATATTCATAATTGTTTTACAAAGAAAAAATAGAATGGAATTTTGAATAAGTTATTTTTACACGAGTTTGTTTCTTTATTCTCTTTATTCTTTTTCAAGATATATTTTACTAGCTGACCTGTGCCCACTTCGTTGGGCAGTATTTCGGCTAATATGTATGATATCTTTATAATTTATAGCCTATAGCACTCACGGATAATGTAGCTTTCTAACAGTGAAACAATTTTTTAAATCGGTTCATTACTTCCGGAGATTACCCCCTACATACAAACTTACAAACATACAAACTTACAAACAAATGTTACCTCTTTATAATATTAGTATAGATAAGTCATGAATGTTTATTTGACTATAAAACTCATTTTTTAACCGAGCAGAAAACTATTGATTCAACCAGAAACTTTGTGAAAGGTGCAAAATTTTTGTAAGCCTTTTAAAAGCCCAAGTAAGAGTTCACCCACGAATCTATCATACCTTCCTGTACCTAGAATATGTCCCAAAAATCGATCGTACAAATGTTGCTCGGAAAACCGCACGATGTTATCTGTCGTGTTTGTCAATCAAAAACAGCTAGACATTCGTGTGTTCGCCAGTCCCAATATATTAGAAAAAAATATATATATAAAAGGATAATATCCCATATCATGGGATAGAATTGACGCACAAAACGAAAGCTGTTGAACGTAAAATGCGCTGCACACCAACTGGTGCGGCAATGAATTTATCTACAGTTGCATACGATCACAATGACATCATCAGCCTATAATAATTAATTTTGGAGTACAATAAAGTGTTATTCTATTCTATTCTATGATGTTCCCACAGCTGGGACACAGGCCTCGCCTCTGTAAGAGGGAGTGTGGGTTGGAATTGAGTTCTAGGACATGCCTATTTTCTCACGATGTTTTCCTTCTCCGTTTTGGGTGCAGCAGTGGTGATGAAATAATTTATACGATCTACAACTCGTAAGTCGACACCACGGAGCCACCAATGATCTCACTGATTGTAATTATTAAGCAAAATTCACTTATTACAAAAATAATTAAGATAAACACCAAAGTAAATAAATGTTATTCAAAGTTGGAACAGCTCGAAGAAGAGTTTTATGTTCATGAAATGAAGTAGTCAAAGGAAAGCGTCATATTTTTTAGTTGAACATTATTTTTAGTTCTTTTTTGTGTAACAGCAAGTTATATTTTACTTTTCTCAGACCTGAGGCCCAAACATGAATTCTACGTATTTGGCCGTACAACTTACATGAAGTAACGTCGTAAATAGTATACAGTTAATGTAAAAGCGCCTCTAGTGTACGAACGAGGAACAAAGTTTATCCATTTAATTAACGTTCAAGACCCCGTTTACATCACAAAAACGTGAAGAATCATGCGAGGATCAATGTATGTAACTGTAATACTAGATAATTCATGGCTAATATATACGGGGCTGGAGATCCCAGGCTCTCCAGGTCTCTATAGGGCGGGTTGAGGGCACGTAGGCCCACGTAGGTTAAAAAGGGTGCTACATGTAAGACGTGACTTCTGGCTTCATTAATTAAATGCTTCAGTTAGAATACGCAGAAGTGTTGTGCTTAGGTGAACGAGCTGTCTATTGGTTATCAACAAATTAAGACAAAGAATATAAAACGAATCGCAACACGCTGCAAAACTAACTCAAAATCTCAAAAGCGTATTTGATGTGTACTTACATGTTTTTTAACGGTATTTTTAATTTTGGAATAACACATAAACTCGAAAACTTTTTTTTTTTAATTTGACAGCTCTGATGTATCAAAATTGACAGCGTGGCGGAGTTTGACCGCTCGACTTTGAAAAATCGTTTTTTTTTAGATTCTTTATTTAAAAATATAGATTTAGAATAAAAATATAATATATAATATTTTTTTTCCTTAAAATTTTAATTTTTGTTAGTCATCTTAAACTTTTTCTTGATATGTGAATATTTGACGGCACAAGAGATCGTCATTAGTTTGATTATTGCGGTTGAGATGAGACCTCCGTCTCATAGAAGACCTTCCAACCGGTTCTGATCTCAATTAATAGCATCTTTTAATTACCAGATCAGATATCAGATCAGTGTCAAGCAGTTCTTTCGGACGCGCGCTGGTGATCCGACGGAGGGCGAAGTTGTGCGGCTAATGAGCAAACTTCGCCTTTGACATCTAGACAGGCGTGTGTTACACTTGGTTTTGTTTTAGACTTGGAACTTTACGATTTAAGTGCAGTTTGTGATGATATCTCTTTAAAATACTTGTGTTTTTTAATCTCGGGTCTTCGGGTTCAGAGTTATTTGTCCTTTTCGTCACAGTGACAAGAATATCGAAGAACAGTATGAACGTATGAAAATATTTTGATAATTATACAAAATGACAAATCAGCTGAATCGATGGGCTAAATCGAGTTAAGGCTGCATATTCTGAAAGTTGGCAACGTCGCAAAAAGCTGTCAAATAATTACAAGTTTTAATTAATTTGGCAAATTTTCTGTATGAAAACAAGAAATATCGCTCTGTAGTGCACTAAAAAAATGATATAGGAATGCAATTAAAACACTGAATTTGATGTTGTAACCGCTTCAGGTGCATAAAAGGCATTTGGAAAGCTTCCAAATGCTTTTTCTACATCTAAAACTATATATTCGGTGTTACGATATTAATTATTGCATTCCCTTATCAATTTTTTAGTGCACTACAGAGCCATATTTCTTATTTTCATACAGTAACAATGCTAAATTAATTAAAACTTGTTAATATTTGACAACCATTTGCGACGTTGCCAGCTTTTGGAATATACGCTCTTAAACAGTTTAATTCAAAACATTTTGTCAACTATCAGCACTCGATTTTTAATGGCACAAAAAACATGTCTGTGACGACGAATAATATAAGTAAAGAAACCTAGATTACTTTCTTGAATCCTGTTCAGACAAAGTTAAGAGCCGACTCGTGTACCTGCTTACGAGTACTTAACATTATTGTAACAAAGTTTAACTATGTACCTACTGCTACTATATGTACCTACCTAATTAAACATTAAATACAACTCAAGACAAGATCTAAAAGTATTATCAAATTAATTTTCTTTGACCCGAGTATGATGCGGAAAATCTCTCAATTAAAAGTTAAGGAGAATTCATTAAATAAATTAACAAGTTCGCGCGTAAAGCCGGGTCGACCCGTTGTTCACTTCTTGTCAAAAAAATTAGTTTTTTTTTGAGATTATTATGTATATTTTACTTTATGTGAAGACTTAAACAGCTACTTATTAACAAATCTAAGGCCATTACACGCACTATGATTTTTATTCCCGAAAATTTTCCTGATATTTCTGTGACATTCTGGATTTGTATGAAAATATAAAAACGATGAATAAAATCGTGGCGAATAGTCGTACTTACCAGTGCGTGAAACCGAGTGCGGAAAATTTCGCGCGAATATTATCGCAGTACGTGCATAGCCTAAAATGGTGTTTCTTTTATAAATGTGAATTACTCTATCCATTATCACCTGTCAATAATTTTCCTAAACATTTTAGTATAATTTTCCATTGTAACCGGATATAACTGGATATTGATATTTTTATTTGGAGTATCTGACGTATCCAATATCGTCACTGAATTACACAATGACCTTTGCTAGACAGGTTGATAGTATAGCGGGCTTCTGACTACCAGCAACAAATGCCATACACCTACAAATGCAGCTAGGTGCAATTTTTCAACAAATTAATTCCTGAGTCATGGCGGGCTATGACTCCTTTGAGAAAAAACCACGGGATACATACGCTTAGCGGGACAGTACCAAATCGACCGTATCATTATTTCGTTCACAAGTAAAATAGAACCAACATCTATTGGTCAGGCCCAGTTACAATATTTTTATTTTTTTAGAAATTCCGAAAGTCTGGAGAAATGGCTCCCCTCAGTTTTGCGCCCGTTCTAAATATTTGTAGATCCGGGGCTGATAGGATACTAACCCATTCGCAAATTGACTTGGGCGAGCGTTGCTTAACTTTGGAGGTTGACTACTTTAATATTAGTCAAAAGCCTTCTGAATAAAATGTAAATGACAGGGATGGGTAATATTTTCGACAGTTTCAATGCAATAAATAAGAGATCAAGAAGCTGTGTATTGACCCTTTATTAATCTTGAATCTCAACTTTATATCAAACGCTTAGCAGTGTATATTCTATGCTCTAAAACCTAGATCAAAGTGGATCCACTCCTTGAGAAACTAATGAACTAAGTTTGATTAAACTTGGATCACGAATGTGGATGCTTCATGGGAATGCATAAAACTAGATGAATAGTTACATTATTTGAAGTTTCTCGTCGTTTTTATTACTTTTATCAACATCTCTACATTGTGCTATCATCGATTTATGTGTCCAATTTGTGATAAGCCTAAAACAAAGTAGATATTTGTTTCTGTGAAAATAGTGTAATAATAGGCACAGATAAGCAATCGATAGTCATAGATTGTCGAGCGGGTACTGTCCGGCTCTGGGCGGGGCGGAGAGAACAGGAAAACTCGACTGCTTACAAATCATAGACAGGTCCGGGCCTGTGGAAGCAATGTTCTTTGAATTTTTATTGAACTTGCCAAGATCTTGTTCGAACTAGGGCTCTTCATGGCGACACTCAGATAGGACCCGTGGGATGAGTTCATTAATTCATTAATTATACATGTTATATGGGCAAAGAAATTTTTATAATTTTGGCTCTATTACCTTGTCTGAAAACTGTTACTATCACATCAAAGCGGGAAGCTCATTGAATGACCTAAATATTTAGTCTAAATCACCAAAATACAGTATTTTCCAATGCACATTGTTTCAAAACAATGAGTAAATAACAAAATAATTTGCTACATTTGAAACAATACACTGCACTAGAACCAACTAAATGGTTTAGACGAGAAAACGATGAACAAAACGTCTCTAGAGCCTCTTAGACCAATCCCATTGTATCCTGAAAGCCATTATTATCTAGAAAAGTGCATGTTCGGCCACTTTCGGCCAACTTCGTGCATTGTCGGCCATGTCCGTGTATTGTCGTGGCCTTTTGTCCTGTTATTCGAGCGCTCATTAGCCTCTGCCTGAATATCCGCCATTTTGCTCAAGTATGCTCGAGTCTCGAGCTTTTAACCGGACATTTTGTGATCAGATGGCTCATTTGGTTCTTTGAGGTCATTAATATGATGAGTTTTGAACACAGGTTGATTTAATTTTGTCTTTTGATTCGAGGAACTGTATTAATTGTTGTCAGTAAGCAGTGTTGGTGCGATGATTATGTTCATAATATCATTCAACAACATTTCTCTCTTCCTCTATGTAGTTATTTTCAAAGATCAAAAGATAGTATACATCCTAATAGTCTTCGTTGAAAATAGGAAAAATTAACACACTCACTCCCACTGTAAATAGTATTGATGAGATGCGACGATTTAATTTCAATAATTGTTTGTATAATTATTTGTATCCTGATCCTAATTTAAAGTTATAATTAATGCGAAAGTCATTTTGTTTATTACGCTGTCACACCTTATCCGCTGAGTCGATTTTAGTTAATGTTGGTACAGGGATAGATGTGACTTTGGAGACGGCTGTAAGTTTTTTTTTGGGTTTTGATATCATCAAATGAGTCCTCCGGCCCTGGGAAGGGCAGAGGGGATTGCCAGACTCGCCCTGACTAAAATCCACACTGTTTCTACGGTTACACTTTGTGTTCCAGGGCCACGGTGTTCTTTTAAGACAGTATTCCGACCGCGGTTGTAGGCTTTTTAGGAGACTTATTCATCAAATGAGTACTCCACCCTACGTGAAGCGGAAAAGACTGTGAGACTGACTCAAAATCCACACTGTTTTTACAGTTGCTCCTTCAGTTCCAGGGCCACGGTGTTCTTTTTATCACAGTCCTGCGACCATGGTTGTACTCCAAGGTCAGTTTTTGTATGAAACTTGAGAGAAATGGGAGTGAAGACAAGCGAGACCGCGGGAAAAAGTTAGTATCACAATAAACCTCTAAAACCCCTCTAATAATATCAGAAGTAGTTTCCATTCGAAAGTAACGATACTAGGGTAACAACAGCGTGTAGGTAATCTCCTAATGTGGCGACCATCCGGCCGCCGGCGGGCATGCGGCCCGGGACGACCCGGCTCAGACCGGCCCGGCCGCGCGGCCCAGCTCGTGGTATGTCCAATACAATACTGGCTGGCAAAGGTTCACTTCTAACAACGAGCCAAAGTATTTTGGAATTGGGGAGAAAGCAAGAAGAAAACGTGTATGATGCCTCTTTTTTTATCGTGGTAAAATCATCAATTAAGCAACCCAGAACGGTACGACTGACAGGCTTGTACTGACTAAAATCCATGGTGACCTTTCAATGGTGACGTTTCAACAGCACTTAAACGTCTCAGGGTCATGATTACCTGATGAGGCAGTTCCGCAGTAGTATTGTTGCCCTTTAACAAAATCAAATAATTTATTTCAAGTAGGCTAGTTAGCCGGGCATTCGCTCACTAGGCGACGCAAGTCTCCGATACCTTACGACTTTGGTATCCAGGCGACTATCTCAATACAAATCCATAGAGGTTTGTTCTTAGGCAAGCGTCAATGGATGCCAAAGTCGTAAGGTATCGGAGGCTTGCGTCGCCTTGTGTACGAAGGGGCTTACAGGCACTTTTGAATTGTCGAAAGACAAAACATAATGGTGCTACAGTCCCAGTGGCAAGACGTAACAATAAATAATTGTTGTGATGAGGTGGCCAGTTTGTCAGAGCAGATGTAACAGGTGAGCGCGGTTTAACATATCTTCCAATCGCCACACGCCGACAACACTATTTAATGTCATTTCGTCCAAAATTGGAAACGGGAACTAATATTGAAGGTACACCCAAGCGAAACATTGATGGGAATACTTGAAGAAAAATGTGTTACTGGAGATCCTTTGGTAGAGAGACTCTTCCTACACAAAATAGTTAATTTGCAGTGGATCTTCTGTATGTACTATTATGTTGTTTAGGTAATATCAATAAAGTGCGATCACTATGCTAATACCTTCCCAATACTAGGTAAATGTTGTTTAACAACTAACAGGTAATACCCACCTACAGACTGGCCAGGAAAATTAAAGGAAAACATGTAATTGTGACATTCTCAATGATTACAGTCAATAAGAAACTATTTTGTATCATCATTATTTCATTCGGTTTAATATGACTAGTCTTGTGGAACACAGTAGATAAACTCAACAGGGTGAAATGTGGATCAAATTGAACAGGGCATGGGACAGGTTATTTTTGATATTTCCAATCGTGTTACCTCTGAGATATACGGTACTACTTTTCGTGTTCAGCTAGGCAACAATGAAACGAGCACAGATTGAAAATAAATTAAATTCTATAGACTAATTTATTGGAATAACTGAATGATTAATAAATACGTTTAAATAATCTCTATTCCTTGGGGGAAGACTCTCAGATACATGGTCACCTTTCGCTGCTTCTCTCTGTTTACAATACTATTTTTGGAGTTAACTAAAAAACTACTCAAGCAAAGAACATCCTTACGGAAAGTACTACTAGTCTTCTGCAAAGAAAGAAGAAGGAGAATTGGCGCAGTGATGTCCCAAAAGTACGTATGGAACTAAAACAATTCCTTTCGCATTATAAGACAATGGCCAATAGAACCGTTTCGCTAAACATTACAAAGTATCACTACGGGGCAATAACGATCACAACCAGCCGGCAGTTCGCGCTATCTCTCACATTACGACACGGATACGGAGCGGGTACGGAGCGGATACGGAGCGATGTAGTCCATTACGTGTTAGTACGTTTATTGGAACCAAGCAAAGACGTCGCCTTGCAGAGATTTAGAATTTACTGGTTGAACGGTTTCTTGTATAAATTATTCTTAAGTTAGATCGAACTGTTGCAAGATAGAGTTAGACTAGTAGACTGTATAGCTAGTTTCAATGTTGTCCGAAACTTACTATAACAAAGAGGCATATTTTTGATCCATGAATGTTATATTGATCTAAAGGTTCATCATCATGGACAGCCGTAAGACGACCACTGCTGAATGTAGACTTCCCCTATAGATTACCAATAAAACTGGTTAGAAGAGAGATCATGTTTTTTTTTTAACATTCCACAACTATCACACAACGCCATCTAGTCCCAAACTAAGCAGAGCTTGTGTTATGGGTACTAGACAACTGATAAACATAAATATTTTTTAGATACGAGTAAATTACACCCAGACACGGAACAAATGATCGTGCTCATCACACAAACATTTGTCCTGGGTGGGATTCGAACCCACGACCTCTGGCATAGCAGTCATGGTCACTAACCACTAGACCAACAAGCCTGTGATTTTCATCAGATCGTCTGTACATTTTGTAGAGCGTAGTAGGTGCTGCGCTTGCGTGTGAAGTATAACGAAGGGTGCAGATGAATCTAAGTAGGTACTGGAACATTGACCATTGGTAGTAAACGCCATCTATTAGTGCCAACCACCACCCCGGTGGCAAACTTGAAGGTGGCAGATGGGAATAAAAGGTGCATAGTCTCCGAAAATTAGGTTACATAGTTTTAAAAAGGGTAATCGAAAATGAGATTGCGAGATATTGAACTGTTATCAAAGTTAGCAAACATATAGATAATTATGTCGATTTTGTGACTATCACATTTTTTCACATTACATGGCAATTTTATTTCTGCACGTATTATTAGGTACTATGCTGATAGGAATACTCCTGTGTATGCTGCTTTTCTGGATCTCTCCAAGGCATTTCACCTGGTTAATTATAATATCCTGTGATCAAAATTGAGACAGAATACCATACCTCATGAGTTGGCTAACCTTCTTGAGTTTTGGTATAACCACCAAATTAACCAGGTCAGATGGTCGGGTGCATTGTCTGGTGAGTATGGGCTGGAGTGTGGCGTGAGACAAGGTGGCTTGACCTCCCCAGGGCTGTTTAGCCTATATGTCAATCAGCTGGTCGAGGAGCTCGGCAGCACTGGTGTCGGATGCTCTATTGATGGCAAGGTCATTAATAGTATAAGTTATGCTGATGACATGGTGCTGCTGAGTCCTTCGATTGATGCACTCAGACGGTTGCTTGGGGTGTGTGAACAATACGCCACGGCCCATGGACTCCTCTACAATGTCAGGAAGAGTGAGGTCATGGTTTTTCGTGTTGGTACCAGAAAACCTAAGTACGTTCCTCCAGTCTTCCTTTATGGGGAACCACTTAAGAGGGTGTCTCAATTTAAATACCTTGGGCACGTTTTGAATGAGGATCTGAGTAATGATGATGATTTGAAGAGGGAGAGAAGAGCGTTGTCGGTTCGATGTAATATGTTGGCCCGCAGGTTTGCTAGGTGTACTAAAGAAGTGAAACTTACACTGTTTAAGGCCTACTGCCAGACTTTTTACACCTGCAGCCTGTGGATCAAGTATACGCAGAAGGCCTACAACGCTCTTCGTATTCAATATAATAACGCCTTCCGGGTGCTGCTGGGGCTTCCACGGTTATGTAGCGCGTCGGGCATGTTTGCAGAGGCTGGCACTGATAGTTTTGAGGCTATCATGCGCAAAAGCGCGGCCTCCTTAATGCGTAGGATACGTGGGAGTTCCAACAGCATCCTCAGCGTTATTGCTGAAAGACCAGACTGCCCTTTCCTGGCGCACTGGACCCGTAGGCATGCCTGCTGGCCCGGTGCAGAGGGAAAGTTTTTGAATTAAATGTTTGTAATTGTTGTTATTATTTTGTTTAAGGTTACTTACATAGTTGTAAGTTTTTTCTGTTACTAACTCATTATGGATTTTTAATTTGTCCGAATTAAATGATTATTGTTATTATTATGTGTTATTTTCATTATTTTATTTTTCGTCACTCAGTAAATCTTAATTATAGCTTTAAACCACAGAAATATTAAAAACAGGAGAAGTGGCAAGGGGGCGTGTCGGTGACCACGTGGTGCTGACCGTTTTGACCAGCTTGGACTTGGACTACTTTATTTTTGTTTCCTATATTACTCCGACTATATTGTTTTTCATTAAATACATTGCTCTTTTACAACCACCTCACTCTCACTGAGTGACTGGACAAGCAATGTAAAACTGACATAACGATACCTAATCAAGCCGTAATGTCGCATGGTGCGTCCGTTGTATTTGAGCGGGAGTAGTACCGCCCCCCGCGTGTCGCGACAACACACAATGATAATTGTTGGTGTGAGCAAATTATACGGAAAAAGTACGCTGTGGTTTAAAGAATAAGGTTTATATTTAAATGACTGAGTTATCGATGGCGCGTGTGTGCACTTGTTCGTAGTATTGTTTTGATTTAACTACATGCGCAATACGTCATGGTGGGGCTGTTGCAGCTTCACTGGTTTTCTATACATTTTAAACTCCACGCCATATTTCCTTCTTTAAGATATCTGTGCTTTAAACTGTATAAATAACATCACGGAAACTGAATTTATGAGGAACTTTCCACACACCGATACTAGGGAGACTAATGTAATATTAATTGCAAAGAAACTGAATATTAATAAAGTTAATTGAATTGGAAAGTTTAGGTCAATGAAAGTAGGTAAAAAAATATTTTAGTTTTTTAATCCTAGGCAGGTATTGACACGAAAGCTTTTGAAAAGAAAAAAACAGACACACACACTGTATTATTACGCTATTCGATAGTATCGGAATCAAATTCTGGAAAGAAAACTTAAAAATTTAGCCCTGTACCTGTACGTAACATCCTATAAACTATGTACACGAACATAATTTAATTTCACATTAATTAATAGAAGGCGACCTGCACTCAACCTCAAAATGAGTGTAAACAAATCCAGCCTCCGGTTGGTCTTGAGGAACCTGAAAAAAAAAAACCAGCAGTACATTCATATTAATAACTGCACAAATAAATGCGCCGTGGCCTACATCCAGTCCTCTTGTCAGTTCGGGAGAGGCCTTAATTTAGCTTTAAACGCGGCCAAAGCCTTCTGTTCGCCGGTCGTGTTGTCGCAAAATAGAAGACCTTTGTGCTGTCTTTGTAGACAACCTACAAAAAATAATGAATGTATACTATACTCGTTTATATTTTACAGGTTTTTTGGATTACATTTTGTACTAATTTCTGTGGATTCCTGCAAAGCATATTATGCATCATCATCTACCTAGCCTTTTTCCCAACTATATTGGGGTCGGCTTCTAGTCGAACCAGACGCAGCTGGATATCAGTATTTTACATGGAGCGACTGCCTGTCGGACCTCTACAACCCAGTAACTGGATAATACGATACCCCATGGTAAGACTGGTTGTCAGACTTTTAGAGCTTCTGACTAACTACTGTCAAAGATCTACAAACGACAGCCGGGGCTTTACGTGCTTTCCGAGGCATGGAGGAAACTCGCTAAGACAGATGGTCACCCATCCACAGACCAATTGCTCGCCTAAAAAAGAGTTGAAATCCAATCGATAGAACTTGCCAAGTTCCATCTGGCTGAAATTCACTTTAGCACACACTAGACTACGTTCACTACACTAGGAATTTTCTCCGGTGTCGTGGTTTGCGTTTACAAACATAGAAAGTCACACACACAAACAGCCAGACCCGGAACAACTACCTGCAGGCCATAAAAATATTTGTTCGGTTCGGATCGAACCTGCACAGCAGTCAATCACTCAACCACTGCGCCTACCGTGTTAGTATGAAAAACGGAATAAAGTTTACTTAACGTTGAAATGGGTGATTGAGTTCCAGCTCCCAACGTTTTTTCCTTCAGGAAATAATCAAATCAAAATCAAAAAAAAGTAATTTCCTGTTGATGAGATAAACATTCAACATTCGATGTTTCTCGTTTGCTAAAGCCAGGGATGGTAGGGATGTCATATTACTATTTTGTATTTTTTTACATAACAGAAATGAGTTGTGTTTTCTTTATTCGACAATATTATTTACTTCTTAACATAAATATTTGATTCATTTTTAAATATTTCTTTTTAAAAAATGGTTATTTAGTTTAATGGTTCTCGTGGACGACTTACTTACGTATTAATTAGATATGCCATCAACATTGCGGTGATTTTGGCACTCAGGTGTGTTATAGCAATTATGAACATTAAATTGCCACCATCGATTCTCTGATAAAATTCAGTAACAATAGTGTTGTGCAGTTGTCCTTACAAAATTATGGTTAATTGCGTCTGATTTAGTTACGGAACCAAATTGAAATATCATCATATATTATTTTCTTGTTGCTAAAGTTTGATAAGCAACAGAAAATTTCCAACATTAATATTGGCTATCGGTTGTTATGCCTACAGCTCTGATTATCCCAAACGACGCAATCTGTAGCTCACAAGGAACATTATAACAGCTTAAGATTGTAATCAATATTACACAATGTTTTACCACAAATAAAGTACAGGTTGTAATTTCCAGTTCCAACCAGATATTTTAAAACACAGCAATCTGGTTTGGACTGGAAATTAGGCGTGAGAACTGGTGAGGATAAGGAAATTTTATCGTGTTTTCGATCAACATCTGTTCAAAGTACGTTAGCTGATAAGAATCATCTGTTATCAAATCACCCGATTTTGGAGGTGTGTACCGCAGTCATGAGTAAAATTATTGCGGCATTGTGCAATATAGAGAATTATCATTGAATCCATAATCAGCCTGTTATAATCCTACTGATGCTGGGACACAGGCTTCCTCTCTATGAGAGGAAATGGGCTATGATCCATATAGCTGGCCTTACCATAAGGTTACTTGATATCACATGTGCCATGTCTTTGAATATTTGGTTCTCACACGTGGTGGTTTCATCAAGGTCATGGTGGTTCAACTTTAATGTTTCAAGAGCAATGATTATAATATTATACAAAGAAAGGTGTACCTCAAGGTAAGATCCTATGGCCTTTGATTTGGCAAGTCTATGCTCTACCTACCTATTCCCGATTATGATGGGGACTCATTCTAGATCGTCAGTGACACCGACTTAAGGTCGGGCAGTTAATGAGATACATGATACTTTACCTTCAAGACTTCTGCGCAGCCTTTTTCCAAATTAGTTTAGGCCGGCTTAATCGAAAATTGGTTCGACTGGAAAGTCTTACCTACTGTATAATATGATGAACAACTGCATACTATACTGATGTATCGCACATGCAGTAAACTGCCTGCCAGCTGCCTCATCTCCACAATCCAGTTGCTAGTCAATAAAGTGAACCTTAACATTTCTTAAAGAAACTGCAGAATAGGATTACAATACTTTTAAAATAAGTGGGTAGGTACCTACTTTTACTAAACTACTCGTAATTATAGATATTACCAATCAGAAATTAAAAGTATGGGACACAATCAAATGGACATTCTTTCATTTTTAGGGTTCCGTAGCCAATGGCTAAAACAGAACCCTTATAGATTCGTCATGTCTGTCTGTCTGTCTGTCCGTCCGTATGTCACAGCCTTTTTTTCGAAAGTATAAGAGCAATCCTGTTGAAACTTGGTAGGTAGATGTATTGAGTAAACCGCATTAGGATTTTCATACAAAAATAAAAATTAAACTAATTTTGGGGGCGGGCCCTATACTTAGAATTGAAACTCAAACAAAAATATTTCGCCTGACCCATACGTGTGGGGTATCTATGAATAGGTCTTGAAATGATATTGAGATTTCTGACATATTTTTTTTCTAAACTGAACGGTTTGCGCGAGAAACACTTCCAAAGTGGTAAAATGTGTGTCTCCCCCCCCCCCCCCTGTAACTTCTAAAACAAGAGAATGATAAAACTAAAAAAAAAATATGATGTACATTACCATATAAACTTCAATTGAAAATTGTTTTGAACGAGATTGAGTAATTAGTTTTTTTTAATACCTACGTCATAAATCGTAAACCGCAATTTACTTTGTAAAGTTATAACCAACTACAAGAACTTTTATAATATCGATACCTTTGGGTAGAAAGGTCGTATAAACCATTTTGGCCAAATTGAGTTATATATACCATTTTTCTCAGATTTTTTTTCTCTATCGATCTGTATATACGAAATGCCGAAATTCGCACAAAAATGGTTAATACGACCCAGAAATTTTCGGTCATAGCCTCTTAAAAAAAGGAAATTTTCAATGTAAGAGCCAAATGTTTTTCTTTTGTAGTTTTATTGTGATGTAATGACCATAATTTATATTAACTCAGGGCGTAAAATATTCGTCAATTGTAAATGGTTTATACACCCTAACGTGTTAAATGCATTTCTTAAACATAATTTAAATTATACGTCGTAAATCCAAAGGCAGTTCGCAACGTTGGTGTATAAACCATGTTCATTGTAAGAAGCACTTTACAAAGTTTAACTTTCTTGTAAAGGTAGAGGTAAAGGAAGATCGAAAAGCCGTGCGATATTACCCGAAGAAGGTGTAAGCAATGATACACATGAAAAGGTGATGATAATGTCCCCAACTGCACTTTATAAAAACAAATTGCAAAAATATCAGATGTAAAATACAGAGATTTAAAACGTCTATGTGATAATGGCATTATACCAAAAAGGTACCACCATGATTATATTAACTTACCCCATGGCAATGAGGCTGACTCTCTTACGCTAACCGACGAAGAAGACGAGGAAGAGCATAATAATTCAATTATTATTGAAAAAGGATAAAAAATTTCGTATTTACGCAATTTCAAACCTAACCGAACTATTATTACTTTGTCATTATGTATTATTCTTTGTCACCTAAATTTATTTTTTTGTTAATATTTCTCAACTGATAATTCGTTTTAAAATAATCTATATCTATCTATATCTTCTATCTATCTATCTATACTTATAATAAATCTGTAGAGAGGTCGATTCTGTACATGAAATATATTTCCAAAATAACTATCAGGGGGTGATTAGGGATCGATACTGATGCCAAAAATGCAATCAGTAAAATTATTGTCTGTCTGTCTGTCTGTCTGTCTGTCTGTCTGTCTGTCTGTCTGTATAACCGTTATAGAAACAAAAACTACTGGACGGATTTTGACGAAACTTGGTACAATTATTTTTCATACTCCTGGGCTGGTTATAGGATACTTTTCATCACGCTACAATCAATAGGAGCAGAGCAGTGAAGGGAAATGTTAGGAAAACGGGAGAAGTTACTCCATGCACGCTAATCTTCGGTACTACTGGACGGATTTGATTGTTTTTTTTTTTGTTATATAGCTATTAAGTCTGGGCAACATATATAGGCTATAATTTGTCTTGGAAACTTGAACACCTGATGCAGAACTGCAATAGATCAGCTAAACTATAAGAGATACAAAAATAGCGCCATAGCAAAAATTGTTCCACGTGATGAGCATTTTCTGCTGAGAGAATAAATTTGAAGATATGGAACACCTGATGTGGAACTCCAAGAGCCTAACTACACTATTACATATACAGTAATGACGTCTTAGCAAGAGTTGTTCAGCCTGATGAGCACTCCCTGTTGTCGTATAAAAACTGAAGATCTGGAACACCTGATGTGGAACTCCAAGAGCCCAGCTACACTATAACATATATAGGAATGACGTCTTAGCAAGAGTTGTTCAGCCTAATGAGCACTCTCTGTTGTCGTATAAAAATTGAAGATCTGGAACACCTGATGTGGAACTCCAAGAGCCCAGCTACACTATTACATATACCTATAGGATTCACGTCTTAGCAAGAGTTGTTTAGTATGATGGGCATTTCCTGTTGACTTGCTTTTGTAAGAAAAATGGAACGTCTGGAATCGTCATGCGCATCCCGTTGGTTTCCCGTCCCAGGCTCTAAGAATTCGACATCAGAGGTTTCAGATCTTCGATTTTGACGACCCCTTTGCCACTGGCATAAACAACAGGATCCGCGTACGAAGTCGCTGGCAGAAGCTAGTTTTATAATAATAATTAAAATAATATAAAGTAACAATTCTTAAACAATTTTAATCGAATTATGAATACAAATTTATAACTTAAATAAGATACTTTTTAGTACATAAGTTAGTTACGTTTAGTGCTTGTTCGTTTTTTTTTTATTATGTTGCATTTCAACAAATTACTTAGTAAGTAAGCCTTAGTACAAAGGCTTAATTCAATAGTTTATTGAATTATGTACATTTAAATATGTACAAAAAAACGATCAAGTCATAATTCTATAAACGATTAAATGCCATTACATCATTAACGAAGAAGTTTGAATAATTATTTTTTTTTGTGACTAAGTTTTTTTTTTAATTTCACTTTTAAGTTTAAATTGTTATATAATTATTTTTCAATTTAAAAATGTTATGTTGATTATAAGGTGTTATAATCTATACTTATAATAAATCTGTAGAGAGGTCAATTCTGTACATGAAATATATTTCCAAAATAACTATCAGGGGGTGATTAGGGATCGATACTGATGCCAAAAATGCAATTAATAAAATTATTGTCTGTCTGTCTGTCTGTCTGTATAACCGTTATAGAAACAAAAACTACTCGACGGATTTTGACGAAACTTATTACAATACAAAACATTATCTTTTGTTAGAAGTCATTTGAAAGTACGTATGGAACTAAAACAATTCCTTTCGCATTTTATGACAATGGCCAATAGAACCGTTTCGCTAAACATTACAAAGTATCACTACGGGGCAATAACGATCACAACCAGCCGGCAGTTCGCGCTATCTCTCACATTACGACACGGATACGGAGCGGGTACGGAGCGGATACGGAGCGATGTAGTCCATTACGTGTTGGTTGGAACCAAGCAAAGACGTCGCCTTGCAGAGATTTAGAATTTACTGGTTGAACGGTTTCTTGTAGAAATTTATTCTTAAGTTAGATCGAACTGTTGTAAGATAGAGTTAGACTAGTAGACTGTATAGCTAGTTTCAATGTTGTCCGAAACTTAATATAACAAAGAGACATATTTTTGATCGATGAATGTTATATTGATCTAAAGGTTCATCATCATAGACAGCTGTAAGACGGTCACTGCTGAATGTAGACTTCCCCTATAGATTACCAATAAAACTGGTTAGAAGAGAGACCCTGTTTTTTTTTTTTAATATTCCACAACTATCACACAACGCCATCTAGTCCCAAACTAAGCAGAGCTTGTGTTACGGGTACTAGACAACTGATAAACATAAATACATAAATATTTTTTAGATAAATTACACCCAGACACAGAACAAAAATGATCGTGTTCATCACACAAACATTTGTCCTGGGTGGGAATCGAACCCACAACCTCTGGCATAGCAGTCAGGGTCACTAACCACTAGACCAACAAGCCTGTGATCTTCATCAGATCGTATGTACACTTTGTGGAGCGTAGTAGGTGCTGCGCTTGCGTGTGAAGTATAACGAAGGGTGCAGATGAATCTAAGTAGGTACTGGAACATTGACCATTAGGATAGTAAACGCCATTTATTAGTGCCAACCACCACCCCGGTGGCAAACTTGAAGGTGGCAGATGGGAATAAAAGGTGCACAGTCTCCGAAAATTAGGTTACATAGTTTTTAAAAGAGTAATCGAAAATGAGATTGCGAGATATTTAACTGTTATCAAAGTTAGCAAACATGATAGATAATTATCTCGTTATTACTATGTCGATTTTGTGACTATCACATTTTTTCACATTACATGGCAATTTTATTTCTGCACGTATTATGTGTTATTTTCATTATTTTATTTTTCGTCACTCGGTGAATTTTAATTATAGCTTTAAACTGTATTAATAACATCACGGAAACTGAATTTATGAGGAACTTTCCACACACCGATACTAGGGAGACTAATGTAATATTAATTGCAAAGAAACTGAATATTAATAAAATTAATTGAATTGGAAAGTTTAGCTCAATAAAAGTAGGTAAAAAATATATCACTTTTTAGTTTTTTAATCCTAGGCAGGCATTGACACGAAAGCTTTTGAAAAGAAAAAAACAGACACACACACTGTATTATTACGCTATTCGATAATATCGGAATCAAATTCTGGAAAGAAAACTTAAAAATTTAGCCCTGTACCTGTACGTAACATCCTATAAACTATGTACACGAACGTAATTTAATTTCACATTAATTAATAGAAGGCGACCTGCACTCAACCTCAAAATGAGTGTAAACAAATCCAGCCTCCGGTTGGTCTTGAGGAACCTGAAAAATAAACCAGCAGTACATTCATATTAATAACTGCACAAATAAATGCGCTGTGGCCTACATCCAGTCCTCTTGTCAGTTCGGGAGAGGCCTTAATTTAGCTTTAAACGCGGCCAAAGCCTTCTGTTCGCCGGTCGTGTTGTCGCAAAATAGAAGACCTTTGTGCTGTCTTTGTAGACAACCTACAAAAAATAATGAATGTATACTATACTCGTAGGTACTCGTACATATTTTACAGGTTTTTTGGATTACATTTTGTACAAATTTCTGTGGATTCCTGCAAAGAATAATAATATTATGCATCATCATCTACCTAGCCTTTTCCCCAACTATATTGGGGTCGGCTTCCAGTCGAACCAGACGCAGCTGGATATCAGTATTTTACATGGAGCGACTGCCTATCAGACCTCTACAACCCAGTAACTGGATAATACGATACCCCATGGTAAGACTGGAAGTCAGACTTTTAGAGCTTCTGACTAACAGTAACGACACAAAGATCTACAAACGACAGCCGGGGCTTTACGTGCTTTCCGAGGCATGGAAGAAACTCGCTAAGACAGATGTGGTCACCCATCCACAGACCAATTGCTCGCCTAAAAAAGAGTTGAAATCCAATCGATAGAACTTGCCAAGTTCCATCTGGCTGAAATTCACTTTAGCACACACTAGACTACACACTAGCGGGGTTTTTATTTTTTTTAATTACGTTCACTACACTAGGAAATTTCTACGGTGTCGTGGTTTGCGTTTACAAACATCGAAAGTCACACACACAAACAGCCAGACCCGGAACAACTACCCGCGGGCCATACAAATATTTGTTCGGTTTGGATCGAACCTGCACAGCAGTCAATCACTCAACCACTGCGCCTACCGTGTTAGTATGAAAAACGGAATAAAGTTTACTTAACGTTGAAATGGGTGATTGAGTTCCAGCTCCCAACGTTTTTTCCTTCAGGAAATAATAACAACCTGCAAATATTTTTTCCAACATAAAGTAATTTCCTGTTGATGAGATAAACATTCAACATTCGATGTTTCTCGTTTGCTAAAGCCAGGGATGGTAGGGATGTCATATTACTATTTTGTATTTTTTTACATAACAGAAATAAGTTGTGTTTTTTTTATTCGATAATATTATTTTCTTCTTAACATTTTGATTCATTTTTAAAAATATCTTTAAAAAAAAAAGATTATTTAGTTTAATGGTTCTCGTGGACTCTGCACACCAAAGCCATGACGGCGCGGGGAGGCTTACTTACGTACCTACGGTATTCGTTTGATATGCCATCCACATTGCGGTGGTTTTGGCACTCAGGTGTGTTATAATATTTATGAACATTATATTAACAACCTTGCCATGGTACCATCAATTCTAGGTTTTTTTTATTTATTTACGTGAACCAAACTGAAATGTCATTGTATTTTCATGTTGCTAAGTTTGATAAGCAACAGAAAATTTCCAACATATAATATTGGCTATCGGTTGTTATGCCTACAGCTCTGATTATCCCAAACGACGCAATCTGTAGCTCACAAGGAACATTATAACAGCTTAAGATTGTAATCAATATTACACAATGTTTTACCACAAATAAAGTACAGGTTGTAATTTCCAGTTCCAACCAGATATTTTAAAACTCAACAATCTGGTTTGGACTGGAAATTAGGCGTGAGAACTGATGAGGATAAGGAAAATTTATCGTGTTTTCGATCAACATCTGTTCAAAGTACGTTAGCTGATAAGAATCATCTGTTATCAAATCACCCGATTTTGGAGGTGTGTACCGCAGTCATGAGTAAAATTATTGCGGCATTGTGCAATATACAGAATTATCATTGGATCCATAATCAGCCTGTTATAATCCTACTGATACTGGGACACAGGCGTCCTCTCTATGAGAGGAAATGGGCTATAATCCATATAGCTGGCCTTACCATAAGGTTACTTGATATCACATGTGCCATGTCTTTGAATATTTGGTTCTCACACATGGTGGTTTCATCAAGGTCATGGTGGTTCAACTTTAATGTTTCAAGAGCAATGATTATATTATACAAAGAAAGGTGTACCTCAAGGTAAGGCCTTTGATTTGGCAAGTCTATGCTCTACCTACCTATTCCCGATTATGATGGGGACTCATTCTAGATCGTCAGTGACACCGACTTAAGGTCCCCCAGTTAATGAGTTACACGATACTTTACCTTCAAGACTTCTGCGCAGCCTTTTTCAAAATAAGTTTAGGCCAGCTTAGTCGAAAATTGGTTCGACTGGAAAGTCTTACTGTATAATATGATGATCAACTGCATATTATACTGATGTATCGCACATGCAGTAAACTGCCTGCCAGCTGCCTCATCTCCACAATCCAGTTGCTAGTCAATAAAGTGAACCTTAACATTTCTTAAAGAAACTGCAGAATAGGATTACAATACTTTTAAAATAAGTGGGTAGGTACCTACTTTTACTAAACTACTCGTAATTATAGATATTACCAATCAGAAATTAAAAGTATGGGACACAATCAAATGGACATTCTTTCATTTTTAGGGTTCCGTAGCCAATGGCTAAAACAGAACCCTTATAGATTCGTCATGTCTGTCTGTCTGTCTGTCCGTCCGTATGTCACAGCCTTTTTTTCGAAAGTATAAGAGCAATCCTGTTGAAACTTGGTAGGTAGATGTATTGAGTAAACCGCATTAGGATTTTCATACAAAAATAAAAATTAAACTAATTTTGGGGGCGGGCCCTATACTTAGAATTGAAACTCAAACAAAAATATTTCGCCTGACCCATACGTGTGGGGTATCTATGAATAGGTCTTGAAATGATATTGAGATTTCTGACATATTTTTTTTCTAAACTGAACGGTTTGCGCGAGAAACACTTCCAAAGTGGTAAAATGTGTGTCTCCCCCCCCCCCCCCTGTAACTTCTAAAACAAGAGAATGATAAAACTAAAAAAAAAATATGATGTACATTACCATATAAACTTCAATTGAAAATTGTTTTGAACGAGATTGAGTAATTAGTTTTTTTTAATACCTACGTCATAAATCGTAAACCGCAATTTACTTTGTAAAGTTATAACCAACTACAAGAACTTTTATAATATGTTACTTGCTGCTACGGAACCCTTTATGGACGAGTCTTTATGGACGAGTGCTTTTTATTGGCAAAATATCGTTGTAGTAGAAGTTTTAATGCCATTATTTTGTGCATACACATAAATAGTTATGACAAAAAATAAAGTTATCTGATGATCTTTAAACAATAATAGAGTGTCTGTAAAATATTGTGTGGCCATCCAGTAAAACAGTTCATCTTTCATGTTTTTTACAGCATAAAAAATTAAAAAAAGGAAAAGCGCATAATTATAATCTTATCATTGCCAAAAATAAAATATTTCCATAATTGAATCAAAAATAACGGACGTAATCTCCCCCACTTAAGACACGGTAATCATTGTTTTGATGATAACAGAGATACAGATGTAGTATATTAGTATCAGCGTGGGCGAACTTGTGATAAATTAGTACATTCCCAGCTCTCTGTGAGTCAGCCGTACGCGCAGTGACAAATAGTGCTTGTAAATCGACTATCGAAAAACAATTGTCAAGGTAAGTGAACACTTCCTCGTACGTCATATAGCCCTGGTACTCAGTAGCAATAAAATATTTTTATTGTCAGTTAAATTGGGAGAATTTGATCATAATTATTGTATCATTTTTACAGTATTCTTTAGTATATTGTGAAGTAAAAATATAATTGGTGTTACCTATGAAGAAAAAACTTGAAACTTCATGTTTACAATGTCAGTATACACCTCGCAGTCATTTTGACATTGACGTTTATCGTTATGTCAAGCAGTTTGAGCGATTTTTGTACCTAGTGGAAGTGTTGTCACTCATGAGTTATTGACCGTATTGACCAAATCACTGTCACTTTTGGTAGAGTCGTTATTAATCTTAAGAAGACAGGTGATTACTTCTTTTTTTTTTTCTACTGTTCATTAGAAATCAGCTGTTCAAACATAGAGGTTATATTTAATAACATTACGTATGCGTACAGCTGATTTAAGTATAACCCGTTTGAGTATAACCCGGCAAACATTAAAATTAAACGGCATTATCTAGAATTGTATGAATGTAGTAATGTTTGTAAGTCCATGCAAAACAAAAGGTGAAAATTGTTCGGTTGGTATTCTAGTACTTGTTAATAGCTGGTCAAGGCCTTATCACTCGTCGTTCTATTTTTAAATTAGTGTTACGTATTATTTACATACATTCTGTTAAACCTGTATCAGTCATTTTTTTTGTTCAAGGAATCTGCTTTTACCAACAATTTTGTGTGGGTAAAAGCTTGTAAAACAATATATTAGCAGAATTAATTTCGAGTTAGTTTTAGATCTTATTGGTCTCCGTCAAAGATGACGTTGGTACGACTTATTATTGTTGCTAACCGATTAGGTATATTTAATTTGATAGTAAAAAAAAACATTAAGAATTATTTTAAAAACTTCTAATACTTTATTTAAATTACCAATATTTCCATTTAGCTTTTGATCCAGCTGCCTAACGAGAGTCTCACAGATATCGTTCAAGGTTCGAGCTATCACAACTATTTATTTATTTATAGATTAGCCAACGATTGTTTACACATTACATTTCATTTTAACTGATACTTATACATTAAGGCTGCATATTCTGAAAGTTGGCAACGTCGCAAAAAGCTGTCAAATAATTACAAGTTTTAATTAATTTGGCAAATTTTCTGTATAAAAACAAGAAATATCGCTCTGTAGTGCACTAAAAAAATGAAATAGGAATGCAATTAAAACACTGAATTTGATGTTGTAACCGTTTCCGGTGTATAAAAGGCATTTGGAAAGCTTCCAAATGCTTTTTCTACATCTAAAACTATACATTCGGTGTTACGATATTAATTATTGCATTCCCTTATCAATTGTTTAGTGCACTACAGAGCCATATTTCTTATTTTCATACAGTAACAATGCTAAATTAATTAAAACTTGTTAATATTTGACAACCATTTGCGACGTTGCCAGCTTTCGGAATATACGCTCTTAAGAGTGTAACACTCAATTACAGGCTAACACCGCATGCACAGTAATCGGATTAATTAGACAAAGTAATACAAAATGAATAACTTAAATTACAGCGAATAGTTAGTAATTAATCTTATAACTAGGTAAGATTAATCATAATCAGTCGGAACTATCGGAAGAATCAAAGAACAGATCTGATAACCCAAACCTAAACTGAAACTAAACAAGCCTAAACGATAAAACTATACTCAAATATTGGAATTACATAAAATGCTGAATTTCACTTCCGCATAGTAATATAATAATGATCACACCATTCTCCATTTATCTTAATATCGTACACTTTCAACACAAACATTATTATGAGCTGAAGTACTGATAACGACGAAGTCTAATTTTAACTAGTTATCAAAATAATGTATGATTAAGTCAATAAAATAATTTATATTGATCTATTCATGCATAAAATATCTAGACGCGCGAGAGCGTGGCACACAGGCGCGCTCACAATGTGTAATATTACACGAACCATTTGGAGGCACTTTTTAGCCCCTCATAACTCAAAAACTATTTAACCTAGACTTGTCAAATTTGGCACATATATTGAGACTGGCAAGATAGACATGTGTTCCAAATTTTAAAAACATATTTCAAACGGTTATTTAGTTATTAACGACCAAAATTCGTCATTTTTATGACTGACCTATAGATCAAAACTATATCCCAGTTCCAGATGACCTAGAAAGTTCAAATTTGGCATGCAGATAGGTTATTACGTGAATACAAAGGAAAAATTCAGAAACTGGTATTTTTTTATCATTTTACTATAATTTTCACTTAACTTATAATTAGTGCCTGTAAATCTCTACATGTGGATTTTAAGATCTTTACGTGAATATTTATCGAGTTGAATACCACCCTTAATTTTTTTAATGCTAATATTCCCGTTCTTGTACTTAAAAATAAGAATTATTGTAGGTTTTGGTATTTATTACGCGTAACTAACCGTATTCAACAACCAGTAGCGCCATCTATTATCATATTCAGGAACTCCTGCACCATGCACGAAATCAATGAAGAATTGATTTATTCAACAGAACACTAGATGGCGTTGCTCAATTAGTGCCGAAACTCTATTTGTGAAATGTAGATTTTTATGATCTTTACGTGAATATGTAACGAGTTAAACACCACCCTAATTTTTGTAATTCAAATATTCCCAATTTTGTACTTATAATTATTAAGAATATAGTTGATTTTCGTATTTATTACGCGTAACTAACCGTATTCTACAAACACTAGCGCCACCTTTTATCTTTTTCAGAAACTCACTGCACCACGCACTAAATCAATGAAGGATTGATTTATTCAAGTAACACTAGATGGCATTGCTTAATTAGTGCCTAAACTCTATTTGTGAAATGTGGATTTTATGATCTTTACGTGAATATATAACGAGTTAAACACCACCCTATTTTTTTAAAATCCATATATTCCCGTCTTTGTACTTATTATTAAGAATAGTTGATTTTCGTATTTATTACACGTAAGTATAACCGTATTCCATAACACCTAGCACCCACTAAATGGCGTTGTGCAATTACGTCACGATCCTGAATCGCTGTGTTAAGATGGGCAGGCGATTAGTGAACATGGAATTTTTAAATGAGATTATTAATGCGACTTGTTGGTATTAAATCCTTGTCCGAAAAAACCGAACTTCCCTTCTTGCCGGCAACTAACGGTGTCCCGTGTCTAGCATCGTAGCATCCCCTAAACAGTTATTAAGAGCGTATATTCCGAAAGCTGGCAACGTCGCAAATGGTTGTCAAATATTAACAAGTTTTAATTAATTTAGTATTGTTACTGTACGAAAATAAGAAATATGGCTATGTAGTGCACTAAAAAATTGGTAAGGAAATGCAATAATTAATATCGTAACACCGAATATATAGTTTTAGACGTAGAAAAAGCATTTGGAAGCTTTCGAAATGCCTTTTATACAGCGGAAACGATTACAACATCAAATTCAGTGTTTTAATTGCATTCCTAGATCATTTTTTTAGTGCACTACAGAGCGATATTTCTTGTTTTCATACAGAAAATTTGCCAAATTAATTAAAACTTGTAAATATTTGACAGCTTTTTGCGACGTTGCCAACTTTCAGAATATGCAGCCTTAACTGGCATTTATTATTATTTATTATTTCAATATTTAGCGATCAATAGTGTAAGATCATTATTTATGTACAAAAAGTAATGATATCCCATCAAAAACATAAATGTGAAATGAGAGCCAAAGCCAAGCACAATAGTTTGATATTATGCCTTGGTTGTTGACTTCAACGAAGAAAGAAGTGAAATCTAAATGTGTGCCAAGTTCAATAGTCAGTTCTGAAATTTATTTAAAACAACATAAACTATATTTCTTTTTATAACTAAGGATCATACATTGTAGCCTTATTTCTTGCTTGGCTAGTTCTCATATACGAATTGTTCGATGGTTAGTACTACCAGCAAGCCAAATTTTCGGAATAATAAAATAAAACTGAGAAGTTACAGGTTTAGAAATTATGAAGTTTATAATATAATTCGTATTTTATGAGAAATAGCCAAGTCAGAAATTAGGCTACAATGTATGATCCTTAATAAAAAGAAATATAGTTTATGTTGTTTTAAATAAATTTCAGAACTGACCATTGAACTTGGCACCCATTTAGATTTCACTTCTTTTTTCGTTGAAGTCAACAACCAAGGCATAATATCAAACTATTGTGCTTGGCTTTGGCTCTCATTTCACATTTATGTTTTTGATGAGTTTATTCTTATCACGCATAAATAAAATTATCTATAGGTATTTGTTTTTGCTATAATAGTGCGCAAAAAAAAACTGATACAAAATATTTAAAAAAATATACCTATAATCGACTTAGAAAACATCCACAAAAAGTAAAAAAAATGTCACAAATCGGATCAGAAATCTCGGAGTAATCGGTATCATGGTTTGCTCCTGTTGCAAGCCCCGCGACCGTGGCGCTACCAACAGCGTCGAAATATCGGGAACTCAAACAAAAAGGTAATCATGAAGATATCCCGTAAATGACATTTTCATCCCACCTATTCGAAAAGGACGACTTGGTTCGCCTTTAAGTGCGCCCAAAACTGGTGTTTTCTATAGGGAACTTTTAGCGGGCAGTAATGAGTTTTTTTGAATTTAGAACATCTTAGTGCTCGGCGCCAAAGAAATCGAACGCAAATAGTGTTTGAATACACTGGCTGGAATGACGGCCCATCGCCGCGTCCCTGGCTGACTAAAAATTGTAGATTTTATGACAAGGGTCAATATGTTTATAAAAAAATTTTTTTTTTGGACAGTGGCATGAATGTATTAACTGTAGGTTGTAATTTAATGTTTTCCACGATGCGTTCACATGTTTTCGCCTCGTTCTCAATGGAATCATCTATATAATTTTCATAATATTGCGAAAATGTCTCAAATGTAAATATAAGTTTTTAGTTGTTTTATTATTAGATAATTTCAATTTAGTTGTTACTCTATGTTTTATTAAATAATAATATTACAATAAAATATGAGGCGCTTTTTATTTTCTCATAATGGGTGATGAAAAGTAGAGTGTATCACTCGGGCGCAAAATATATTTTTGGCTCGGGCGGCGTACTTTGAATCCCTCGCTACGTTCAGGATTCTAATAAAGAATCCCTCGCTACGCTCAGGATTCTACTGTAGAATCCCTCACTTCGCTCTGGATTCAAAATAGCGCCCTCGCCGTAAAAATATTACTTTGCTCCCTTGTCATACAATCTACTATTTAAGTTTAATTAACATTAAACTTTTGATCGATAGAGCCATAACCTCAAAAAATTGAATTGAATTGAATTAAACTTTTGCATCTACATTAATAGTTCTTAGATTTTTGTTGATTTTTCAAAAATCACTTATCCGATTTCGATGATATTTTCATGTGGCCATTTGGAAAGTATACCGTTTCCAACAAAAAAGTTTTTTTTCAAATTGGTTAATAACCGATTACTTTTTTATCGATAATAACCGAGTTATGCGCGAACAAACATAAATGCACGAAAGGTACAGAAGAAATTCCTAGTGTGGGCAATGTTGTCGTAAAAATAAAATAACCTTCAAACCTGCATTTGAGATAAATTAGCAAACTCGAGTTTAATTGTTCAAGCAAATCCTATGCGGGAGATGTGCTTATTATGTCAACTGTACTTTATGGGTGTCATCAAACTAGTGCAAATATTAGCCAATTACGGGATTTACTTATAATAAAAAAACCCGCGCGCCCATCTGTTGGTTTTTTTACAAGTAACGCCTTGTGATCGATAAATAATTTTATTTTTCGTAATGATTATGGAATTTATGGACAATGCCAATTAATGAAGGGCCATTGGAAGATCTCCCTGGATATTAGTCAGTACAAATCTGACTGTCCCTAGTCCCTACAGTCGCGCCCTAGTTGGGTCCTTCCAACCAGGTTGCAACGTCGACGTCTTCTGATGATTTTACCACTAAAAAAAATGGGTCCCGTGCGGGTCGGTAGATGTGACACATCTTCATACAAACGTAGACGTAACAAAAACCCCCTTCAATATTTCATAAAGATTCTTTACAAAGAACCTAGTATAACATGTTAAACGTCCGAGTTCTTTGCCTCTAACAAATAAAATAGTTCCCAGAGGAGAATTTTCTTCTTAACAAAAAACATAGTACCTCCGGACCGTAATATTTCCTCCCGCCATGTATTACGTGAACAAGTATGTAGAGAATGTCTTAGTAAAGCATTAGGTAGGTATAGCTAGGCTTTACAACTATTCTGATGTAATATTTAGGTAATTTATGACTCTGTTCAATTTGGAAGGTATTTTAGGTATCCTAAAAGTATTGGAAGGTAAAACAGATTGATTTATACGAAACAGGGATAGAACGATTTCACATTGTACAAAAACCACGTTCCGTTGTCGTCAGATGTCTCACCTAGTAGTGCGAGGCAAGCCGACCGCCGCCCAGCTGTACCTGGACCAGGTGCTGGACGCGGTGCTGACAGCCAGGGGGCTCACCCCGGACCCCACCGCGAGGGCCAGCGTCACGGCCACTGAGATCTTACTGCACTGCTTCAAGGAAAGACCAAAGGAATTATTCATGGTGAGTTTTAGATATTTTTTTAAGAAATAATACAATATTTTATTTTTACTTTTCAACTTCTGGTGGATTAGACAGAGATATACCTAGTAAAGCCACATTTCATCAGTTATTTTTAAAACCCATGTGGTCTATCACATGTGGCTTCAACCCCCTCGCCCTCTGTGACGAGTCTATTGATATGGGGTATATTACTGACAGCAAATCCACATCAATAGTTGTTCTTGTAAAATTCTTGATGGAAAAACCGTTTGCCTATCTATATTTTTGAGGATCACTGCCTGTGCTTTTCGTCAAAAATATGAACGACTAAAAAAATATTAATTTCTACCCCAGTGGTGATAATTATTTTGGAAATCCCGTCAAAGAGCTGTTAAAAGATAAATACATCTGCATTCTGGTCGTTACTGCGATTGAGCAGAGTTAAAGAGACAATTTTGTTTACGTCATGCACTCCTGTTAGCGCCTCAATAAGTGGGTTTTCTGTTTTTCACGCTTTTACTGACAAGCGTCAGAGATATTAAAATAAAGCGTTACCTTTTCCTTGTTAACTATTTATCACGAAATCTCAAGATAAGATAGTACACGGAGTTGTAGAATTTATAAATAAATATAGCTGCTATCGAAGTATTACAACACTTTTTATGCATGTCATCATATCATCTACTCAGCATGTTAAGGCTGAAGCCAGACGAGCGTAATTTTTTGAATTTTGATTCGCATAATTTCGTGTTCTGGTAGAGTGCCGACCGCTCATTTTGCGTCGCGAAACTTTTCTATGGATCTGACCGAAATTACCCGACTCAAAACTCAGTATACGCTCGTCTGGCTTAACCCCAAGTTTGATGGAGTGTGTTTCAAGTATTTTTTTTGGTTTGCCTGTACCTCCAACTGCTGGGCCAAAGGCCTCCCTAATTCCGTTTATGAAGTCTGTTTCCGCATCGGTTCTAACCAACCACTCTGGTCTCACTGGTCTCACTGTCAAACTTTTAGTCTTCGCACTACCCCTATCAAAATCAAAGCATGTATTTCAAGTAGGCCATTTACAGGCACTTTTGAATTGTCATAGACAAATAAAAATAATTTAAACACTAAACAGTTATGGTGCTACAGTCCCAGTCACAAGACATAAAAACTGTGAAAGTACCGTAGATGCCCGTTCCAAGAAGTAGATCTCTATGGAGAAGAACGGGCAAGAAACTCCATGGACACTCTTTTTAGATCGCCAGAATTATTACAGAACCTTTGTTACATCATTCATTTTGAGGTGAAACATTATGTGAGAACGATGTAGCAAGTTTTTAATTAAAAGTGTCCATTGTATTTAACAATTAAAACAAAGACAATTCAAAAAACAATATGACCAATATTATTATTATTACTATTTACTGTCAAATGACAGTTGGGAGCATCGGCATAACGTAATCTCAGAAGAGTGGTCTGTCACACATAAAACTATGCGAACTCAGCTTAACCTTCCATCAATAACGGGCGTTTGTTATCAGTCACGAGACCTTACGAGCCACGCCTTAATTTTACTTATCACTAAAAAAGTCATGTGTGTCATTTAGACAATTGGATAGTCAAAGAAGATAACAATAAAAATATGTATGCATTGTCATCATCGAATCGTTATAAAAATAGGTACTTATTGCGATAACAGAAGATACTAGATACTACGGTTTCCGTAACGACAAATTCATATGATAATTA
Organism: Agrotis clavis; assembly: GCA_954870645.1. NCBI lineage: Eukaryota > Metazoa > Arthropoda > Insecta > Lepidoptera > Noctuidae > Agrotis > Agrotis clavis. The sequence continues at coordinate 21,398,396 of OX940939.1, forward strand.
GTTCTTGAAGTATACGTCTTGTCTTACTTTTCATTCGTTTTTTTTTCTTTAAAACTACGTGCTGTAATAGGGGATCTATTAAAGGCGCTCCCTCACCGAGAGCATTCACCTGTAATGTAACATAAAAGTGCGCAATTTGATGCTCTGTTGTCTTCGAATGTTTGAATCTGTAACATTACATTACATACCTACAAGTGCATGCTCGCGGTGAAGGAGCGCCCTAATAAAAACGAATAATTCTTTTAAGCTATTGTCAAACTGACAGACGAACCGAATGCGTGGCGTAGCGTTTTTGTTTGTAATGTATGGAATCGTTTGAAGCCTGTCACATAGAGTATCGGATCGCTTTCGCATTTTTATATGACATGATTCGGTTCGGTTCGCTATCGCCTGTCTGTTTGACAAAGGCCTTAAAGGTAAAAATGTTATATTGTCAACTAAGACACGCATACTTAACAACTGTTTTTCTCTGGAAGGAACAAGACAATTCTACATCTTGCTTTTTAATATTTCAAAAATCATTTGAGCGGCTTGATCCAGCCAGTGCTTACAAAACTGTTTGAGGTTAGTTCTCACAGTAAAACCTCTACAGTACTTATCAGAACAAGCAATAATTACCTTATAAAGAGTTCAACTTGTTCTCCTTTCAAATACTAGACTACCCAGTCTGGCTAACATAGCTGGGCGTTTAATATTTCATTCAGTCTGACCTGAATGTGGGACACACTGCGAAGGGTCGCTCCGGCGAAACAGACCTTCAAAAGAATTGAGTTTAGTTTAAACTAATATAAAGTCTTTTCTTAATTGTTGTTGAATCCGAGCTCTGAACATGGCGGTCTGACAAGTTACAAATAGAAATTCAATCTGGAAAACTGGTTTCAAAAACAGTCTAATACGTAATAAATTACTTTTTAAAACTTAAAAGTTAGGTACAAAATGTTTGTACCCAAAGCTATTAAAATTCGGCTTATATCTAGTTGGGCCTTTTCATACTTCAACAGCCTTTCGACAACCAAAAGTGTAGTGCCCCCGTGACGTCACATGTCCAGTCAGATAGCGTTACAAATTGCCGGCCGCCCGGTGGCGGCGCGGTTATTGAGCAATTTCATCTGTTTGCGGCGCCCGATGGATATCACAATCAAACAAAAAGAGGATCGGCACGGATTGTGGCGTGTCGCTCTATGACGTTTTCAATTGAGTTGCATAGCAATTAAAAAAATGCAACTGTTAACATTTGATGGTTGTTTGTTTTGATGTCGCCCCACGATGATGATGATGATGAAGCTGTATTTGAATTTATTTGTCTATAGAAACCAGCAAATAATCTAAATTGTTTCTAATCGCGGAAATCGTTCAGTATCACACCAGCAGAGTTTAGATTTGTGCATCATATTACAACGTTGTAATTATAATTCTACCATTCATTGAACAGAACATCTTCATGACATGTTCTTCTATTTACAACTTTTTCTCCTCAATCCAGATCAATGCTGCGACTGGAGCAGAAATAACCAACGAGCAGCACCTCAAGAAGACCATCTTGCTCTCTCGCGCCCTCAATGCCAAGGGTGCGAAAGGGAAGCATGCTATACTGCTGATGAGGAACCACGAGGACACGGTTGCGACCTACTTCGCCAATTTGTTTACTGGATTGATTCCGTTCATGATGGACCCTAATTCTACTGTTTGTAAGTATTTTTGCTAATGACATATTACTTCCTAAAAAAATATTTAAACATGGTGTTAATGGTCTTTACCTCTTGCAGATGAGATAACCCATTTCCTGGAACTGATCGAGCCAAGCTTCGTCTTCTATGACGAAGAGTACGACGAGGCTCTTAAAGAGGCGCTAAAGGGATGCAAAGATCTGAAGACTGCGATGTTGATGGTGAACGGACCTGGAGTCCTTCAGCAGTTCACTGAGGGGTTCAGCGATGATATCGACAGCTTTCAGTGAGTTATCTCTTTTTATATCAAATACTTACTGCCGTATTTAATGGAGTTTGATTTTGAAATTTGGCATGACAAATAGAAGGAAAGACAGAAAATACATTTATTCAGATAAAACACTTGTCCTTACAGAAGACACTTGTCCTTGACTATGGTACTTAAACTACTACTGGTGTAAATCAGTTGTAGGTTCTATCACACATTCCTGTCTACCTAATAGCCACAAACGCATTGTCCTAGACTTATTCTTTACTCATCTTTTCTCGCACAGGGTTGCACCAGCAACAATTGATGACGCTGCACTAATGCTGCCGACCAGTGGTTCCACGGGAATGCCTAAAGCGGCCATTCTGACGCAACGGGGACTTGTCACCCATTTTCCTTGCCCGTGGTGAGTACCAGGGTACTATAAGATGTTTAGAGAACTATGTTCTTCTGATCATCGATGGACTTTGGCACCTTTAAAACCGTCCACCAATTCTAATAATGATGAAATCTATTAATAACTTTGCCATCTCCTTCAGGACGTACCACACAAAGTTCCCGACGCCAACGGATAGGATGATGGTGTTAACCAGCATCCAGTGGGTGACCTTCACCATGTTTGTCACCACCAGCGTCGTGTACCGGATCCCCGTCGTCACCACGCCCAAAAAGATCACCGCTGAACATGTTATTGAGATCCTGGAGAAATATCGGGTAAGATAGAAATGTAAACTAACTCGTTGGTCACTAGGTCAATAATAATTGACCAACCACTAGTTTGGTTGACCGTAGGTTGTTGAGCAATCATCAAATTCCAGGAATTCAATACAGAGAGCAAATTCTTATTGGATTTTTTAATCAGAAATTATTCAGTAGCAGCCATAAGGTTAACAAATTCTAGAAAAACATAACGAAGAGAACGAGAACGAACTTTACGAGGATCTATTATTCCATGAAAAAAAAAATTGTAAGATTGCATACTTACCAGCGTTCTTTGCTTTACCCGGGTCGTGTAAAATAATCCAGAGGAAACTATACTTATCATCCCATCCTTATGTTAATGTATACCTTTTTTAAATATCCTGTTTATTATTCCTAAAGGTCTGTAAAGTTTCCAAAAGTGGCAATTTGTTGAACTTTGAAAGCGTGACGAGTCCTAATATTAAGGAGGATGAAGGTTTTACGTAAAGACAGTCATTAGTACTCGTTTCTGAATATTTCGGTTTTATACTAATTACTACTTTAGTTACAATGTTGTACAGACAATTTCAAAGTAAGCTGGGAAAAGTACCAGGGTTCTTAGTTGTTCCTTAAATATACAAAACTAACTTGGAATATTCGTGAGTTATAAAAATATTGTTGACAGTTCTGTGAGACACAGTGGAACATCATGCGCCGTCGACCCATGAATGGTCCATTTTTACATTACATGCCCGCGCCTACATCGTAAGGTAGAGCCTGTCCTGCCCCTCTTCCTCACGCGTTCCGCCTCCTCCTTCGCTAGCATGACTGCTTCGCAGGAGGAGGTTTAAAAGTGAGACTGGCGAATGAATAGCGTGGCTTTATAATAATGTCAAACATCGCCATTGTGAACTATTAATATTGTAATGAGTAGAACTACCAATTCTTTGGCTAAATATTTTAAAAGATACTTATCAACATCTGGAGGAGCTCGTGGCTAAATAATTACAGCCGCACAGGCCGATCTTCCGGGTTAAGCCGCGCTTGCCAAGGTTGGTCTGTGGATGGGTGACCATCTATCATAGCGAGTTTCCTCCGTGCCTCGGAAAGCACGTAAAGCCGTTGGTCCCGGCTGTCATTTGTAGATCTTTGACAGTCGTTACTGTTAGTCAGAAGCTCTAAAGTCTGACAACCAGTCTTACCATGGGGTATCGTATTACCCAGTTACTGGGTTGTGGAGGTCCGACAGGCAGTCGCTCCTTGTAAAATACTGATATTCAGCTGCATCTGGTTTGACTGGAAGCCGACCCCAATATAGTTGGGAAAAGGCTAGGCGGATGATGACTTATCAACATAGCTGGCTTCTGACAAGACAAACGGCTGCTTAGCCTATTTTATTGAAATTGTAACCTAAAATGCGTTCAAATGATGCTAAATGTTTAATATCGTGTTCAATAACAGATTGGCGTAGTTTCTATTTTTTTGATAATTCTTTTACTGGACACAGGTGTGTGCTGTGTGCCTTGTGTAAACTGTATTTGTACGATAATTAATTACAGTCGAATGGAGCAATCAAATAAACTTAATTATGTAGAGCAATTGTTTTGGTTTCACTTTATTGTTCATCACAATACACATTAATATTGCAGAATTTAACGTGCCACAAACATGCGTGTCGCACAAATTATTATTATTGACATGAATATTGTGCATATGAAGTGGTATTTTGTGCTATAATTCGGCATTACTTTATGTGGAACATAACCTGGTCTAAAAAATACTTTTCAAAAATAATCTATCGTCGTCATTCTATAAGTTTCAATAACAAATGATTGAAACGATTATTTTTCTTTCAGCCAACTTGGGGCTACTTGGCTCCTTCATTCGCTGTTTCCCTGGTACCTCTGGTAAGACCTGATCAGCTGAGCTCACTGCAGACCCTGTACCTGCTCGGATCACCGACAACTTCGGAACTTATGGCTTCGCTCAAAGTAAGTAATTTTATAGAAAGAATATAGTTATGTTTATCTTGGGTATGTTTCCTGAGATGCACATAAAGCTCGCCCTCTGTTATATAATTTCTTATTCGTATTCTAAGTTTTAATATTAGGTACTGGTGAGTAGAACTAGTGGGAAGTAAAAGTTTTATTGGTTCTACTATTCGGAAATAAATCAAAACATAGTAATAGTAAGAATTAAAATCCAATTCGTTCTTCCGTAGAACTGTGAATTTGTGGAATAGAACAACTATTTTGTAATATTTAAAATCGAAAGACTATTGAGAAAAAAAACCTATTTAAAAAAAATACTCAACTACACCGTGTTAGTCACGTTCGCTCATAACGTTAATTGTTTTGAAGTTGAACCGTTCAGAAAGATAAATTGGTTGTAAAAACAATTTAATTATAGTAAATACATTTGTAATGGAACAGTAAAATTAGTTGCACGACCATAAAAACAGTTTGAGGCTCAATAGGCTATCAATTAAGATCCACATTTAGATAGCTTTCCAATTGCCTTCCTTGGCAAAGGATACATTGGACTGTTGTCTTAATAGTCCTGATAAAGCCGAAATGCACTATTTGAGGGTAATAACTACTTATTGTAATGCCAGAAGAAGATGATATAGTATCCTCTGTAACATAAAATAATTGTTGTGATTCACCGATAAAATTATAAAGTAATTTGCCTTGTTGCGATTTAACAACATTAGTCTATGAAAAATTTGGTGGCCACTTATGCAAGTTTGAATTTTATCCCAAACTACGGTTGTCAGTACTCTGTCTCCACTCCAGAAGTCGTCTGCTCCACCGGCCATCGGTCCTTCGAAAAACATGGCCATCCCATTGCCACTTTAGTTAGCTTACTCTGCAAGCTATGTTGGTTAATCCGGTTCTTTTCCGGATAATTTCATTGTCGATTTTATCCATCAAAGCATCTTCAAAAGCGTGCGTAAAATAGCTTAAAGAAAATAATTTTAATTTTTTAGGAGAAACTCCCAAAGAACATACACTTGTGTGACGCCTACGGTACGACGGAGACACACGGGTTCGTTGCCGCCCCGGACAAAGAGGCGAAGACGAAGTGCAACGGATGGGTCTTGAACCACATGCATTATAAGGTGAGTGATCAATCCTGTCGGGGTCGCGGAACGCAAAGGGCTGTTGAAAGAACACGGTAAATTTAGTCAGTACGAGTCTGCAAGTCTCTTCTGCCCCACCCATGGCGGGAGAACTCACAGTGAGTAAACAAGCAAGTCCTTGAACCAAAAATTCTAAGACATGTGACGTCAGCCAATCCAACTGGGCTAGCATGACGGATCATAGCCCAAATTTACAGACAGTAGGGCTGTGTCTCAGCGCTGTTAATATGATATGCTAATTATGCTTTTCCGTAGACGAAACAGAAAAAAAAACGTAATGGAATCTATTACTGGTCCTAGCAAACTGAGATCGTATCGTAGATAAAAGTGACGTATTGGGGGCACGGTAGTGGCCCGCAAATGACGATACATGAGATCTGATAACATTCTGACAGTGATTAAAATTTGATCTTGTCTTGGAATAAGTTTACATGAAAAGTTTTGTTGTTTTAGTGGATTGGTCCTTCAAGGAATTAGTGACTAACGAAAAAACCAAGACGACACCAAAACTCCAGAAAAAAAAACGTCTCTCTAATTCTTATAGATGGCCAATTTATCGAGGTGGGAACATTTGTGTCAATGAAATTTATACCTTGTCGCGTCCTAAATAAAAAACTAAATTACATTTGAAAAGGTCGCTTGAGATGAAATATCGAATAATAATATAATTTCACTTTTCCTATTGGGGATAAAGTCTGATCTATCAAATTGACAAGCAATGAGAGCCTATCTACTCGGAATTATTATCTAATATTTCATTATTTTCATTAAATTTGCTCGATTCACCATTTTAATCTGAACGAAAGCTAGTGAAATAAAGACACAAACCTAGTTTATAACCGGGAATAACAAAAAGGACATTTTTTATCCCAATAGTAGTAGGTACTGCGGGTCAGTGACCGACCTTTACACGAACAAAACCGTGACACATATTTATGGACACTTTTCAGATTACTGATATAAAAGAGGTCCTATCTAGTAATGGCTCTTTTACATCCTATCTAAATAAGATTGACGTCTAGATTGGTTCAGGAATGTTCTAGAATTTTTTGCGTAGTTGTAAAAAATTATGTTTTTTTTCCAGATCGTTGATGACCAGGGCCAGGAGGTGATTTCTAATGGATACGGAGAGCTGTGGCTTAAGGGCGGCAATACTATTAAGGTATTAATTCAATTACTTTTTTAAAGTATTGCGACTTTATTCCCGTAAAGAAAAACGAGAGAGCGATACGAGTTTTAGCTTTATACTATCCAGTGTAGAGTTGCATAAAAGGTTCAATATTATGCCTCTATTTTGACTGTAATTCGAAACACAACTATGAATAGGCTGTTATTATTTCACTAGTTATACCGTGATAAAACTCAAAACTTTTAACTTATTGTAGGGCTACCTCAAAAACAAGAAGTCATATGACGAGACGTTCACTCCTGATGGCTGGTACATGACTGGAGACGTGTTCCACATCGATGAGACCAAGAGGATCACCTTCGTCGTCAGGAAGAAGTTCGCATTCAAGTTTATGGGTGCTCAGGTAAGAACACTAAGGAACTTAGCCAGGGTCAAAGGCCCGTCGTGTTCCACATGCGCCTCGAACAGCCTTCAGTAATTTGACGAGGCCCCCATAGAGAGTCAAAATAATGCCTGCCAGGTCCGTGGGACTGTATATACAAGTAATTGTGACCCTGGAACGTAAATGGCTGCTGAAGGAACACGGTACATTTTGATTTTACCACCTAAAAAAGGCGGTTAAGAAAACTACTAATAAATATTTTCTTTTGTGAACTACCAAAGTGATAAATAAATTTCCTGATGAGTTAAAAAAATAGTTACGTGGAAAAATAAAAATGATGGAAGGTAATTTTATTGCGTTGTGCATTTAAATCCAAGTCTTATGTCTGATTGTCACTTAAATGAGATTGCGACAAGATTTTGATTTTTATTCGGACACTGAATCAACTCTTTGTTGAACAATATTCGCTACTTTGTAAAGAAGAAGTCATTCGATACAGTGTCGGGCTATTCCTAACACTAGTTTAGAACAGACTTTGCTTAGATATTTCGACAATACCGTCTCCACTGGCTTAGACATATCTCAAAGGGATAGAACAGTCTCAAGAGACTTCTATTTCAATCGTGTAAAGGAAATGTCACATGAGCCTTGCAGCTCCAACCTCCTTTGTGAATGCCAGCCCACACGTCAGTGTTGCCATCTCAACCCTTACCTGACCCTACCTACATATTTTAGTATTCTCTTTCCACGCAAACAGAAAATATAGGCCGTCAAGATTACCTAATGTGTAGTAGAATGTTCGCCAGAATAATTATATTATGTTAAGTAGGGCGACCCTCGTTACTTCGCGACGGTTTATTACCATACTTTGTTAATTTCAAAAGAACTCCGAACACAAAATGAGGACTTCACTTATAGATTTAAGTTATATCTAGCATCCCAGCTGGATTATTGTAGGACATTGCGGAAGAGTTGTACAATTTTGTATCTAATTAGCTTATTTTGTAGACAAAAAATACTTTTTGGGATTTTCGAACATAATTATGCTTTAGTCAGTTCACAATGAATTTCAGACTATTAAAATAGACGCTTTCAGTTTAAAGACGACGATGTACTTAAGCCTGTTTTTGCTGTCGGGTAAAATAATATTTATGAGCACTTTCGTCTCCAAAGTCTTAGTTGAAAAAAGTATTAATATTTATTTAGAACTGAAGTAGTAGTTGGCAGTGATAGTAAATAATGGGCTGTAAATTTAACAATTTAAAACCTATTATTAAACATTACTTTTACGAAAATGCTCATTTATTGTTATCACAGGTAGCACCAGAAGAAGTGGAGCGAGTAATCGGCTCGGTACCAGGAGTGTATGAGAGCGTGGTATGTTTATCAGAGAAGGGACCCGTAGCAGCCGTGGTGTTGGAGCCACAAGCTACCGTCACCAGGGAGCAGATCAAGAATACTGTGGCGGGTGAGCCACTTTCACTACTTGTAACTATTCTCAGCTAAAAGTACCAGGAGTGCAGATGAGGTTCGGATAGACGTGCAAATATACAGGGTGTTTCTTTTAAATTGGCCAAAAGGGAGAAATCCGCATCCATAAGAGATACGGGAAAACTTTCTTAAGAACCTTTATCTCTTTTTTGATGTTGACAATTTTGAAGTTTTAATTTTTTTGGTCAAGTGTGAGTTGTCTACCAAAATTTTTATTAACGCCATTCGTCTCTGTTTCATGTAAGGATCATTTCATTGTACCGGAAGAAAAAAATCGGGATGGCGGAAGTTGGTCAAATTTTGCAAAATATTTTTTCATACAAATTGTATGAGCGAAAAAATTATCAACTTTTTTATGATGTCGTTTGATTTACTGTCATGTATAAATGTATACACCCTGTATAATTACAATGAAAAAACGTGTGGACGACTCGTGTATCCAGAGGCGTGTAGAATACAGACGTGATGTTGTGTATGTTACCTATATTAAGTCAAAAATAAAACAACAGACTCTTATACATATTATAAATACTCACTAATTAGCCCAAAGCTTGTAAGAAATAATCGAGCTTGAGGCACGTAATGTTAACAAAAATAACAGACATTAAGAAAACATCCCGCATTGAACATTGCCTTGCCATCATTAGGAGATAAGACGATCCAAAGATACGCCACACAATCATACGGGCGGAGCTGTATTAATCACTGGGAATTGTAATTAAGATTTAAAGATGTTGTTATTGAGCCTTATTTATTTCGTTTCTTTAAACATTTTATTAAAAGTATAGAAGTTACTTTTAATAAAATGTTTAAAGAAATGTATGTTTTTATAAAACTTCATTTAAAGAAAACAGTGGAAAAAATCAAACATTAGCTTTGTAGCTAATGTTTGATTTTTTCCACTGTTTTCTTTAAATGAAGTTTTATAAAAACATACATTTCTTTAAACATTTTATTAAAAGTAACTTCTATACTTTTAATAAAATGTTTAAAGAAATGTATGTTTTTATAAAACTTCATTTAAAGAAAACAGTGGAAAAAATCAAACATTAGCTACAAACGATATGTCGTAAGTAGCAGTTGTTGCAACCGTCTCACCAGAACTCAGAACTTCAGTGTTACCTACTAAAAATGGTAACGTTTTATTAAAAAGAAAAAAAATAGGAATTGGTTGCGGAATACTAAAACTAAGAGAGGAAATCCTACTAATATTATAAATGCGAAAGTTTGTGAGGATGTATATTATATATGTGTATGTAGGTATGTTTGTTACTTTTTCACGCAAAAACCACTGAACGGATTTGGCTAAAATTTGGTACACAGATAGTTTATAACCTGGATTAATTTTATCCCGATTTTATGTTCCCGTGGGATAATTTTCGACTTGTAGCGGGTGAAGCCACTGGCAACAGCTAGTATAACATAATCTCTACTTATACACAAGATTTCTTAACAAAATCGAGTTAACACAGTTTTAATTAATTATTTTGTTGTTTAGCGTAAATTAAATGGTGTTTCCACGCCTGCAAGATAGACAGGAATACAAACAGAAGACAAAGAAAATTTCGAAAACATGTTCTGTTAAATGTATTACAAACGCAAGTTTCAAAAATATACATGTCGAATTGAGAACCTCCTCCTTTTATTTGCGTCAGTTAAAAAACCGAAAAATGTTGTCTTAGAAAATTCTAGCTATAACGGTTTTCTAAATCTCAGAAATAAAAGCTTCATGTATAATATATAGAACTGCTCGTTCTGTTCAACTTTCGGCTGTTCATAAGCTAAACCTCTTATACTGCGATTTCCCTTCAAAATTCACCTGCAAAGAAATATTAACCCACAGATTCAAAACTAAGCCCTAAGTTTACTTTTCTTTGTGCATTTTTATCTAGCGAGTAACTTATGCTCTACATGATTGTAAGCTCGTCTCATTCAAAATTGAACCCTTCGTGTTTGGTTTAAGTTATGATTTCGTTTGCAGCGGCCCTGAGTGATCACAAGCGGTTGCACGGAGGCATCGTGTTCGTAGACTCCCTGCCTCACACACACTCGGGCAAGCTTCAGAGGACTGAGTGCAGTGAACTGGTCGCAGACCTCTATAAGAAAGGAGAATGCTATTAGAACTGCTGTGATTTTAAAGTATTAATTAATAGTAAAGTCATTATTTAAGTATTTTGGTGTTTTCATTTTTGTTATCAACTATGTCACATCACTTATTGAATTTGCAGCCATTTTACCCCACGTTTTTTTAAATAAAAGATTAAAATCAGCCGACTGTAAATTATGATATAGGTTTCAATCATAAGTTTAAACATTGCAACATTTGAACATTGTCTAGTTGTTATTTAATGATTTTTTATATTGATTCTTCGGGATGAAGGTCGAAAGTTCATTAAAATATATTATATTCTACTCGTTACGTACTTCAAAACAAAAGTTGTTCATCTGGTCGTCTGTCCGTTTTTCAAGGTCCTTATTTATTCTCAAGAACGCGTAGAAGTTTAAAGCTGAAATTAACATCAAATATAACTCAGATCTGTCGTCCCTTTTTTCTAGATGGTAAAATTATGAAATGCGTCCTCCCTCTTAGGATCGAGCAGACACAGTAGAACTCCGTGGTTGCCACCGAGAATTTCCTAATAGTAAAACCCAGTGACACTTTACCCGACCCGGGAATTTAACCCGGGGCCTCATGATCAGCAGTTACGCTGACGACCACTAAGACCAACGACTCTATAATTATAATTATTCAATCGGCCCTAAATGTTCCCACTGCTGGGACACACGCCTTTTTTCTCTGAGAAGGAGTGGGCTGGATACATAGGGCGGGCCCAGGGCGGGTTAAAACAAAAATATAATATAATAGACAGAAGTAGAAAGTTGTATAAATTATTTTATTTAGTTAAATTGTATTCTTTCTAATTAGTATTAGTTCGTTAGCGCGCTCCTGCAGGTCAGTTAATTAGTTTTGAAACAATATACTCGTATCACGTGAAACAGTGTGTTTCTAGTTAAATCCTGAAGATATTTTCTTTCAGCTGTTTTCCACAATGTCAATTATTGAGTATTCTCGGCTGGGCTCAATAGAAGATTAATATAATATTTTAAAAAGTTTGTTAATGATGACACAAACAGTGTATACAAATATAATTAAATGCTTCGTTTGCGAATCGAACTTGCGACGCACAGCATAACAATCTCTCAGTAACACCAACCCAGCGAACCAAATAATATCCGTAGAATAAAACTGTAGGCAATCTGCGATGACTACTTGATCTAATGCTCAAACGTCTGAATTTTTTTTACACCATAGAACATTGGAGTTATTACAATCTCAATAAAAAATATACTCTGAAAAAAAAAAACCCGACTACGTAAAAAAACTAAAAAGAAAGAAACAAGCCCAGTAGTTTAGAATTCACTCATTCACACTCACAGTCGGGGCCCATTCAAATTATACCAATCAAATCTTCCCAAGGGGGCCGACTGTGAGTGTGAATGAGTGAATTCTAAACTACTGGGCTTGTTTCTTTCTTTTTAGTTTTTTTACGCAGTCGGGTTTTTGTTTTTTTTAATATTTATTTTATTTTACTATTTTTAGTTTTTGTTAGCATTTATCAGTCCAAATTAAATTGAAACATAATTATGTTATATATATTTTGGTAAACCATTTTTAAAATCCTTTAATTTGACACCCCACTTGATAGAATGTGAGAGATTTTAAAAAAATATTTTTAGTTCGGAACCCTTTGCACACGAGTTCGACTCGCACTTGGCCAGTTTTTTGTACCCAGTGACACTCTCACGTTTAAGACGAATTTAACGACACCCCTCAAGTTAAAATCCATCAAGCCGTTTAGGCTGCTGAGCAACACAAAGAAACATACATACATACATACATACACTCGAAAAACATAACCCTCCTGGCGCAGTCGGGTAGAAAACAGGATAGTTATAAAGGCCACAAATTAACGCAAAAAGTCACTACCCTCGCCTCACATTATTAACAATTTATAACTGGCTGTCCCTTCATTAACACCACATCAGGTCTCATTTTAAGTAACCTACAATTGCTTTACCGTCCTCGAGTTTAAATTTCATAATGAGATAATGCTATAACTTTTGTTCGGTCACCTTTGTGTCTCAACACTAATTAGGTAAAGCAACCACTGACACCTCCTTAATTAAAGTGGTGAGCACATGAGCCATTATTGTTGCACCTCCCCAAACTAATGTACTACTTTTATAAAAGTTACTATGAAAACTAAGCTTACATCTCGTTGTTCGACATCCATTGCGAGTTTTAGTATTCTGGAAGGAATGGATGCAAATATTGAAAACTTTTAAAAGCAATGGTTGCTCCGCACATCGATGTGTTCATAATTTGATTAAACTGCAGCGTACGGAGCCAACACAGGGTGAATGTGGTAGTAAAGGCTCTTTTAAAGACGTATAATTTATTACGCGCGTGATTGCTTCGAACATGCAAGTAATATTCTGTGTTGCTATATACAACCGACTAAAGAGATAGATACGTGAACAGAAATCGTAAACGATCTCTTTGAGCGTTCTCTGAATATCTTCAAGATTATGGTCTCGTGCTGAAGGAAAAATATTGTGAGTACTAAACATTATCCTATTCAGGAAAGTAGGGAGTCGTTGTAAGACGTGAAATGTGTCAATTTACATTGAAAGAAATGAGCTCTTTACTCTGAAAAGATGGTAATTTCCGTTTTGAAGTTGAATTTTAATGTCCTTAAAATATGCTGGAGATTTAGCTCTAAAGGCTCTTTACTAAGACAGGTTTTCGTTATAGCTGTGTATTATTTTAGTCGTTGCTGTCCGGGTGTCCGGTTGTCCCAGTGTCCGTTGTGTTTGAAATGTAAATACACTGAAGGTCTTGTATACACTTTGTGTGTACACGTTTGTTTAAGTACGGACGTGGAGCTCGGACGAACACTAAAATAAACAATATCAAAATGAACAAAAGACTGTTCCCAGATTGAATACAAAACTACTCGTATGTTTAGTGGAGGTTTCCTGTTCCAAAATTAGTTAGAACTACGTTCTTTGTATTGCATCCTTTCTGAATTGTTTTTTTTTTTTGTTTTTAACATAAGAACTTCTGTAAAAAAAGTTTAAGCCTTTAAGTAAAACTTTGACCACAAATTAATTGCCTTCTTCATCATCTCAGCCATAGGACGTCCACTGCTGAACATAGGCCTCCCTTTTTGATCTCCACAGATACCGGTTGGAAGCGACCTGCATCCAGCGTCTTCCGGCGACCTTTATAAGATAGTCTGTCCACCTTGCTGGTGGACGTCCTACGCTGCGCTTGCTAGTCCGTGGTCTCCACTCTAGTACTTTTCGACCCCATCGGCCATCTGCTCTGCGAGCAATATGGCCTGCCCATTGCCACTTCAGCTTGCTAATCCGGTGGGCTATATCGGTGACTTTAGTTCGTCTACGGATCTCCTCATTTCGGATTCGATCACGTAGAGAAACACCGAGCATAGCCCTCTCCATAGCTCGTTGAGCGACTTTGAGCTTTGAGATGAGGCCGATAGTGAAAGACCACGTTTCGGTGCCGTAACTCATCACTGGTAACACACATTGGTTGAAGACTTTCGTCTTGAGGCACTGAGGTATGTCGGACGAAAAGACATTGCGTAGTTTCCCGAACGCTGCCCAACCGAGTTGGATTCGGCGGTTGACCTCTTTCTCGAAGTTGGACCTACCTAACTGGACTACTTGTCCTAAGTAGATATATGAGTCAACAACTTCGAGTACCGAGTTTCCAACAGAGACTGGGGTGGGCACAACATTGGCATTTGACATAATTTTCGTCTTGTCCATGTTCATTTTCAAGCCCACCCGTTGTGAAACTCGGTCGAGGCCATCGAGCATCATGCTGAGTTCCTCCATCGACTTTGCCATGACTACGAAGTCGTCGGCAAACCGAAGGTGAGTGATGTATTCGCCGTTGATGTTGATGCCAAGTCCTTGCCATTCCAGGAGCTTGAAGGCGTCTTCCATTGCGGCAGTAAACAGTTTCGGGGAGATAACGTCCCCCTGTCTTACGCCTCTTCTCAATGGAATCGCCTTCGTGCTCTGCTCCTGTACTCGGACCGACATGGTGGCGTTATTATACAAGCACTTCAACACCTCGATGTACCGATAGTCAATACGGCATCGCTGGAGTGACTCAAGTACCGCCCATGTTTCCACCGAATCGAAGGCTTTCTCATAGTCCACAAACGCTAAGCATAATGGCAAGTTATACTCTTCGGTCTTCTGTATAACTTGCCGCAGCGTATGGATGTGGTCTATGGTACTATAGCCTCTTCGGAAACCGGCTTGTTCGGGAGGCTGGAAGTCATCAAGTCTGTGCTCGAGACGGTTCGTGATAACCCTTGAAAACAGCTTATAAACATGACTTAGAAGCGTGATGGGTCTGTAGTTCTTCAATAGGCTGTTATCACCTTTTTTGAAGAACAGCACCACCTCACCTCTACTCCATGTTTCAGGCGTTTTGCTCTCGAAGAGGACGGAATTAAAGAGTTTCTGGAGAACCTTAAGTACCGGTGTTCCACCCGCTCTCAGAAGCTCTGAAGTGATTCCGTCCTCGCCCGGCGCCTTGTTGTTCTTAAGCTGCTTCAGGGCCATCCTAATCTCGTACAGACTGATGTCCGGGATATCTTCGGTATAATGTCGGGACAGCTTGGCTCTTGGATCTCCTACCAAGCTGTCAACGGGCTTTGCGACCGAAGTGTATAACTGTCCATAGAACCTCTCGATCTCGCCTAAAACCTCTGCTTTGGTCGACGCTATGCTGCCATCCTCCCGTTTCAGCTTTGTCATCTGGCTTTGCCCAATAGACTTGTCCTTTGCGAACACTTTAGAGCCTTGGTTTCGCTGTATGGTCTCTTTAACACGATTCGTATTAAAGAGACGCAGATCGTGTCGCAAGGACTTAGATATACGTCTATTGAGCTGCCTATATGACTTCGCGTCATCGGAAGACTGCAACTGTAGCAAACGTCGTTCAGCCATGAGGTTTAAGGTTTGCTCGGTCAATTTCTGAGGTCTATCTTTACGGTAGGGTCTAAAAAAACTTAGACCCTACCGTGCGGACAGTTTCCACTAGCCCGTCGTTGATCTCGTCCACTGACACTAAGTTCTCAAGGCGAGCACAGCGATTAGAGAGCTCGAGTTGAAAACTTTCGGGGTTTTGAATATGGAGCCGAGTAGGTCGGAGCGTAGACTTCATCAGGCTAGACCTTTCAAGTTTAACATTGATATTCAGCGAGCCTCTTACGATTCGGTGATCGCTACCGGTTTTTACCCTGTTGATCACAGAGACATCACTGAATATCCGTTTCTTGTCGGTCATGAAGAAGTCTATCTCGTTTCTCGTGAAACCATCGGAACTCAGCCAGGTCCATTTCCTGTGAGGCGGCTTCTGGAAGAAAGAATTCATCATGAAGAGTTCCTCTTTCTCCAGAAAGTCGGCCAGCCTCTGTCCCCTAGGGTTCCGTTGCCCATACCCAAATTGCCCCACTCTCAACTCATCACCGCTTTTCTTGCCCAACTTTGCGTTAAAGTCCCCCATAACAACAGTGAAGTGGGTTTTGAAGCTATGTATGGCCCTACTTACGTCCTCATACATAGTCTCCACTTCATCATCGGAGTGTGACGAGGTCGGTGCGTATACCTGAATGACCTTCAGCGAATATCTTTTGGATATTCTGAGTATTAGGTATACCACCCTGCTCGACACACTGTCGATGGTTATTATGTTGTTTACGAGGGACTTGTGAACGAGAAACCCGACACCACCTTGGGACTGTTGGTCGCCCTCCCGGTAGTAGAGCAAGTTACCAGACTTCAGGGTTACGGTGTCCTCCCCCTCTCTACGGACTTCGCATAGCCCCATAATGTCCCAGTGTAACTTGCTCAGCTCCTCTTCCAGCTCGCAGATCTTTTCGTAAGTCCTCAATGTGCGTATGTTGTGTGTTACCAGGGCCAGTCGTCGTGGGGGTGGGTAGCCGGATCTCTTCCGGAGATTCTTAGCACCCCCTGCTCCGCCGTTACCTTGACCGCTACCCGCGCCAGGGATAGCGGAGCTGCCGGGGACTGGGGGCCTGGTTTCTGTGGTTTTCATTGTAGGGGGTTATTTGCCTTAATCGCCACGCTTGGCAGGGGGGTTGGCGATCGCAGTGAGGATGTGCAGTACACGGAGGACGCTGCTGCCCGACCTCCGGTTTGTCCCTTAGTCGCCTCTTACGACACCCACGGGAGGATTTGGGGGAGCGCAATTCTAAGCCGGCGCCCCACGGCGTCTTTCCTTCCTATTGCCTTCTTATGAAGACATTATTCCACGCTTATTATGAATTTAATCACGTTATTACAATGTAGTGAGAACACTGTAGATGTCAGGATGCCAAGCTTGAGCTAAATTTCTTTGAAAGTCTCTATCGGGTTAAAACAGGGAACCACAATGTTCCGAATTTTGGAAAAAAATAATTAAAGAATAGTGTCGCGAATAGTGTAATTATTGTTCAGGGTTACCGTGTCAATTTATTTATTCTAAGTTAATCACTAAAAGGAAACGTAAAGGGCTAGAAGGACACCGTAGATTTTAGTCAGTACAAGTCTGACAGTCTCTGTCCTGGGTAGGACTCATTTGATGATTTTACCACACTAAAAAAAAATAACACTGACTGGAGAGAAAATTCCATGTATTTTAAGTCAGTCTCACTTAAATTTAAACTCAATACTTGCCTGCCCTGTTGCAAATTGAATGCCGAACATTATCCCATTGGTTGATGTTATGCCCTTCATCAGCTAATCAATAAAAATAAAACATCAGAACACTTTTACAACTGCTCTTTTATTAATAAGTACTTTAGAATAACAACAGTCTTAGAAACACTCTCCTTTTTTAAAGAGGTCGGCAATTAGTTCACTGCACTCATTCCTCTTTACCTTACCCGAGTGTGTGTGAGGCAGCGAGTCCACGAACACGATGCCTCCGTGCAACCGCTTGTGATCACTCAGGGCCGCTGCAAACGAAATCATAATTTAAGTCAAAATAGAAGAGTTGTATTTTGAATGAAAAGTGCTGATATGACATGTGATCGGCCAATAGACCGCAAGGGATCGTAAACCTTGAAAAGGTTTAATTTTGAAGATGTGGAAGAAATAATTTACTTTGCAAAGAAGGTGTTTCTTAAACAGATCGCAATAGAAGAGGTTTAGTTTATGAAAAGGCGCCGTTGCATGTGTCTAAAAATGTGCGAAGTTTGCTACTTAAACGCGCTGTTCTGAATAATACAGACGAAGCTTTTATTTCTAAGTTATAACGATTATCTAATAATCTTTTAAGCTAGTATTATCTAGGATAAAATCTATCGCTTTTAAAGATATTGAAACAGAATTTGTAATGTATAATTTAAAAGATCAAGTCTTCTAAATATGGAATTTTAATTACAAATACCGACTACTTAACTATGGTAGATAAGCAACAAAATATGTATTTACTTAAATAAGATTATTTTCGTTACTCGTTTTTGTTCCAAAATCTAATATTTAGTTTCTACTCTTGGCTTTAAGTTTCAACAAACAATTCCTGTTTCGTACTTTATGCCACCATTTTCAATAACACTGAAGTTCAGAAATTGGCAAGTCGGTTGCAACAACTTAGGTCGTGTGCACAGATGCTGGATATTATTTTATTCTATTTGAGACTGAAATCAAAATTTGTAAAAGAGATATTTTTCATAACTCTTTTACAATAACAGGATAAATTATTATGTTAAATTGGTTATGCAATCTTACTACAATATAAATACGAAAGTTTCTGTGTTTGGTTTATGTGTTAATTTGTTACTCTTTTCACATATAAATTACTGAAAAGATTTGCGTGACATTTGGAACACAGATACTTCATACTTTGTAACGTGAGTTAATTTATAGGATAAGTGTTATCCCGAGTTTATGTTCCTGTGGGATAATTTTCAAGTTGTAGCAGGTGAGGGCTGGCAATGGAATATTTTGAAAACCTTTCAGTTTTTACCTACAGAATGTAAAAGAGGGTCGCGGGACTTACGAATTATCGTGACCCCAGAACGTAATGAAGGTCACCGTGGATTTTAGTCAGTACAAGTCTGACAGTCCCACTCTGCCCTTAGTTAAGGACTCATTTGATGATTTTACCACGATAAAAAAAAAGAATGTAAAAGAAAGCAAAGAAAATACAGAATTTCCACTATCAGCATCGTTTAGTTTGACCTTAATTACATTCCGCCCGTATAATTGTGATCATATTTTTGGATCCACTTACCTCCTAATGATGGAAATGTTCAATGGGCCATGTTCTCCCAATGCTCTGTTATTTTTGTTACGATTACAAGGCTGTACTGAATATATTTTTCGTATTGCGACACGCAGGACGTCTCCTAATTAAATGAACCTTGTAAAGTTCTTCTAATTAGGAGAGGCACGTGTACTAAAACATGTTTAATCATTTTCATAATTACTTTTTGTATTCTAAAACACTACAAAACATCACCGCTGTGCACCCCAAAGGCAATACAAGGCGTATCATACACCCATAATGTTTTAATTCTTGTAGTATATTCACGTCAAATACTACATCCTTCGCTCTTTTGCACTCCTGGTACTTTTAGCTAAGAAAATAAGTAAACATCAGTATTCAATACGCCTCTGCACACCATGAGTCGTCCACAAATTTTTTCATTGTAATTATTTGCACGTGTATCCTACACTCTTCTGCACTCTTAGTACTCAGAATAGTTACAAGTGAAAGTGCCTCACCCGCCACAGTATTCTTGATCTGCTCCCTGGTGACGGTAGCTTGTGGCTCCAACACCACGGCTGCTACGGGTCCCTTCTCTGATAAACATACTACGCTCTCTCTTACTCCTGGTACCGAGCTGATTACTCGTTCCACTTCTTCTGGTGCTACCTGTAATAAAAATATTTTTGAGACTGTAGGTAGTAGCTTTTCATAAAAATGGCTTTAGACTACCTAAGATAAATAAATTATGATTCGTAAAAAATGGGAGCTCAAAAATTTTGTTAAAATCAGTGCCCACTTTATATAAATTTTCCCTTAGGACCTTCAAGACTAAAACGGTTTTTAACGATTTGATAAAATCGACTTACAAAACTTACATCTTCCTCTTTAAAATGAAAGCACAAAACTTTCAAACTCTAAATAAAATTCATTATGAACTGACTTAAGTATTTTTTTTTTTTTTTTAATTAGCCATTTATGTCCCACTGCTGAGCAAAGGCCTCCCCCATATCCTTCCAAGTGTTCTTTACTTGTGCCACTTCGGACCAGCCATCGAGGTACGCATCTAAATCGTCCTGCCATCTCTTTTTGGGCCGGCCTCGGCGGCGTCGTCCATTCTCAGGCACCCATTGAGTGCAGTAGTGACTTAAGTATAATTCCGAAAATCCCAAAAGTAGATTTTTTTTCTACAAAATAAGCCAAATTAGACATAAAATTGTACAACTCTTCCGCACGTTCCCACAATAATCCAGTTGGGATGCTAGTTACAACTTTAATCTATATTATTTTGAAGTCCTCATTTTGTGTTTCGAGTTCTTTTGAAATTAACAAAATATGGTAATAAACCGTCGCGAAGTAACGAGGGTCGCCCTACTTAACATAATATAATTATTCTGGCGAACATTCTACTACACATTAGGTAATCTTGACGACCTGTATTTTCTGTTTGCGTGGAAAGAGAATACTAAAATATCTAGTTAGGGTCAGGTAAGGGTTGAGATGGCAACACTGACGTGTGGGCTGGCATTCACAAAGGAGGTTGGAGCTGCGAGGCTCATGTGACATTTCCTTTACACGATTGAAATAGAAGTCTCTTGAGACTGTTCTATCCCTTTGAGATATCTATATGCCAGTGGAGCCGTGATTAACAATGCCAGTAAAGACAAGACGTATTGTCAATTTATGTTGAAGGAAAGTTCTTAACTGAAGGCAGGATTTTAATTTTACCACGACACTTTAATCAATCTTTTATTCTTGTTACAGAAGTAGGTAACGAATATTATTTAACAAAGTGCTAAACTTAGGGAATACTGCAAGTTTCATCAAAATCGGTTCAGTAGTTTTTGAGATAGATAATGAATGAAAGAGATGTTAACGATGTTATTACCGGTGCTACGGATTACAAAATTCTAGTGCCTATGTAAGAAAATTATGTATTTGACAAGAATTGTGGTTTAATATTTAAACTAATAACAGTAAAATAAAAAACTTTTTCTAAAAAATGTGCCCGCTTTCAAAAACAACCACAAAAAAGGATAAAATAACCTACAAAACTTTTCTTTCGGAAGTCGGTGGCAAAAGAGACAGTGAAATTAATAAAAAAGTCACCGACTTCCGAAAAAAAGTTTATTAGGTTATTTTACCCTTTTTAGGGTTCCGTAGTCAACAAGGAACCCTTATAGTTTCGCCATGTCCGTCCGTCCGTCCGTCCGTCCGTCCGTCCGTCCGTCTGTCCGCAGTTTAGCTCAGAGACGCACAGTACTAGAGAGCTGTAATTTGGTGTAAATATACGGATTTGTTGTGCCGAAAAAGTGGTAAAATAAAATCTCGTAAAATATTTTTTTTTAGGGTACCTCCTGTACACGTAAAGTGGGGATGTTTTTTTTTTTTCTCGCGTACCCCTTAGTGTGGGGTATCATTAAATAGGTCTTTAAAAAATATTGATAGTTTCCATTAACAATTTCTTGATAAAAAAATTCTTTTGTGAAATATTAAGCTTTAAAGTGCTAAATTTTGCTCGACTCGAGTGTCCCCCCCCTCTACCAGCTAAACGGTTATGTTTGGGGATGTGAAAAAATTCACAATAGTAGTATATATAACGAAGTTTAAAAGAAAATTATCATGACTAAGTAGGCTTTACAACTTTACGAGTAATAGTCGACCAACTTATAAAATGTACTTGGATAACATATTTTCTTAAACAAAATGTATCGGAGAACATGATCTTCAACTGCAAATGTAAGTTTGTCAACTTTATTTTTACAGCTTTAATAGGTATGTTTTTACGGTATGTTTTTTAGGGATAGGTAGGTTTTTATCGTCAACTATTTTTAACTAACTTCAAAAAAAGGAGGAGGTTCTAAATTCGTCGTAATCTTTTTTTTTATGTATTTTCCCCGATTTCTCAGACTCCTGGACCGATTTTGAAAATTCTTCTTTTTAAAATTAAATTCAGCGAATCAGTTTAGTTAGTTCGCATAAGTATTTTGATGGGCAACTACGGAACCCTACACTGTGCGTGCCCGACACGCACTTGGCCGGTTTTTGTGGTTGTTTTTGAAGGCGGTCACATTTTTTTCGAAAAAGTTTTTTACCGATAGTTTTCATAACCGCATGTACCGGTTACCTATTACCTACTTAAAAGGAAAATGTTTGTGATCAGTGTCAGTAGGTAAAGAGGTCAATGTACGAAATTCCTCCTGCTCTGCGACCGGACTTTATTATTAGCTAGTGTTTACTATTAAATATTTTGTGCCAGTGTGCGTACCTGAGAACCCATAAACTTGAATGCGAACTTCTTCCTGACGACGAAAGTGATCCTCTCAGTCTCATCGATGTGGAACACGTCTCCAGTCATGTACCAGCCATCAGGAGAGAACATTTCGTCATATGACTTCTTGTTCTTGAGGTAACCCTGCAATGAGATTGAAAGTTAATACTTGGTAATCATGGTTTCATTCAAATTGGCTTCCTACTTCTTAAAAAGTTTCGTCATCATCATCAGTCTATAATGTTCCCACTTCTGGGATACAGGTCTCCTCTCTCAGAGGGGAGTGGCCCAGCCATAATCAAGCAGCGCGGGTTGGTAGATGACTTCAAATTTTTGATTCTAGTACATACTGGCTTCCTCACGATGTTTACCTTCACCGTTTTGAGAGCAGTGGTGATGAAAGAAATTATAGAAATATTGCGCCTAACCCACGAACTACAAAATTACCTTAATAATATTTCTGCCCTTAATCCACAGCTCTCCTTGTCCGTTAGGCCTCACCTCCTGGCCTTGATCATCAACGATCTGGAAAAACCAACAATATTTACTACCGCATTTTATTTTAGAACATTCTAAACGTTGCCCCACACTAACAATTTCTCCTGTATCATGGTTGCGTTTAATAACATAGAAACTCAAACTCCTAGACCCGGAATAACTACTTGTAGATCAACAATTATATGTTTCGTCCGGGGATCGAGCTTGCGACACGCTGCGCAACAGTCGATCGCTCAGCCACTGCACCTGCTGTGCTGTCAAATAATGTTCTCTGGCAAAGTACGTACCATATTTAAAGCGAAACTTTTTTCACCCAAGGTCTTATTCTCCACAATAGAGCTTATCGGCTAGGTTAGATAGAAAAGGACGTAATGCTGAATTAAGGGCCATCACTGTCCTAGCATAATTATTGAACAAGTACCTTGTAATACATGTGGTTAAACACCCATCCGTTGCACTTCTTCGTCGTCTCTTTGTCAGGGATGGCGATGAAGCCTTGTGCCTCGGTCGTGCCGTATCCATCGCATAAATGTATGCTCTCTGGCAGATTTTTCTAAAAAAAACATATTACATGAATACAATAATTTGCTAACAACAAAGACATACCATTACATTCCGTCTATTTTTCACAAAGAGTGAAATAGAGGGTTATAACTCTATTTCTACACCAATGTGCGCCCACGCCGTGTTTAAACACGGCGCACGTTGGTTTATACTTGCGCCGTATCTAACAGCCAGTATCTTCATCAACAGCTAAAATATAAGTTTAATTAAAAATCAATTTGCCATAATGCAAATGTCACAATGTCCCCTAAAAAATATACTTTTGATCATGCACCTGGCACTGGCCTGGCCTGAGAGGCCAGTGCTATCAAACTGGTACAAATACAGACTTCGGGATACACTGAAAAGTTCTATAGAGAAAACCTCACGTTGCGAGCAATGTAGCAATGTAGCGGCCTTCCTGCTAAACATTTCATTACAATATGTTAGCAAATGGACACTTGGATAACGGAGCTCTATGTTATAATATGTCAATGGCTGAAAAAATGAACTGAGACTTTTCCAAGAATAACATATCCAAAGTGTGTCGTACAAAATTTATTCGAAATACCTACCTACTATAAATAAGGTTTTTGAAACTTGCTTAGTTGGGCACCGAACTTTTCATAGACTAATATTATTAGTAAAGACATACTTGAAAATTGTATTGGCGAGTCATAATAATATTTTTTATTTTGCAGACACGGATCTGAGTAGTTACGAGTATTACCCCCAAACAATGCATTTTCACTATATCAGGACTATTATCACAACAGCCCAAAACCTAGCCCAATGTATCCTTTGCCAAGGAAACAATTGGAAAGCTATCTAAATGTGGATCTTAATTAATAGCCTATTGGGCCTATAGCCATTTTATGGTCGTGCAACTAATTTTACTGTTCAATTACAAATGTATTTACTAGTAAATTGCTTTTTCAACCAATTTATCTTTCTGAACGGTCTGACTTCAAAACAATTATCGTTTTGAACGTTGCGTGACCAGTACAGTGTAGTTGAGCGATTCATAAATTACAGCGGAAACACTGCCAGTAATCCGTTTACCCTATAATTATGTAGTTTATGATGGGGCTGGACTTCCGTTTATAATACAAACGTTTCAGTTTTAAACACATGATTGACATGATTTACAAAGGCAGGGCTCGCGGCCGATTCCAGTGGACTGCCATTGTTCTTTGGTTTGGTTAGAATAGAATAGGTCTTTATTTTCTTAGAACGAATTTATCATCATCAGCCTATAATGTTCCCACTGCTGGGACACAGGCCTCCTCTCTGTGAGAGGGAGTGGGCCATAATCCACCACGCGGGCCCAGTGCGGATTGGTGGATGTCACATGTCTTCGAAATTTTGGTTCTGGGACATGCCGGTTTCCTCATGATGTTTTCCTTCACCATTTTGACAGCAGTGGTGATGAAATAAATTACACAAAGTAATGTGCCCCAAAAACCCACGACCTACAACTCGTAAGTCGGGACCGATACCACAGGGCCACCACTGCTCAACAAATTGACGCTTCAATATTGTTTAAAAAAAATAAAGTTGCGACTCTAGTAATTTCATCCTGTATCGTGGGTGCGTTTACAAACGTAGCTCTATCAACTTACTAACTCACATACACAAACACCCGGATGGCGAAGCATCATCAAGCTGAAAGTGACTTCACGTTGGGGGAATCACGACCCTCAGTAGGGAGAATACTGTTATTAACACGTTCGCTCCGCAGTGATTTTTCTAAACTTTCCATTCCTGTGGTGTAAGGTCTATACACCTGGTAATAACACTTCCATTGTGGCGGCACAAGGCCGTATTAGTTAAGAAACTTAAATGCGTTTTTTGGCTGATAAATTATTATTCATCTCTCTCCTACACGGAACCAAAGTGAAGTTATGCGAGAAGGAAGTCTATACATTTCTTAGCCGCACTGTAAACGAGACGACATACAAGTGTTTAGACCTGGTATAGAACTTGTCAAAAGCACTTACTTTGAACAAAGCCATAAGTTCGGGGGTGGTCGGTGATCCGAGCACATACAAGGTCTCCAGTGAGCTCAGCTGATCAGGTGTTGCCTGTGGTATCATTGTGACAGCGAATGCAGGAGTTAAGTAGCCCCATGTTGGCTGGAATTAAAACATTATTGGCTATCGATAATTTTATATTAGATCCGTGGGTGGGTTTAGGTATGAGTGTTTATGCAACCAAACAACATAAAATACTACCAAGATATAGGTGTAATACCAGGCAAGCTGGAGCGACGATTTTCGTAAGGAAGTCGTTACTAACTCATGATGCTTAGAACGTTTTGAAGGCTTATTGACGACCACGAAAGTAAGTCCACTTTACGAACGCAGATGCTACGTTAATCTGCAACTGGACGCGACAACATTTGGCATCACATGACTGCATTTTAAGCTATCCATCTACGAGAGCTACAAAGGAGTTTGTAATTGTATTGTTTTCTTACCCGATATTTCTCCACGATTTCAATAACATGTTCCGGTGTGACCTTTTTCGGCGTGATGACGATGGGTATGTGGTACACGACACTGGTGGTGACAGACAAGGTAAAGGTCACCCACTGGATAGTGGTCAACACCATCATCCTCGCGGTTGGCGTCGGAAACTTCGAGTGGTATGACCTGAAGGAGATGGCAAGGTTTATTGATCGTGCAACCTCCACAGCTTAGTTGAGCTGAGGCTACATCAGAAGGCGATTTACAGCGTGACTAGAAGACCGAAACGAGTTACACATGGTATCACTGATGTAACGTTAATGATGATTGATGGCGCTTAATACCTGCGACTGTCCTGCAATCCATAGAACGTCTTGCGTTAAATATCTAGGAGTGCACATAGACTGCACTCTAAGCTGGAACAAACACGTAGACGTTGCGGTATCACGTGTACGTAAGCTTATGTTTCCAATGAAAAAGCTTAGAGCCGTGGTTTCTGCCCCATTGCTAAAAACCATTTACTTTGCTCTAGTGCAGTCAATTTTAACTTATTGCATCCCGGTTTGGGGCGGAACACATAAAACTTTAATGCTTCGACTTGAGAGGGCGCAGAGGGCGGTTTTGAAGGTAATGCTTTATAAACCCTATCGTTACCCCACTATCCAACTATACAGAGACATATCTGTACTTACCGTCAGGCAACTTTGTGCACTCCATATAGTCCTACGTGCACATTCCTCATTAACTTATGATCCTGAGCTTTTTACGCATAAACGACGTAAGGATATGGTTTGCCCTTCTATTAAAGCCAATACTGCTCTAGCAAGCCGTCACTTTCCGAACTTGAGTAGTCGTCTTTATAATGCTCTCAATAAAATCTGCAAAATATATTCTCTTCCAAAATACAAATGCAAGTTTGTAAGTGTATATCTTCAGGGTCTTACATACGACGAGACTGAAAGACTTTTCGCAAGAAATATATAAATATAATTACTGATTGCCACACACTAAAGGAGATGGCTAAACGAGTGCCCCAGCAGTCGTCTAGAAGAATTTCATTTTAACTCGTAGTATTTGAAAATTCATTAATGAATTGTTCAATGTTTAATAATTTCCTAAGACTTATATAAAATGTTAAACATAAAAAAGTATCTGAATTGCTTTTCGCTCATTTTTTATTGACATGACTTGGTCACGACGAAGTAATGAAAACTAGGGAAGGGTAATAACGCTTTTCCAGATTCTTAAAAAGAAACTGTATTTAATCGATTTTTACTAATGTGATTTAAACGATTTGTTTTCTGAAATTAAGAATTGGCGTTGAAACAGTATTTGGCGGGAATCGATAGATTCAGAGTCGTTTCGTTGCTTTTTATTGTGTTTTCATGCGTTTTGATTCGGAAAATCGGATTGTTTTAAAGTGATTTGTCCACTAAACTCAACTTTATTATTTTCGTTAAAAGCTTCGGAATGAGCTTCTTAGTTTAATCTTAGTTCATATTTTGTGCAGAATAATATTAACTGGACAGGTTCCGTCTGAACTGGAAGGAAGACGCCCAACATCGTGAAAGGTATGAGTGGAAAGAGAATATTGCCCAGCACGCGTAGCATGGCGATTCTATCTCTATTCTACCAAGAAAAGACAAAGTTATTTCATCGTTATTTCTATTCAAATCGACTGTTTTTTGCACAAATATGACACCATTCGTACACTATTGAAGAAAAGAACGTTTATTTTCCGTATTTTTTACATTACCATGCTTAAAACGCTAAAAATATTTCTACGTTCTGTCATTTTGTCTATTCTTGCGTCGACAAAACCTCTTTCTACGGCGCCATGCTACACCTGCTGGAGTGGGAGAGAAAAAAAAACTGAAATATGATCGATACTACTTTCTAACGATTTCAATCGATTCTTTTATCGCTTCTGTGACACTTTGAGTCCAATCCCTTCTTTAAGAAAAAAACAAACGTCAGACGTCATTTGAACGCTCTGCGCTCTGCTTATTAATATTGTTCGTTGTGATTCTTCCTTTTGCTTTTCCTTGACCCCCGCTTGTTTATTGGACTTCCTGCTTGCAAACCTACCGACCTCTCGCTTCTCGACCCGGACTTAACTTGTATACTGTGAATCATGCAATGCATAAATAAACTGTGGTATATCCACGCGAAGACTACGGCGTCATATACACTCGAGAGGAGCTCGTGGCTAAATAATTATAACCGCACAGGCCGATCTTTCAGCCAACATTGTCATCCTTGTTTTGAACTGCTGCATTCAGGAGCAACTGGTGAAATTCGTTTATTCGGCTATTCAACGGAGTGCTTAACTTGTGGTCGTTCTGTGAGAACATTGCAAGGCCATCGCCATGTAGTGGAAAGAAACAGTTCAAAGTTGCAGAAATTAACAACATCACACCCAGATTTCCATCATCACGTAATAAAATGACATTTAAACACAGTCCGTCGCTTCGTATTCTTTCAGACTTTATTTATAAGAATCACAGATTATCGAATAAATATAGTATTTCCTATTTTTCTTGTTTCATTTCGAAATTGTTAAATGTATCCTTAGCTAATTAGAGGGTTCAACAACGAGTTCGGAAAGGATTTATCAATCACGACATGTTATACAATATGAAGGCGCCCAGCGTGTTTATTTGACTTTACCGATATAACTAACATATTATTAATGTGTTTATCAGTAATAATGTAGTTTGAAGATATTTAATTAATCTGAGTGGGTCACAAAAAATGTGGTCATCAATAAATAAATACAATCGCAGATACATTAAACTAAACGCCTACGTAAAAGTTTATAGCAATATCAATGTTTTGCGATTTTTGTACTACTTTTAATGGTAGGTGTTCACGTTTTTTTTTATCAAATTATGAAGATATAACAAGTTTTAGAAACTTTTTTTATGTGAAATATGAATATTGAGCTATTCAGCGTTATACAGTGCTAGGTCCCATTTCTATAGCCGTCTGAATTTTTCCACATACTTGAACTTTCCATCTCCTTTAAAATCTCACAACTCATACACATAATTTCACTTCCACATAAGTATTTCCATGCATGCCTCATTAATCTCTAATCTTAAATTTATTTTTATCAATTTAATAAATATAATATTGTTATACCAATTTTAGTAATGTTAAATTCAAATTATATTTAATTTTAATCTTATTTAGTTAATTTTTTTAGCCAGTTTTTATTAAAAATGTTTTGCATCAAAATCATTTATCTGATTGCTTTGTGTTATGTTTTACTATATTGTGCATATGTTATTACTAGATAATTATGTTATAGATGTAAACTCTCTAAGAGGAATGCGCCGATGTCTGTCACACAGTTAATACTAGTACAGACATCGCCGTTTACTCTATCTTTTAAAAAAAAAAAAACATAATTTTGTATACTGTTTTTAAATAGGATAGATCAATTGTAACCACTCTACTGTTAATAAATTATTATTATTATTATTATTATAACGTGTAGCCAGCCAAATACGTGAGCATGTATTCATTCATTCTCTTTTGTCGCAGGTAGATCGCAGATGAGTGTAGCCGGTGGTAACCATCAACACGAAGACACACATGGTCCTCTTAATAGACCAACTCCCGAATCCTATGCAACGCCTGTTAGGTTATCTTTAGGAAAATTGTAAAAGTTACTTCCCGGATCCTTGTTGTGCACAGCAGCATCTGAACAATTCACCTAGCATGTCACAGTTCATCAGACAAAATAGACATGGCAACCAACGTTGTTGACTTTGGCCTAGAGTGTAAATGTAGTGCTGCTCAACAAAATATGATGCACTTACTTAAATATTGTGATCTGTTTTTCCTATACATGACAAGAAATAATGAATACTTCTGGTGTCAAAACTGAAGCTCAGATTTGGTCATACTAAATTGTTAACAGCCATTGACTCGCTAGGAATAAGCAAAACATAGTTCATATTATTCTCTTTATATCTCATAGTATCCTAGTACTTACCAAATGCACGGAAGGTGTGAAAAGATTCCCCAATGCGTCAGGATGGCAGCTTTTGGTATTCCCGTGGAACCACTTGTTGGAACCATGAGTAAGGCATCATCCATCGCAGCTGGAGCAACTCTGCACGAGAGAACGTTATTGAATACGCCAAAGATTAATCATCTTTTCTTTTGAAGGTTGGTAGTTGAACCTAAGGATTGTCAAAGTGCAAGTGATCTGTGTAGGTACCTATGTACACCAATTATGCCAGTTATTTGAAGTACCATTATTAATAGACACATATTGCAAAATATGTAAATACTTTTCCTAACTTCATTATTTTTTCATCTGTCATACTTTAAAAGAAAATTCATGGTGGACATGGACAATATGGACATCCTTCCGGTACGTACAAATTGTTTTGCAAATACTTTAATAGTGCGCACAGCTGAGAAGTGGAATTCCCTTACGCGGTCTGTGTTTCCTGATAGCTAATATCATAGGAACTTGAAATCAAGAGTGAATAGATTACTTCTAGGCAAGCGTGCTTCACCGTTGACCGTATCATCTCTTACCATCAGGCGAGATAGAGAACTAACGAGAATCTATTGTTAAAAAAAGGAAGTTAAACCGAATTACCTCTTACCTGATTTATAAGACACAATTTAGAAATCAAAAACTCATCAAAAGGTCAGTTAGTGAGTGATATACAAAGAGAACACTTACTGAAAGCTGTCGATATCATCGCTGAATCCCTCAGTGAACTGCTGCAAGACTCCAGGTCCGTTCACCATCAACACCTCAGTACTTAGATTTTTGCATGCTTTAAGCGCCTCTTTAAGAGAATCATCGAACTCTTGATCATAGAACACTAAGGTGGGTTCAACTAGTTCCAGAAAATGGGTTAACTCATCTGCGAGGGTAAAAGACCAGAATTATCACTTGGACATAACGAGTATGGCATTGAAATGGCTCAGTCAGACTGGATTTGGCTGACGTAGGACAGATTGGTGTGAAAGACCTTGGGAGAGACCGATGACCAACTTTAGAGCGAGATAAACTACACTAATTACTAAGTAATTACATTTAGGTATATACATTTATGTAGGTACGTTTGTTGGGGTTGAAATAGGTGGTATAATCTTATATATAAAATTTCCGTGTCACAATGTTAGTTACCGTACTCCTCTGAAACGGCTTGACCTATTTTTATGAAATTTGGTATGCATATTCAGTAGGTCTGAGAATCGGCTATTATCTATTTTTACCCGACTGCGCCAGGAGGGTTATGTTTTTCGAGTGTATGTATGTATGTATGTAAGTATGTATGTATGTATGTTTCTGTGTGTTGCTCTGCAGCCCAAACGGCTTGATGGATTTTAACTTGAGAGGTGTCGTTAGATTCGTCTTAAACGTGAGAGTGTCACTGGGTACATAAAACTGGCCAAGTGCGAGTCGAAGTCGTGTGCAAAGGGTTCCGAACTAAAAATATTTTTTTTAAATCTCTCACATTCTATCAAGGGGGGTATCAAATTAAAGGGTTTTAAAAATGGTTTACGGAAATATATATAACTTATATGTTTCAATTTAATTTGGACTGATATATGCTAACAAAAACTAAAAATAGTAAAATAAAATAAATATTTAAAAAAACAAAAAACCCGACTGCGTAAAAACTAAAAAGAAAGAAACAAGCCCAGTAGTTGAGAATTCACTCATTCACACTCACAGTCGGGGCCCCTTGGGAAGATTTGATTGGTATAATTTGAATGGGCCCCGACTGTGAGTGTGAATGAGTGAATTCTCAACTACTGGGCTTGTTTCTTTCTTTTTAGTTTTTACGCAGTCGGGTTTTTTGTTTTTTTAAATATTTTTTGAACTTTTTTTTTTTCTAGGAAAAATTTACTTATATGGCAAAACAACGTTTGCGGGGTCAGCTAGTAATATCTATCGAGCACGCCGCAATCGTGTCATTCAGGCCACTCTTTGAGGAGTGGCAATAAAGGCACCTTCCGCCTGATGCCGGTCTGCATCGGACACGAATGTTACGGGAGGTTTCCGTTTCGGACTTTACGGTAAGAAACGCTTGCGGGTCACCACTGTACGGATCGCCCAGAGGACTCGGTGATGCATACAGTGGAGATTTGTCCCGGTAGGGCAAAGAACCACCGTGTCCTCACGGAGGCGGTGGGCGGTGGTGACCTATCGCACCCGGCTTTGGTTAAGGTCATATTACGGAGCGGGGGGATATTGGAAGGGGGAGCAGTCACAGACAATATAGACATGAAAACGTAACAAAACCAGTTTCGTATTTATAATAAGTTAGGATAATACTCCCAATCATGTACTTACAGACAGTGGAATTAGGGTCTATCATAAAGGGAATCATTCCAGTAAACAAAGTGGCGAAGTAGGTCGCAACCGTGTCCTCGTGGTTCCTCATTAGCAGCATAGCATGCTTCCCTTTCGCACCCTTGGCTGTGAGAGCGCGTGAGAACGAGATGGTCTTCTTGAGGTGCTGCTCGTTGGTAATTTCTGCACCAGTCGCGGCATTGATCTAGTTTGTGAACAAAAGCTTATGATGATAAAGTTTGTCCAGGTTAATAAATTGTAGAATTACAATTATAATGCATGATGTTTGTATTCTCCGAAGGTTTAACAAGGGTAAGCTATTAATACACCCATTTTGACCAGTTATTATTTAGTTCCATGCTAGTTTATTGCCATCAAACATCACAAATCCAGACTCTGTTTTTCTTTTGAGAGATTTCTGACGGAAAAAGTGTGTGAGGACCCAGGAACTCATGATCAGCTAAAAAACTAAAATAATTTGATGTCATAATTTAGCATATTCACTTTACATTTCAAAATGTTTGGAACTTTATTTTTTAGCAAACCAGCCTGTGTTAGTTAGAAGACTCGGCACTTCCATAACAATTGCCGTATACTTACGGTGAGTTACAGAAAATAATGTAGGTACCTTATTATTATACAGTGTGGGTACACTGAGAAAAATTTCCTCTGCCGCGCTACGTAAAATAAGGACAAAAATCGACCACAATGACGTGTGTAACCCGCTCCATTACGCGTAAGTAGTCAGTCATACGTAGTCGGCATACTGACGCTCATCATGGAGCGGGTTACGTAATTTACTCGTGGTC
The DNA here is from genome assembly GCA_954870645.1 of Agrotis clavis. Taxonomy (NCBI): domain Eukaryota; kingdom Metazoa; phylum Arthropoda; class Insecta; order Lepidoptera; family Noctuidae; genus Agrotis; species Agrotis clavis. The sequence continues at coordinate 21,431,400 of OX940939.1, forward strand.
GATTTTTGTACGTACGTACGTAGCCTGACATCCGGCTACATAATACGCAAGTCGCACTGAATACTCCTCTGACTACGACTGCAACACCCGTATACTATTGTTGCGGGCACAGTAGAACACGGTGAACCTTACGTGTGTACCATGGCGGCTTACGTACGATACTGTAGCGGGCATAGTAAATAATGATGAGCCATATGTGTGCACCGCGGCGGCATATGTACGATACTGTGGCGGACACAGTAAAACACGGTGAGCCGTACGTATGTACCACGGCGGCATACGTATGATACTGTGGCGGACACAGTAAATCACGATGAGCCGTACGAGTGTACCACAGCGGCTGTACGAAACTGTAGCGAGCATAGTAAATAATGATGAGCCATATGTGTGCTCCGCGGCGACATACGTACGATACTGTGGCGTTTCATCCCTACTCGCCTCACGCTCAGGGCACCGCGCCATGGAGACATGGCGCGGTGCCCTGAGCGTGAGGCGAGTCCATCATCAACGTGACCTGTGAGGACTCACATAGTGAGAAAGTCTCTAGAAGAGCTTACTATAGAAATGATCCTATGAAGTAAAGTCTTGATTCGAAACCCGAAACCGAGGGGTGTCATTCACGCACGGAGAATCTTAACACCGCAATTCAGAAAGACGCGTCATCGGCACAGCGCCATCTAGCGACCCATTTTTAAATATTCAAATATGGATCATGACTTTGAGCAATACGTTACCACTGTTACGGGTTAAGTAAATTACGCTATGCTACTCTGTGCGGAATCAATAAACCGCATACGTAAATGTTAAGAGTGCGCCACAGTAATTTCATGATGCGGCTGACGTCGTAAAGATTATACGCACCGAACACAGTCAGGAGGTAAACGGAGTTCGTAAAATGAGCCAGGATACGTAAATGAATATGTAGGCGGAGACATTATTAATTATCTAGTGTGCGTAAAATGTATCGGCATATCCCCGACCCATGCTCGTACATTATGTACGTAACCGGGACCATTACTTAATGAGTCGGAGTCAGTGCAATGATTTGGAAACCAGTTACTGTTGTAAAGAGCCTAGATACTGAAATAATGCGGCTGTATAACTTCGTTCGTATAGCGTATACATTTTTCCTGGTTCCGGGTTAAATAAATTACGTGTGCTGCTCTGTTAATACATATGCGGCATCATTAAACCGCATACGTAAACGTTAATAATGCGGGCACAGTAATTTCATGATGCGGCCTCATTACAAGTAACTTGTTTACATTGTCTTTACAGAGCATTATGCCGCATACTTACATAACATGGTGTCGTTTCATTATAAGTATGGCTCTTATAATTTTCATGTGAAATGCACATTATACGTATCTGGCTGCCAGTACATTACAAATTTGCCAATTTTAAGTAGCCCGTTTTTCTCAGTGTACACTTTTATATGTATTTATATTTGCAGTCACGGACAGTGGTAGAAATTCATCAGAAGCAATTTTATAAAGCTCTGCTTTTTTCCAGTGAGAAATAACTTCAAATATTTTTTGGCAATTTTTCTACACAACTTTATTAAAAACGTCATAGAGCGACACGCCACAATCCGTGCCGATCCTCTTTTTGTTTGATCGTGATATCCATCGCGCCCCGCAAACAGATGAAATTGCTCAATAACCGCGCCGCCACCGGCCGGCAATTTGTAACGCTATCTGACTGAACATGTGACGTCACGGGGGCACGACACTGTACTGAATTAATAGTTTTATTTTTAGGACGGATTTATTAGAATCGATTTTGGTTGTCGAAAGGCTGTTGAAGTATGAAAAGGCCCAACTAGATATAAGCCGAATTTTAAAAGCTTCAGATACAAACATTTTGTACCTAACTGTTCAGTTTTAAAAAGTAATTTATTACGTGTTAGACTGTTTTTGAAACCAGTTTTCTAGATTGAAATTCTATTTGTAACTTGTCAGACCGCCTCGTCCAGAGCTCGGATTCAACAACAAGAAAAGACTTTATACTTAGTTTAAACTAAACTCAATTCTTTTGAAGGTCTGTTTCGCCGGAGCGACCCTTCGCAGTGTGTCCCACATTCAGGTCAGACTGAAAAAAATATTAAACACCCCGATTATGTTAGTTAGATGGGCCATTCTAGTGTAATCACGCTTACATAATTTTATAATTGCCCTCCGTGCGTTATGTTGATTGATTTCACTTGGTGATTTTTTTTTTCTCTTTTAAAATTATTTCACCTGGGTGATATCACCTAGGTGAAATTCTTCCGAGGTGAAATTAGAACTCGAGGAACGAGGCGCGCTCTACATAATGATTAATTAATTGCTTGTCAAATGAATGAACACTCGATAAAACTACTTATTCGTTTAAATTTAATTACACAATTATCATGTTGTTGAATTGTCGTAGTAGTAATTTATAGCATCCGTCATTCTTATAATAATTATAATATAATGAGATGATGACAATGACAATGCATCTATACATAATTATGTAAGTATGTATTTGTATGGCAATATTATTAACTTCTCTGACTGACAGATTTTGTTTAGTTGGATAATTTTAATCTATACTCTTATAGTAAATCTGTAGAGAGGTCAATTCTATAAATGACATATATTTCCAAAAAATAATCAAGGGGTGATTAGGGATCGATACTGATGCCAAAAATGCAACTAATAAAAATTTTGTCTGTCTGTATAACCGTTATAGAAACAAAAACTACTCGACGGATTTTGACGAAACTTGGTACAATTATTTTTAACACTCCTGAGCTGGTTATAGTATACTTTTCATCACGCTACAATCAATAGGAGCAGAGCAGTGAAGGGAAATGTTAGGAAAACGGGAGAAGTTACACCATGCACGCTAATCGTCGGAAGTAGGTACTAGACGGATTTGATTGTTTTTTTTTTTGTTGTATAGATATTAAGTCTGGGCAACATATAGGCTATGATTTATCTTGGAAACTTGAACACCTGATGCAGAAGTGCAATAGATCAGCTAAACTATAAGGCCTTTGTCAAACAGACAGGCGATAGCGAACCGAACCGAATCATGTCATATAAAAATGCGAAAGCGATCCGATACTCTATGTGACAGGCTTCAAACAAATCCATATATTACAAACAAAAACGCTACGCCTCGCATTCGGTTCGTCTGTCAGTTTGACAAAGGCATTAGAGATACAAAAATAGCGCCATAGCAAAAATTGTTCCATGTGATGAGCATTTTCTGCTGAGAAAATAAATTTGAAGAAATGGAACACCTGATGTGGAACTCCAAGAGCCTAGCTACACTATAACTTAATATAAAGTAATGACGTCTTAGCAAGAGTTGTTCAGCCTGATGAGCACTCTCTGTTAACATATAAAAATTGAAGATCTGGAACACCTGATGTGGAACTCCAAGAGTCCCCGATTGATTTACCATACGGCAATAGAAGGCATTATGTTTCGTGAATATTCATATTTTAAACTTTTTATAAACTCACCATGAATAATTCCTTGGGTCTTTCCTTGAAGCAGTGCAGTAAGATCTCAGTAGCCGTGAAGCTGGCCCTCGTGGTGGGGTCCGGGGTGAGTCCCCTGGCTGTCAGCACCGCGTCCAGCACCTGGTCCAGGTACAGCTGGGCGGCGGTCGGCTTGCCTCGCACTACTAGGTGAGACATCTGACGACAACGGAACGTGGATTTTGTAACGAACGGAATGTGAAATCGTTCTATCCCTGTTTCGTGTAAATCAATCTATTTTACTTTCCAATACTATTACGATACCTAAAATACCTTTCTTTCAAATTGAACAGAGTCATAAAATACCCAAATATTACATCAGAATGTGTATTTGTAAAGCCTAAGTTTTCCCTAATGCTTTACTAAGACATTCTCTACACACTCGCTCACGTAATACATGGCGGGAGGATATATTTGGCCCGGAGGTACCTACTATGTTTTTTGATAAGAAAAAAATTCTCCTCTGGGAACTATTTTATTTGTTAGAGGCAAAGAACTCGGACGTTTAACATGTTATACTAGGTTCTTTGAAAAGAATCTTTATGAAATATTGAAAAGCGACTATAAATATTATGCGGTCTCCACTCTAACTCATGCTTTCTTCATCGTCCGTCCGTCTGTAGACATGGTATTTCAGCGTAATAATTTTAATGTTAATAATTTTTTATTTGTCAGTTTTTCAGCATAGTTTTATTAATAAAAAAGTAATTACTTTTGTACGTCATTAAAGATTGTACTAATCTTGTCACCATCACTACTATCCCAAACTTTCCACACCGACACTGCAGTTTGCAAAAATGACATAATAGTTACTATGATAAGATGAAATTGTGATTAAGTCGAGCTACCGAAAATCTGCTAGGTGACACAGAGCATTTTTTATGCTTATTCAGGGCACCGAACAAGCATAACAAAATTTCGTTCTGAAAATAAGGTCAATTAATGTCACTGACATGTTTTTATAATATCACGACCGCATTTTTTAAGAAACTGTCAGGTTGATACACGCCGGATGAACCCCGCTTATTACTATACAACATTATTCTTTGTTTATACGAAACCCGATACACCTGTCCAATATTTTTGTGTAAAGAATCTATGTACATTTTAAAACCATATCATAAAAAATCACAAAGTTATAAGCTTGTATATTACCTGGTTGCCCGTTCAAAAACATGCTCATTTCGCGGTACACCCGCGCAAACCGCATCTCCTGTGTTATACACTCGTGATAATAGTTTGGCAATAGGTAGGTACCTAACCGGACGGTTATTGTATTGTAATTCACTGGTAATTAAATTTAATTAAAATATTTTTGGAAAAAAATATAATATGGTGTAAAAATTACTGGAATCGAATCAGTTACTGATTCTGAACAAACTACGAGTATATTCAGGTTTCGCATATACTAAAAATACTGTTGTATATCAAAATCTTAATCCGGTAACTTTTACAATACAAAATGAATGCACACTCTGTATTATGTACGAGTATGTGCCTTCCCGCGAGCAACTGAAGCGGACGGTCTGTTAGATTTATTCTTACAGTATGCAGTCGCGCTTATTTGTGCACATTGTAATATATCGCTCACAAGGCCGTTACTACCCGCATGAGTTGATTTTATAATTAGCAAGTCCCGTATTTTGCGATTAGATGCACTAGTTTAATCACTCCCATTCGAGATAGTTGACATAATCAGTAAAACTCGCTAGTGTCGTAGTCTAGAACAGACGCGACGGAGCCCCCCTACCGGGCCATTGCTTGCCGGGGTCGCGGGACTGCCTCATCAGTAAACCGTGACCCTGGAACGTAAATGGTAATTAAAGGAAGATCGTGGATTTTAGTCTGTAAGAATCTGACAGTCCCTACCCAGAGCGGGAGGAATGATTTGATGATTTTATTAAGATAAAAAAGTGTGTTTAATTTCGTATATCGATATTGAATCATTGGTCCTCTGCAGACTTTTAAAGATTAGTTACTAACATTGATAAGTTTAGTTTTACAAAATGGTTTGCACACATTAGTTGAATGACAAATAAACAAGATTAGCTAAGCTTATTGATAAGAATTTTATCAAATTATTCCATAGATTTTGGCATTATACGATTACGTGATCAAATCAATAAAAAATAGTTTTTGATGATCTATTTAGAATTTAGTTATGTCCAGTCAATGGGGAAAAAAATAGGCTTTGCCTTGCATTAGGTGATGTACTTTTTTAATTTGTATTGCTTAAGTATATTATGCTCTTCATGAAAAGTGTAAGTTTTCTACCTCGAGGAGTGTCGAGGAGGTCGGGAGTGTAGAAATTCACAGAGAAAAAGATTGAAGTGCGCGCGGACGAAGTCGCGGGCAGAGTGCTTTTCTATAATGATGAATGAATTTTGAACTAACTGTCACACTCATTACGCGACTAGCTCTTGGACCCTGTTCCAGCTGCTAACATAAAAAAAAAAATGTAACCGACTTCAAAACAACCACAAAAAAAGTTCAAAATAACCTACAAAAAAACTTTTCTTTCGTAAGTCGGTGACTTTATTTTTTATTTCATTGACTTTTTGTCACCGACTTTCGAAAGGAAAGTTTTTTTGTAGGTTTTTTTGAACTTTTTTTGCGGTTGTTTTGAAGTCGGTTACATTTTTTTTGAAAAAGTTTTTTATTTTATCCTTCTTAGTTTCACTATTCAACCCAAATTATTGTCAAATACATAATTTTCTTACATGTGCACTCAATGGCAGATATACTGTTTCGAACAAAAAAAGAATCATCGAAATCGGACCAGAAACCTCAGAGTAATCGGTGTAGACAAAGTTGAAAACTTTTTAGGTTTTTGTTGATTTTTTAAAAAGTGCCGATTTCGATAAAATTTTAATGGGGCCATTCCGGAAGTATACCCTATCTAACAAAAAAAGAATTTTTCAAATCGGTTGTTAAACGACGGAGTTATGCCCGAACAAACATAAAAAAAATACAAACATCCGAATTGAGAACGTCCTCCTTTTGGAAGTCGGTTAAAAAACCCTGTTCCTGTTGCTAGAGGGCCAATTTTTTTATTTTTTACATCAAATATTTAAAGATGTAACGAATAACATAGAAAATGAACGAAAAAATAATACGAGTACTAACTTTAACACAATAAATCTATCCCAATTTCGCGAATTATTCCCGTTGGATCCCACTTTTGAATCCCACTTGAATATTTTTCCCGATGGATCCCACACAAAATATTATGTATGCCCGTTGAATCCCATTACAAGAGAATAAAGTTTTATTCCCATTGGATCCCAAAAACTATTCCCGTTGAATCCCATATGCTTAAAAAATTCTGAATGCGAGTCCTTTTTTTTTATCGTGGTAAAATCATCAAACGAGTCCTCTCAACAACAAAAACTGAGAATGAAAATAGCTGAACGGTACCAGGGCTCCATAACATAAGGAGAGTTGTTCACTTACCTTGACTTTAATGTTTTTCAATCGTCTATTTACAAACACTTATCACTGCTGCCTTGTGAAGAGCCTAGAATGTACTGTATTTTATAACAACTCACTCTGCGCGCGCTAATACATAACTAATGTACTATCTGTATTCTCTGTTATCTTCAAATCTATTATTACGCTGTCGTAACCTCTCGATTATTTATATTCACTATTACTTTAATTTTATGCCAATGAAAATTTATATTTAATTTATTATTTTAAAAAAGACAATGACATAAACGCAGTTCTTTTTTCAACTTTCAAATTGCGAATCAATTTTGACTGATTTTTGTCTTGGAGTACTTATTACATAACAGAATATTTTCACAGACACTGTGGTGATTATTGAAAGATGATCAAGAAACGACTCTTTTTTTTAATTAAAATTCTCTTATCAAACTGTGTTATATTTATAATTTATTTATGTATGATCTGATAACCTTTGTAACGGGAATTTTTGCCAATGCACGGCGGGTACAGTTAACAAAAATGTACAATTATATTATCTTCACTAAGTAAAGACCGTAAATTACAGAACGTCACTCAGTACGCGAGCACTACTAAGCCCCTTCGTACACAAGGCGACGCAAATCTCCGATACCTTACGACTTTAGTATCCAGGTGACTATCGCAATACAAATCCATAGAGGTTCGTACCCAGCTACGCGTCAATGGATACCAAAGTTGTAAGGTATCGGAGACTTGCGTCGGCTTGTCTACGAAGGGGCTTCCAGCCATTTGATTGGTCGAAACCAATTTTATTTTAAGTAACGCTTGAGTATTGTGGTGCGTTCTATAATACGGGCCTTAGAATTCATGCTTGGGCCAATATAGTGGGGTCCGCAGAACCCACGGGGGCAATATATCATAAAAATCTCGAAAGGTAGATAAGGCGGGTGATGTTGAACAAATACTATGTTCATTACAAATAGTACGAGTAGGCTTATCGGTAGTACCACGGGTAATAAACGTACAATTGGTACAATAAACATAATTATCTGATAGTCATAAAAACGGAGAAAAATTTAAACAATGTAACTATAGATAGTTATCTACAATGTTTGCTGACTTTGATAAAAGTTAAACAAAATTATCTCGGCATCTCATTTATAGTTACTCTACTTGGAATCTGTTTAACCTAATTTTTCGTATAATATGTCTCTTCGTTACAATATGTTTTGGGCAACAGTGGATTAGTTTCATAAAACATCAAGTCGTTTGTTGCAATAGTTCAACAACTTACAAACAAATCTAGGAAAAACAAAACGAAAATAGGAAGTTTTAGTATCGATTTATTCAATGAAAATGTTTGTAAAGTTTGTGCAAGTCAGCAATGTGTGTATCTGGGTGGAATAAAAAACACTTTCTTTAGAACATTGTCTTTATCCCATCCCTATGTTAACGGATACCTTTTTTAAATATCCTGTTTACCATTCCTAAAGGTCTGCGAAGTTCCCGAAAATGGCAATTTGTTGAACTTTGAAAACGTAAGTTCTAACGTTTTACGTAAAGACAGTCATTAGTACTCGTTTCTGAATGCTTCGGTTTATACTACATAATTACTATTTTGTCTTGGGCATATTACCAGCTGACAGCGCGGAGGAATTTTACAATGCCCTGTAGTAGTATAGTTTTATTATATTTTAGTACTAACTTGAGTATACCTACTTCAAATGACCTATTTTATTAACAATACTGTACAGACAACATCAAAATTAAATTATACAGTTTATAGTTGTTTATTATATTATGATCGGTCAAAAGCGAGTCGGTCTTGCGTACGAAGGGTTCCGTACCACTATCTATAAAATTGAATTTTTGTTATGATTTAGTTTAATTATTTATTTTTAAAGTGTAAGTGTATTTATTTTTCTCTCCAGTGTGACCTTCATAAAATAAATAAATAAAAGGACAACCAGGGAATAACTATCACGGTTTTTTAATGTGCCAAAATCTACCACAATTGTGCTGAAAAACATATATTATCGTTCCCCATGATTGTACCACTACAGAAAGTTTCAAAGAAATTTGGCTCAGGCTTCGCATCCTAACATCCTCATTGTTCTAACTACATTGTAATAACGTGAATAAATTCATATTAAGCTTTTCGTTATGTCTTTACAAAAAGGCATTTAATTTGTGTTTAAACATTTACTCGAAAGGATTTAAAGCAAGAATAAAGAACGTATGCAAAATTAACAAAGGTAGTAAAAACTATTTTTGGAGCAGGAAACCTCCACTAAACATAATTCCCTATTAAATCTGGGAACAGTCTTTTGTTCCTCTTGATATTGTGTATTTAGTGTTCGTCCGAGATCCAAGTCCGTACTAAAACAAATTGTTACACACAAAGTGAATATAATATTACACACTGTGAGCGCGTGTTATATATGTATCATATATGTACATACCACTGTGTGACACGCGAAGCGTGGCCAGCCAAGCCCTGTGCTTGGCTGGCCACGCTTCGCATGTCTAGATACCTTTAGTGTAAAACACAACGGACACTGGGTCAACCGGACACCCGGACACCCGGTCACAACAACTAAAATAATACACAGCTGTATCAAAAACCTGTCTTAGCAAAGGGCCTTCAAAGCTAAATCTCCAGCATATTTTATGGACATTACATTCAACTTCAAAACGGAAATTCCCATCTTTTCAGAGCAAAAAGAGCTCATTTCTTTCAATGTAAATTGACACATTTCACGTCTTACAACGACTCCCTTCTTTCCTGAATAGGATAACGTTTAGTACTCACAATATTTTTCCTTCAGCACGAGACCATAATCTTGAAGATATTCAGAGAACGCTCAAAGAGATCGTTTACGATTTCTGTTCACGTCACGTATCTATTTCTTTAGTCGGTTGTATAGCAACACAGAATATTACTTGCATGTTGGAAGCAATCACGCGCGTAATAAATTATACGTCTTTAGAAGAGCCTTTAATAACACATTCACCCTGTGCTGGCTCCGTACGCTGCAGTCTAATCAAATTATGAACACATCGATGCGCCGAGCAACCATTGCTTTTGATAGTTTGCATCCATTTCTTCCAGAAGACTAAAACTCACAATGTATGTCGAACAACAAGATGTAAGGGTAGTTTTCATAGCCACTTTTATAATTAAAGTATTATACATTAGGGTGGGAAGCTGCAATAATAATGGCTCATGTGCTCACCACTTTAATTAAGGAGGTGTCAGTGGTTGCTTTACCTAATTAGTGTTGGGACACAAAGGTGACCGAACAAAAGTTATCGCATTATCCCATCATGGAGTTTGGTGAAAATTATATATTTATAACTCGAGGACGGTAAAGCAATTGTAGGTTTATTAAAATGAGGCCTGTGTAGGATTTTGATGTGGTGATAATGAAGGGACAGCCAGTTGTTAATTGTTAATAAAACGAGAGGTGAGGGTAGCTGGCTACTGCGCTAATTAGTGGACATACTTATTATTAACTAGCTTCTGCCCGCGACTTCGTACGCGGATCCTGTTGCTTATGCCAGCGACAACGGGGTCGTCAAAATCGAAGATCTGAAACGTCTGATGTCGAATTCTAAGAGCCTGGAGACGGGAAAACAACGGGATGCGCGTGACGATTCCAGACGTTCCAGATCTTTCATTTTTGTAAGTCAACAGGAAATGCCCATCATACTAAACAACTCTTGCTAAGGGCGCTCCCTCACCGCGAGCATTCGTCTGTAATTTAACGTTACAGATTCGAACATTCAAAGACAATAGAGCATCAAATTGCACTTTTATGTTACATTACAGGTGAATGTTCGCGGTGAGGGAGCGCTTAAGACTCTCCTGTATATGTATATTATAGTGTAGCTTGGTTCTTGGAGTTCCACATCAGGTGTTCCAGATCTTCAATTTTTATACGTCAACAGAGAGTGCTCATCAGGCTTAACAACTTTTGCTAAGGCGTTATTACTGTATATTATGTTATAGTGTAGCTAGGCTCTTGGAGTTCGACATCAGGTGTTCCAAATCTTCAAATTTATTCTCTCAGCAGAAAATGCTCATCACATGAAACAATTTTTGCTACGGCGCTATTTTTGTATCTCTTATAGTTTAGCTGGTCTATTGCAGTTCTGCATCAGGTGTTCAAGTTTCCAAGATAAATTATAGCCTATATGTTGCCCGGACTTAATAGCTATACAGCAAAAAAACATCAATCAAATCCGTCCCGTAGTTCCGAAGATTAGCGTTCACAAACACACAGACAAACAGACAAAAAAAATTAATTACAGTTTCGGGTTCGGCACCGATATAATAACTACCCACGCTACTTTTTTTAAAATATTTCCACTGTACAGACACCACTTTTCTACAATTTTATTATATGTAGGTACAGATGACACAGTGACCACTGTGTATTCTTTGTCACAATCAGTTACTGTTGCTAATTGAGATGGTAATAACTTATGCAGTATTCTATTTTTATATATTAGTATAAATCCAACAAGACAGTGCTCATAATATAAACCAATGATTATGATTGACTGGCCTGTTGGTCTAGTGGTTAGTGACCCTGACTGCTATGCCGGAGGTCGTGAGTTCGATTCCCACCCAGGACAAATGTTTGTGTGATGAGCACGATCATTTGTTCTGTGTCTGGGTGTAATTTATCTATAATATGTATGTATTTAGAAATATATAAGTATGTTTATCAGTTGTCTAGTACCCATAACACAAGCTCTGCTTAGCTTGGGACTAGATGGCGTTGTGTGATAGTTGTAGAATATATTTTAAAACAGAAACATTAGCCATAGAAACTAATGAAAGGAAATATCTACAGTATTTAACTAGAAAAGTCTTTGTTCTACGTGATATATGAGTTTAAAACTAATTAACTAAGGACTGCAGGAGCGCGTTAACGAAGAAATACTAATTAGAATGAAAATACAAAGCTAGGTATAAGTACAACAGAACATTTCTATTGTATGCAGTTTTCTAGATAAAAACTGAAGCTTTCAAAAGTTTTTACGGAGAAGAGGACGCGGGAAACCACTTAGTAAGTTGCATATATTTTTACGTAACAGCATTTTTGGGAGAGATCGAGAGAACAAGCAACGGCGAGGAAGGACAAGATGGAACCGGGCGGAGTGCGGAGGTTCAACGAAGGTTTAGTTTAGTTCGCCCAGCCATTACTTTTATAAATACCTTTATTGATAGGTTTTTCTGAGTTTTATTTTTAAGAACTTTCTGTCTTTATAGGGAAGACTTGCTGAATAAAAAAACACCTAACTTCAAGTCTTACATGTCTAATTTGACTGGCAGAAGACGGTCAGGCGGACAGATTTTACTAGGTTAACAGATTTTTTTTTGAAACGTTGCCTTCGATCTAGGAATTTCTCCTGTGTCGTAGGTGCGTTTTCAAACATAGAAAAATACAAGCACCCAGATCCATATACCTAAACAACTATTTCTATGTCAAATATTTTATTTCGCGCCACTTCGCGCAGCAGCCGATCGGTCAGCCATGTTGCCAAACGTGCCGTCGGCTGGCTGGCGTTAATTTTTAATTATAAGGGAGCCAACTTTATACAGGTACGGTCATCAGTAAGGTCCAGAGGTCCAAGCATCGTCCACGAACACAATAACCCACGTACATTAATTAATATATCGGTTGCAAAGTAAACAAGTAATGCGGCCAAAGTTGTGACGTCTGAACAGGCAACCGCACCCCTGACCGGCCAGGGGTAATGCATAATTAAGGTAAATTCACCAACTTGCTAATTCACTAGTTGTTTGTTCGCCACCATAGTTGAAGGTTGCCCTAAAGTAAAGGTGTTTGTTCTACTAAATTGATATTGTCTTTAAGTTTTGATTAGGTTTTCGTGATGGAGATTTCCTTTGAAGGCTAGTTATGAGGGTAGGTAAGTATGCAGACTTTGTGCAAAGTGTTGTTGGATAATATTTACATAATTTGAAATGTCGGGTCTTTGCTTAGAGCTCTTCAGAAAAAAATGGAAGCGATATCTACGTAGCGGTATGTACCTATAGTCAATTTGTTACGAGGAATTTTCGCTGTTTGTCTGATTGAAAGGGCTCTGTTTGCTTTGTATGAATACTATTCAGCGACATTCGATTGAAATGTAGCTCAGACTCTGTGCGTGTGCAGTGAATCGAATACAATAGTTTGCATTTATATAAAACAATCTCTGTGTACTCCTCGATTTTCGTTCAATTATAAAACGTGAGTAATTTCTTTAATAGTTTCAAGCAGTCATGACACCCACATCTAGGTACAAATTCGCTAGTCACGCGCAAACAAATAATTTACATTAAAATGACACAAAACGTGAGTGTTCAAATACCAAACGTTTGGAATTCGAATCTCGTAATTTGAATTCGGCCGGTGACCGTTGTACACGCGATCCAATATGACGGACGATCACAACTAATCCGCTCTCATAAAATTCTGTGTGATAGCAACACCAATTTGCGTCGGTCTGAAACTAACATTTTAAGTGTTCCAAAAATTGGTAAAATGTAAATTGCTACGTATCGGGTATTCGGGATGTTTGGTTAATTTGCATATTTTTTGTATGAGTTGCTGTTGCTATTTGCCGCAAAAGATAAACGCAAACGCTTTTTAACTTTGATGCTTAACATTTTTGTAGAGTTCCCGTAAGATATTTAGATAATAAAAACCTGTTCTGTAGTTTACATAATATTGGCGGAGTTTTCTTAAAATAAATTGCGGAAAATGATATATTATGGCTGCGTATTCAACGAAATATTCTTTAGAGTACCAACAAGACCCGTCAAAGCCATCTTCGTAATTGTATGTAGTAGGTACTCTGGTATATTCTGGGCGAAACGTTTACCAAGACTGGCGGTCTATTAACTTAGCCAACAGGGAGCTTGCGTCCGGAGCATTTAGACTGCGATCGGACATAGGCACGGCGGAATTGCAACCCTCCGTCCCGATATAGGGGAAATTCTTGACGTAATAGGGTGGCATGCCTGTGGTGATGAGTTATCACAGAAATCCTTGTTCCAACAAGGATCGCTGTGATAACTTGGTTCTCTATAGCTTTCTGAAGGATTAATTGGTTTATATTGGAAACTTGAGTAATTTAATTAAATAGTCTGATGTGAAACTAAACAGCCCTCTGGTTCGCAACGAATACTACTAACCTTAGAAGGAGATAAATATAAGTACTCAAAAGAAATATGAACCAACTAAATCATCTTAGAATTGATTTGGTGTCGACGGAGTTCAAGTATAAAAACGCAATAGAGTATTTTTTTTTTTGTTGAAAAAAGGGAATCATTCTCTTATAATATTTATTCAGGCGATCAAACAGCCATTCCAGACCAACTTAAAAGAAAAAACTTGAATCTCTTTCCAGTGGAATAAAATCACCAGAAAACCTTCTTTTTAACCGAAAAACGTTATTTTCCCGCAACGTTCTTTCACAAATTACTTTGTGAACCCTTTCTTGTTTGAATTTATGACCTCCCAGTTGACGAGTTTCAAACTGTTTTAAAGTGAATCGAGTTACGGCTGCTCGTTGAAAGCCGCACTGTGCCGCATACCAAACAACTATACAACATTGTAATTTATTCCGTCTTTATCTCAGAATACTGTTCGTTCGTTCTTATCCGTTTTGTGTTAAACTCTTTTGTTTTGTCTTTCTGCCTCGTGCCTATTTCTAATTGAGAATCTATTATCAACCTATTAAGGTTGAAATCTTTAATGACACACATTCCAGAAGTAAATCTAGGAGGAAAACATTTTTTAAATCATTTTTAGGGTTCCGTAGTCAACAAGGAACCCTTATAGTTTCGCCATGTCCGTCCGTCCGTCCGTCCGTCCGTCCGTCCGTCCGTCTGTCCGCAGTTTAGCTCAGAGACGCACAGTACTAGAGAGCTGTAATTTGGTGTAAATATACGGATTTGTTGTGCCGAAAAAGTGGTAAAATAAAATCTCGTAAAATATTTTTTTTTAGGGTACCTCCTGTACACGTAAAGTGGGGATGTTTTTTTTTTTTCTCGCGTACCCCTTACTGTGGGGTATCATTAAATAGGTCTTTAAAAAATATTGAGAGTTTCCATTAACAATTTTTTGATAAAAAAATTCGTTTGTGAAATATTAAGCTTTAAAGTGCTAAATTTTGCTCGACTCGAGTGTCCCCCCCCTCTACCAGCTAAACGGTTATGTTTGGGGGTGTGAAAAAATTCACAATAGTAGTATATATAACGAAGTTTAAAAGAAAATTATCATGACTAAGTAGGCTTTACAACTTTACGAGTAATAGTCGACCAACTTATAAAATGTACTTGGATAACAGATTTTCTGAAACAACATGTATCGGAGAACATGTTCTTCAACTGCAAATGTAAGTTTGTCAACTTTATTTTTACAGCTTTATTAGGTATGTTTTTACGGTATGTTTTTTGGGGATAGGTAGGTTTTTATCGTCAACTATTTTTAACTAACTTTAAAAAAAGGAGGAGGTTCTAAATTCGTCGTAATCTTTTTTTATGTATTTTCCCCGATTTCTCAAAGACTCCTGGACCGATTTTGAAAATTCTTCTTTTTAAAATTAAATTCAGCGAATCACTTTAGTTAGTTCACATAAGTATTTTGATGGGCAACTACGGAACCCTACACTGTGCGTGGCCCACTACGCACTTGGCCGGTTTTTTATGTATTTTCCCCGATTTCTCAAAGACTCCTGGACCGATTTTGAAAATTCTTCTTTTTAAAATTAAATTCAGCGAATCAGTTTAGTTAGTTCACATAAGTATTTTGATGGGCAACTACGGAACCCTACACTGTGCGTGGCCCACTACGCACTTGGCCGGTTTTTCAATAGGAATTTCTCCTGTGTCGTGGGTGCGTTTACAAACATATAAACTCACATACATAAACACCCAGACCCGGAACAACTACTTGTAGATCATACAAATATTTGCTCCGTGCGGGAATCAAACCCGTGACACGCAGCGCAGCAGTACAATCGCTCAGCCACTGCACCAACTGTGCCGTCCATTATATATCATTTTGATCATATTTTTTTTAATAGGTAATCGGAGCAGTCATTTGGTGTTTAATAGCTATCGTACCTTCACGAAATACTTTTACCGTAAACAATGTTTCTCTGTGGCGTCAATATTTTTGAACTAAAACAAAGAATAGTTATAATCTTAGTACATAGAACTCATTAAAGTAGTGCTCGTAAAAGCGTGCTCATTAAAGAAGTGTCGAGAAACAACTATTACTGTACTTATTCCGGCCACTAAGCGGCAATGTTGTGCCAGTATTGTCAGCTTAAATATATAGATAGGTGTTTGTAGGTAACATTTGGCCTGTTGTCAACCTATAAAAAGATAAGCTTATTCAAGGGTCTATACAAGCAATTTCCTCACGTAAAAACCGTTTAGAAATCCTGTATAAAGGTCATAAGGGGATCCTTCACGTAACTCGGGGATTATATTTTTATTTGACTCCTTGCGGGCTCTGCGCGCCTGGTAGCCAAGGTAAACATAACCTCATTATGGAAGGTAGTCTTTGAGATATTTACAACGCTTTTCTTCGTGTAAAATGTATTCGACATGAATTTATTATTTGACAAAAGATGTTCTTGGGAAAACGGTCAGGTGGCCACTTTTCTTTTGCTTCAGAAAATATGTGGATATTCATACACAAATGTTTTGACTTAACCTTTTTATACCCGGCGTTTATATGAAACCCTTATATTATCTTGAAGGGTGATTACTTACGTCTTGTGATATAAGAACGTTGTTAATTACATACAAAATGGTATTAGAATAATCACAGGATTTATCTTATTAAATTATTACACAACTTTGAAGCCAACCCGTTCAGGAAATGTTATGTTATACATAATTTATGTCGTAAATGTTAATGTAAAAACGATAATTATGCTAATGTAAATAATGAATTATTCCGTTTCATTGCAATAGGAAAGCGGGTTGTGTGGCTACATACCACAATTTATTCTAACCGAACATTGGTAAAGGGAACTAACCCTCATTACTAATGTAGATATAGTATTTTCTAATTGTACACTTAAATAAGTACAGTACTATTTGCCAGGATATTGAATTGGGAAAAGAGTTTTTAAGCGTTCGTATTACCATATAATTGTCGATCATATCACGCGTTTAAAAGCCTGTGATAGTGAGATATTGTGTGGTGTTCCATGTTTTTTTAGTACCATGTTCTAGGTCATGAGTGACACAGACAAAGTCTACAATGGACCAAGCATAGGTACACAGAATATAACTGTTCACTCTATCTTTGAAGAGATGAAGGTTTTTTCCGTTCCGAAATACACACGCAGGCAGAGATTTCCATTCCCTTGCTGTGCGCATTATAAAAGACGTTTTGAAACGATTAACACTAGTGCAAATTGGTGGAATAGCGAAAAAATAGGGTTGATATTTAAATAAGCAGTATAACCTAGCATTTTCAAATAAGAAACTGACACCGAACTGAGGATATGCCGATCAAAATCTGCTTATAATTATGTGAGAAGCGATAGACAAAAATAAAGAGGTATGTATACTCGTCTAACATAGGTACCTACCCATACACAACAATACAAGACAAGTAACAGTCCCCATTAAACGTAGCTAAACAAAAACACGGTAGGATGGCAGTGAATAGTTCCACTTCAATTAGTGTGGTGTTTCACCCTTGTCAGTGTGGCTCCTTAATATAACTCCCGTGATGCTCCTTGATTAATGCACGACGTGCTGGCGAGAGGAAGGCAGCAGAAGGACCGCTGTTTGCTGAAGTGTTAGCATAATTACAATAAAAACAAGTTATTCGTTTACTTGTGAACAAAGGAAAGATTTTTCGAATAGATCTTTTCGCTCTCTGTCTAACCTTATCTGATTTGTTCATTCTCTTCGTCATTCCTCAATAGATGTTTCTGTATAAAATGCTAGCAAATCTTGTCTAACTAACCCAAGCAGATCATTATTTATAGCATAGTCGTTATTCAGTGAAAATGTTTAGAACAACAGTTTTTTTTAAATTGTTATCTATCCATGAATGAGGTGCCGTATTCGTGATAACCGTGTAACCTTGAAGAACCAACTAGAAATCAGTTGTCGTTCGTCAATGCGGTCTGCAGTAACGATGTGACCAGCTATGCCTCGGTTTGTGGTTGACTTTGCGGTTGAAATAATTGTACATACCTCTATTGTAACTTTTATCTTCGCTACTCTACTTCGATGAAGCCTAAATTTTGAGTTTATTTATTTCAATTTTCCCGTCATGATTGTGTTTTTCCATCTTAAATTCTATTTTTGTACCTACCTACACTTTTTAGGTGAAAAAAAAAATTTATCGCTTTTCAATTTTTTTTTTAAATTGCCTCGCACTTCTCCTTGCTCGATCGAACCCGCGACACGCTACGCAGCCTTAGTCGATTGCTCAGCCACTGCGCCAACCATACCGTCACATGAGTCCTATCAAATAAGTCCTCCCACCCTGAATGGAGCGGGAGAGACTGTCAGACTCGTACTGACTAAAATCCACCGTGTTTCTTCACGTTCTACATTCCAGGGTCATCGTTTCCCATTTGGACAGTTCTGCGACCCCGGCAGCCGTCTGACCCTCAATGAAGGCCCCGTCAGTCTTTGTATAATTCACTTATGTCTTTGTTTTCTAGATTTGTTTTCTAAGTTCATCGTACTCTGCTCGCGCTGCTGCTGCGGTTGCTGAGAACCTCAAGCGGCATAGATATAGCAACCTTAGTGGTAACTATATTTTCGAGCCGTTTGGGGTTGAAACTATAGGGCCATGGGGTCTAAGTGCTCACCGCCTCTACAGAGACAATTCTAAAAGACTTGTTGATGTTTCCCGTGACCCAAGAGCTGGCTTTTACCTTGACCAGAGGCTAAGTATTGCCATACAAAGTGGGCCAATCTCATGGGCATATTACCAGCTGACAGCGTTGAGGATGAATTTGTCGATGCTCTATAATATGTAGTTTAGTAGCAGTTTTATTTTAATTTCCAAATCATTTCTCGCTAGGACTGGCAGTTCTGTGCCTACCTGCCTCGTGATTCAAAGGGCTAATAATAACAGGCTTAATCGCCTAATATCGCTTTATGTAAGGGATTGAGATGGGTCCTTGTATCTAAGGTGTATGAAGGTAAGGGGTCACAGGGTCGTGGTATTACCCGGTAATGGTGGGGTGATGGACGGTAATGCATTGTAAGTGCTGCTGAGTCATGAGTAGTTATGTAGGTACTTCATTATTTTGGAATTTGTTTTATGCTATTAATCATAAATTTAATTACAGTCTTACTTTGTGTCACTAGGTCCGACTCGGACTTTCGCACGAGTGGTTCCGTACCAGTGGGAGCCCTCTTAAATATTTATTTTATTCTGTTTTTTATTCGTTCTAACAGTAGCAACAGAAATACATCATGTGTGAAAACAACAGACTATAATAATAATCTAACTATCATCATTCATGATAGTTAAATAGCCTGCATAGCATAGCAGTCCTAGCAAACGGACGGACAACAGAGTCTTATTAATGTGGCCCAGTTTAATCCTTTGGGCACGGAATCCTAAAAACTGTCAGACCTTACCACAGATATCTTAAAGAAGGAGATATGGCGTGGAGTTTAAAATGTATAGAAAACCAGTGAAGCCGCAACAGCCCCATCATGACGATTATATTGCGCATGTAGTTAAATCAAAACAATACTACGAACAAGTGCACACACGCGCCATCGATAACTCAGTCATTTAAATATAAACCTTATTCTTTAAACCACAGCGTACTTTTTCCCTATAATTTATTCACACCAACAATTATCATTGTGTGTTGTCGCGACACGCGGGGGGCGGTACTACTCCCGCTCAAATACAACGGACGCACCACGCGACATTACGGCTTGATGAGGTATCGTTATGTCAGTTTTACATTGCTTGTCCAGTCACTAAGTGATAGAGTGAGGGTGGTTGTAAAAGAGCAATGTATTTAACGAAAAACAATATAGTCGGAGTAATATAGGAAACAAAAATAAAGTAGTCCAAGTCCAAGCTGGCCAAAACGCTCAGCACCACGTGGTCACCGACACGCCCCCTTGCCACTTCTCCTGTTTTTAATATTTCTGTGGTCCTTACCAAAGCTTAACATTTTTTTTTTTTTATTCTAGTATTTTATTATGAGTCGTATTCATCGATGAAAAAGTACGTACTTGAGTCAAATGTCATCCACATCCTCAAAAATCTATAAGTAATATGAATATTCGGTTCAATATGAATAATATTATTTCAGAAAATCCTATTCTTGAATATATTATTGGATACGAAAAGTTCAATAAGCCGTTGACTACGAAATAAAATAAACAATGTCACGCTTGATTGACTCCGGCTCGTAAATAGCTCAGACATTCAATGTTTTCCTTTATACGCAAACATTTGGAGTGGCAATAAGAATAAATTACATTTTATAAGAAAGGTAAAAATAAATGTTGGAGCAGATGGATTGACAGCCCGTCAGTCTCACGTCGTCTTATCAAACACTTTGAAAGACGTCTATAGGCTCACTCATACAAATCTATAATAATCGCACGATTAAAAGTAGCTAGGGTAGCTCTCTCGAGAAACTTCCCAAGTCTGTGTAACTAGTTGGAAATGTTTCCAATTTCTATTATTAGTTAGTCGGAGAGTTTCTTGTGTAATATTGTAATGAGTTTGCCATTGCCGCCCCGTTAGAACTTAGTTTTATGTTGTGATTTACATTTAGGTACAAATTATTTCAGTTGGAATTGCTGCGTTTGATGTTGTGTTGAATTATAATTGGAGGCTTTCACCTACCTATTAGTTTATTGAATATTTTAAACCTTCAATATGTTTCTATACGACTTAGTTTAAAGTTTATAGGTAAACTTATTTACATAAACACAGTGCCTGTGAATAGTAATGTGACTTTTCCGGCATCTTTTATGGTAGAAATGTTGCTAGAGTGAGTTATTTGTGACCCTTTTGAGGATCGTAAAAGACGACAACGACTCTCTAGGGGGTAGTATCAGAACTCTTCTAAGTCATAGACACGGATGCACAAACAAATGAAATAAAAGTCGGAGAGGAGACTGAATACCGCATGAATTCCGAGAGTAATCATAGTAAAGATAAAAAACGTGACGAATTTAAACAAGAAAAAAAAGGATTCCGACGAATTAAGAACCTCCTTCTTTTTTTGAAGTCGGTTAAAAAACGAGTTAAGAAAGAGAAAAAGAGTGACAATAGCGTGGAAGGTGACAAGAGAGAATGAATAAAGAAAACGAGTTACAACGATCCCAATTAACAGAAGCAGAACACTCAATGAAAAACAATAAACCCACCAAAAACATTAAATGTAAAAAATGCCAAGTCTCTCGATGCAGTCTTTCCATCGTAAAAAGTTTAGAGATCTCACAGAAGCCAAGTCCTATTCAAATTATTTTGTAGTTATAAATCAACATTTAGTAATTATATCAATAGTTTTCTTTATATTATAACTATAGTGACTTGGCAATGAGCACAAGTAAAAACAAATAAAACGGCATATTTGGAGGTTACACACACCGCATGCGTAAACATTCTCTTTTACTTTATATATTCTCTTAACATTCATCATATAAAGCGATGGCCCGTAAGGTATTTTTAATTATTGTATTGGAACATGTAGTCGGTAGTGACCATCATGATTCACACATAACAAATAATCTGATCACAGGTCTCGTCAGTAACATTTGCACATAATTCCAGGCAGCAAGTTAATTTGTGCTCATTGCCAAGTCACTATAGTTATAATATAAAGAAAACTATTGATATAATTACTAAATGTTGATTTATAACTACAAAATAATTTGAATAGGACTTGGCTTCTGTGAGATCTCTAAACTTTTTACGATGGAAAGACTGCATCGAGAGACTTGGCATTTTTTACATTTAATGTTTTTGGTGGGATCTCATTTATTTTTTGTAAATGTATTTCTTTCTTTTTTTTAGGTGTCCTCATAATTTCATGGACTTCAGCTACTTTTTTGCTTAGGACCCATTCTCTATCTAACAAACTAAATAGAACTAAACTAACTAACAAATAAATAAATAAATATATATCTGCTAACTTACATGTAGATATGTAACTATGTCTATGTTATATTAATAAACTATTTTCCTAAATAACTGTTTCAGTAACAATAATAAATCTACTCCGAATATCGCTACAATATTTTTTTAGTTTCGAAATGGTTGTTCATAGATAGATGGCGCTATCAAATGAAAATTATTGAATTATTTTAAAGTACTACTTAGACTGCGCTCTGTAACGAAACCATAGCGCGATTCAGACAGGTACAACGCCATCTATCGAGCGCGCATAAAATATTTATCGCAATACAATGGAGTTTTAGCTTTATTAATTTAATGAATTATGAACATTATGTATTAATTTATATTAATTATAGTCTATGTATTACATTTATATTATTCCTTTCTATTCTATTTATGTATTCATCCAATTGAATACTAACTTAAACAACGAACCAAGTTAACAATGCAGTCAAAATCCATACACAATGTTCTTGCCAAACCGCAAATATAAAATTGTTTTTTAAGGTATATTATTTTTTAATGTTTTTATAATTTTTCCTTTATATGTGGCTAATGACCTATCTTGGTGCAAAATTTGAAGTTTCTAAGTCTGCTAGAAGTACCTTAGATTTTTGATGATCGGTCAGTGAGTGAGTGACAAAATGGTGTAACTTTGATCGACCGTAACTCCTAAACTATTCATTCAATTAGCATGTAATTTCGAACTTAAGCTTGTTCTAATGCCTACTATTATTCACCGAAAACCTAAACTCCTAGCTTTGTCCACGTCGAAGTTATAGGGGGGGCGAAACAGCCGCGAATCGCTTCGAGAAAAGATGGTACGGCCGTGCCCTTTTGCTCGAGACTTGGCGGGGCACTGCCGTGCCCCCAGATGAAAGCATCTATTTCAGCTAGGCACTTTTGAATTGTCAATAGACAAAAATAAAACTAAAATTGAAAATAATAGATCTCTATGGAGAAGAGCGGGCAAGAAACTCCATGGACACTCTTTATAGATCGCCAAAATTGTTACAGAACCTTTGTTTCATCTTGAGATGGTACATTATGTGAGAACGATGTTGCAAGCAAAAGTGTCCGCAGAAAATATGAAAGACAATTCAACCAATAATTGAGGACACTGAGGACATGAAGATGATGATATTAATAGTACTGCTATATTCACGTCTTTTTCACATGGAAGTAGGCTGAAACCACAGAACTGTATCTGCTACGATCCTTACATACTCACCTCGTCTCGTTTATGGTCATACAAACATTGCAGCAGCGAGTACTACACACCCGACCTTTCCGTCACACTTCATCAACACAGCGCAGGTTTTCCTAGTACATCATTAAATACAGTTTACTGGTTTAGCCTGTTATTTCTTCCCCTAATTTCTTTGAATCAAGGAATAAAGCAAACCTTTCCAAACAGCGGTAATAGCGGTAGTTAAAGCAATTAACGGCGAGTGTGGTTACTCGGGTTCAATCCGAGCGGCGGCGGCGGCTGCACAGAGGGATGTGACAATTAGTTGAGAACTGGTGACACACAGGAGGGGACTGAGGGAGGGGACGCTGCGGTTTGAAGTACTTCATAGAAGAGAGAATATGTAAGTTGTTGTGGGTGCTGAGTTAAACCGGGCGTATTACGAGTAAGTACTAGGGATGCCGAAGTCGGAACAGTCGTAAACCTTCGCTGGGTTATTATATTAGTCATCTGACTTTTTTTTATTTAGAGATAGGGTTCGACCACTACCTTGCCTGATGGAAAATCAAAATCTAAGCATTTATTTTAAGTAGGCCAGTTACAGGCACTTTTGAATTGTGAAAGATAAAAAAAGTAATTTAACACTACAAAATTATGGTGCTATAGTCCCAGTCACAAGACATAATAACTGTGAAAGTACCGTAGATGCCCATTCCAAAGCGTAGATCTCTATGGAGAAGAACGGGCAAGAAACTTCATGAACACTCTTTTTAGAACGCCAAAATTATAAAGCGATTATGTGGTCGAACGTGGAGCACGCTTGCCTAGAAGTAACCTATTCACTCTTGACTTAAAGACCCCAAGGTTGTAGCTATCAGGGAATACAAACTCCGGCAGGAAATTCCGTACACCTTGCCGTTCATCTTGATGTTCGATGGGCGTACAGTTCGAGAGGTCAACAACTGCTAGTGTGTGGCAACGTTTTCTTAAGACTTTAAAAATGCCTCGAACAGACTGGATACAGAAAGCTAAGGACAAAGTATTGTGTCGCCGACGGTGCCACGCGGTTATCTGTACTGAAATCTGTTTTAGTATTCATTTCAGTGCAGTTACAAAGTTGTAAAATATCTTATTACAACATTAACGCAAGTCTTAGGAATATTAACACTTAATTCATATCTAAAATAGTTAAGACCCCTTTGAGTACTTTAATTAGAAGTTAAAGTATACCCTTATAAAGCTAATTAGCAATTAAGTGAAAATAATAATAATAATAATAATAATAATATTTCACAACTATCACACAACGCCATCTAGTCCCAAGCTAAGCAGAGCTTGTGTTATGGGTACTAGACAACTGATAAACATACTTATATATTTCTAAATACATACATATTATAGATAAATTACACCCAGACACAGAACAAATGATCGTGCTCATCACACAAACATTTGTCCTGGGTGGGAATCGAACCCACGACCTCCGGCATAGCAGTAAGGGTTACTAACCACTAGACCAACAGGCCAGTCAAAAATGAGCTGTTAACTGTTACAAAAATCTCGCAATCCTTATGAGATCTCATTTATAACTTACAGTTATGAATATAAAAGTCGTTATTGTTCCAAACTTATCTCTTAACATAACACAGTAATCGAGTTATGAGAAAACTTTAAGTAGATTGTTTTAAGTCGAGTTGAGATTGTTAAGAAACTTTTACGTGTGTATTCTGAATGTGAAAAGAACTTAAATTTCTCTGCTTTTTTCATATTTTTGCTTTTATTTACATAAATACGAGTAGGTATATTACACAAGCGCCTTTATCGCACATTTGACCGTTGTTAAGAATTTGACTGTAATTTACAACGTCAAGATAAAATAGAAATACAAAGAGCAAATTATTATAACTTTGCCTTACACAGTAAATTAATATTCTGTTGAATTTTTAACCCTCGGTTCAGCACGACTGACGAGATTTCGGATATTTTACTCATACATATGGCTCTTATTTCATTTTACCATTAAATCTAAATTAAAATACTAGTTAATTCCGGTCATTAGATGTAATAAAACATACCAAAGTCATTGAATTTTCAACAATTAATTGACAAGCCAGTTTAAAGAGAATGCTATTTACAAATATCCGCATAAAATATTTAGTTTTGGATATAAATCGTCACAGTCGTAGAACAAAGACGGTTCTGAAAATCAGTAACTTTACAGTACGGCGCTTTAAAGTTTTCTAATGGAGTTTAAGGGTATATTTTAGAAACCGCTGATCCGCTAAGCTTGAAATTTGGACATGTTGTCCTGTTTCTGAACTTTTATAATCTGACCAACAAGATAAATTCCTAAAACGGCTAAATTTTATAAAATATCATTGTTTTATGAAAACTTGTGTGTCGTATGTTATCATACGTCGTTGTTTTGCGGATTTTTCTCGTAATTACATGACGCAAAGTGGTTTCCGTCGTTGTTCTAGGAAAATCTGCACAAAAAAAAATAATATTATAGGACATGCAATATAGCATAAGAGTTAAATAAAAATAAGTTAACGTATTAATTAGTGCAAAGCGAAGGCCACGCGCAACCTTACTCAGAACATGGGCGGAACTAACAATCCGACAGGCGCACACGGGCGTAAGCGGGGCGCGGGGGGCAGAGGGCAGCGTAGTACACGGGCGTATAGAATATTACGTCATTTTACTGCGTTAGGAAATCAAATCCGTCAGTATTCCTAGTCAGTATCTCAGTTATTTTAAATAATATTTAAAAAAAAGAGTTATTGGCTAATAAAGCACGGCTTTTAAGCTCATTTTACGTAAAAAAGCAAAAATTGAAAAAAATCAAAACCGTCGTTGTTCTACGACTACGACGAAATAATAGCTTGGCTTGCTTTAATGCCGTCAGTGAATACATTCAGACAAGTTCTAGAACTATATTACCACACGGTATATTAGAATGATAGCTCTGCGATCAGGCTCAATGTACCAAATTAACGAACACGTACAGTACTTCCACGTTATTACAGGTAACTAATAGTCTACCCCTTTACATAATAACTTGAAACACGGCCGTCGTAAAAGATAACTAAGGGATTAATTACGTCAGAAGTTAACTAGCAGTGTCCTCACATAAACATTTTACGATCACTAAACCAGCTGTCAAGTATTCATTGTGTCATTAGGAGGAGGTAGGACGGCGCGGCGGTTTAAATATCTGTTTAAGAATAATTCCTGTTTAAATTCAGACATACCTTTGCCTGTACACACGAAGAGTTCCGTACCCTTTTCTTTAAAAACCCTTAAATAGGTATTTAAGTGAAATTTTTACTACATCGTCTCAAACTTTTTCGTCTGTGTGTGCATGTCGCGTGACGGTCGGCCGCGGAGTAGGGATAAAGTGAAAGGCGCTCGTCAGAGTAGCCGAGGCCTATATATGGCGGCGTCTATAGTTCGCATCAGCTGTGAAAAAGTTTCACTTTTACCGTGTTTTCATAAAACCACACAATCCTGTTTTGTTTTTTTTTTTGTATTTTTTTTCATGGCTGAAATATAATAAATAATAATAACCACCTCCACCATAGCCTTAAATTAATAGATCTTAAAGACTCAACCTACATTTCACTTCAAAAAGCTGCAATACTAAACACATGCAGAATAATCAGAAAGTTCTTGCAAATTGAGGATAACATCTCCCCTCACAACATTAATTCATCACACACACACACACTACATTGACCTGGCCACATTGGCCCGTTAATGTAGCTAAAACTAGCCTAAGAGCTAAGAAACAATACATGTTCACCAAAATAATAATAATAATATTCCACAACTATCAGACAAACGATAATATTGCGCATGTAGTTCTATCAAAACAATACTACGAACAAGTGCACACACGCGCCATCGATAACTCAGTCATTTAAATATAAACCTTATTCTTTAAACCACGGCGTACTTTTTACCCGACTACGGCAAAGCCAAAAGGAGGGTTATGATTTTGACCGGTATGTATGTATTTCCGTATAACTTACTCACACTAACAATTATCATTGTGTTTTGTCGCGACACGCGGGGGGCGGTACTACTCCCGCTCAAATACAACGGACGCACCACGCGACATTACGGCTTGATGAGGTATCGTTATGTCAGTTTTACATTGCTTGTCCATTCACTCAGTGATAGAGTGAGGTGCAGAGCAATGTATTTAAGTAATGAAAAACAAT
Organism: Agrotis clavis; assembly: GCA_954870645.1. Classification (NCBI taxonomy): domain Eukaryota; kingdom Metazoa; phylum Arthropoda; class Insecta; order Lepidoptera; family Noctuidae; genus Agrotis; species Agrotis clavis. The sequence goes on from OX940939.1 coordinate 21,458,925, forward strand.
ACAGTCGGAGTAATATAGGAAAAACAAAAATAAAGTAGTCCAAGTCAATAGCTGGCCAAAACGCTCAACATCACGTGGTCAACGACACGCCCCCTTGCCACTTCTCCTGTTTTTAATATTTCTGTGGTCGGGGCCGATACCACTGGGCCACCACTAACTGTATCTATATAGTGACATGAATATTCTACGTAATAAACAATTTATTTTCTTTAAAATAAATTTCAAGTACTAAAGTCAAAGAGTATTTTACGTCTGATATAGCCCTGTATGTTTCTAACAGATGTAAAATAAAAGTAGTTGAAAGCGGATCGGTTTTCAAAGTAGTGGCTCCTGAGAGACCAATATTGGCTGCAGTTAGTTTTTTTTTTTTTTTGCAAACTGAGCTCAGAGGCACAGGTATTGCTTTCAGTTATTGTTAAAACTCACTCGGAGAGTTCCGCTAGGTACTGCAACCTTTTTATATTCTTTACATACACATTGATAGTTTTTATTATACTTTTATGATTTATAGTACCTATTTCCTCATCATCCATAAAAACACAAAATACATATAATAATGTTCTACTAGGTTTTACTCCAATTTAAAACAAACATAGCATAAACACACATTTTGAAGCACATCTCAAGTTATCACTATAACTATGAAGACTGATTACCTCTCCTTACAGCGCTCATGTGGTGTACTGAGCAAAATGGATCGGTTGCTAAGCCGAGCTCGTGTAATGGAGTGCCCAGGCGGCCAGCCTGGCCCATTGTGTAATGGCACTGTCATCTTAAGTCATTGTCTGCGAAGGGTTGAAGAATTTTCATTGTTCTTCAAAATTGGAGTTGAAATTATGGAGATAAATCAAGAATTCTCAAGACGAATTCGTTCTGAAATTTTTCATTACGCTTTTGTTCTGCTCTCTAGGACACTCAGTGATCTGTATAATTACATTTTGGTTATTAACTTACGCAAAAGGGTCTTGAGATTTGAGTAGATAACATATTCAGAAGAAATGACTTCCAAAATTGGTTAACCTACCTACCTACCTTCAACAAAATAATTATATCGTGTTTAACCTGAAAACCTACTTGCATTTTAAATAGACTTGTGGGCAAGAGTTGAGATTTATATTTCATTTTCTCCATGTTTCTCCATGTTTCGTTTTCTACATTACGTTCACAATTACTAATTAAATTACATTTGGTGTGCAGTAAACAGGATTTCGGTTTGTTAATCCATTTCACAAGAACACTATAAATCTTATTTACTGAAGTTATTTGCACAAATTGAAGTGGTCGAGAGATGAATTGCTTATTAAGCCGTCTCCGCCACGACGCGGGGTACGATCGACCCCTCGCTGCTACTGAATGGGGTACAGAATCACCCCGCGCCGAAGGCTGATTGATTGGACCCCGTGAGTGATGGCGGCCGGCTATGGATAGTGTCTTCTTTATGGAGAGATGTAATTAAGCGTTTTGTGATTAATTAGAAAGGTGGGGGTTATTCGGTGATTGTGAATAATGATAGTTGGGTGGGTTTCCTTAATCGTTTCGGGGTAAATGCATTTACTTTGATTTGAATGTAATTTGGATTTTGTCTTGCCTGCTTTACGGAGATCATTTTTTAGATATGTTGGTCGATAAAATTAGAATACCACTGGCTGGATGCGTTCTAGTTAACGCCATAGCTTGACCAATTTCTTCTTGTATTCCAACAAAAATCTGTATTTTAAACATTCCCAATGCTCCAAAACGTAAAGTAAAAATCTTTCTACATTCTGTCTTTTCTTCCGTCAATAAAACCCGTTTCTGCGGTGCCATGCTACATGTGCTGGTGCTAACACATACGCAGAACAAGAGCTCTTGGAAAACTTGGGAAGGCCTTTCTTCAGCAGTGGGAAGAATAGTAGCATGATATTAAAAATTAAAGTCTTAATTGACACGGAATGGAGATACTTTCTCCATGTTTGTTTATGTGGTATCTGTAGTATAGCGGATAAGAATCAAACCTAAACTCTTAATCACTTACAACCGCTAAACAATCTCGATAAATAAACACACATAAATGAATTCAATCCTCCTATATCAACCTCCAGCCAATAATTCCGACATCTATGACCACAATAGGTACACAGACAGATGTTACCGAATCAAACTGTTTCTACCAATTGTCTCGCCTCACCGCGCCGCCTCGCCGTCCGACCACGGATCGATTGAAAGGATTTATTATTATTTGCGTACGCATTTGTTATTCAAAATGACATTAGGATAATTTCTAAGGGCTGCGGAAAAACAAAACGGGTTAGGGACCCTGTGTGGGTAAGACAGAAGGTACGTTATGATAATATTGCAATATATTTAGGAAAAGCTCTACGTCACTTTATGCTTGCAAAACCTCATGTTTTCGTATAAATTGGGAGGGATCCATCTCCTAGATTTCCGATAAGTTTTTACTGCGTTACGCCTGTGCGCAGACCATCCAGTGTTCCATAAATACAACTTCCACTAAAACATGAACGCATCGTGCAATCAACTACGCTATCATTGTTGTTGACTTGTTAATCTTGACGACACGACATGATCTAATCTTGTACTTCCTAAGCTCGGTACAACATAGGATTCAACCAATTCAACACCATGTGAACTGATGCTATTCCAGTTGACTGAATTAACAACAACCAATCATATTACTTGAGTGACATATTATGTTTGACAATAGAAAGGCTATGCACCCAGAGTATTTCCACTGTGGGAACGAGATGGCGATAGACAACTTGTATAGCTCTGTCTCTTTCATACAGCGGAACTCCTCTTGCTTTAAGACCTCATGGTAGGTCCGCTGGTCATTTCTACGCTTCTCCAAGGTCAGCGGTCTGTGCCTGGGCAGCGCTGGATTTTGGGCACTGGAGCCTGAAAATATCTCGGCAGTCAGTCTTTCACAACAGGCGGTGGTATTTGAAAATCTATCATCTAATAAAGAGGAGCTCCTTGCAAAATATTGATAGCAACATTAGTCGATCTTCAACGTTAAGCTAAGTTGGTCCGTAGACGGGTGACCATAAATACATACCAACTTTCTTCTGTGCCTCAGTTTCAATATTTAATAGTCATAACAGAGGCCGTATTATGTATACGTCTTAAAACCAGGCTTGTTCCAGTGAGTGAACGAGATGGCGCTAGACAACTTGTGTAGCTCTGTCTCTTTCACTCACTAGAACAAGCCTGGTTTTAAGACGTCATACTACGGCCGCAGATCGGTACTATGAAAGTCTGACAATGATTACCAACAAACCAAATTGGAGGTTAGACAGGAAAACTCTCCATCTAACGTAGGTACTGCTGCAACCGATGAGACCGGAAGTAAACCCCAGCATTATTCGGTAAGAGCTAAAACATGGCGAATCTAACAGCTAACGCTTACCATAGAGAAACAAAGTAGAGTGTAAATTAGACCTTCTTTACATTTTCCATGGTGCTATGCTAATGATTGGCCGGTCGGTCGGTTGGGTTGGCGCGACCGACAGCTTGAACAAGGAAACTGACGGCCAGCCAACGTGGCTCGAGCGAATTGAATTAATAATTCATGAGCAGCGGCTAAGATACCCCCAAGCCAGGCCCGCCATCACGGACAGGATTTAGCTTCTTTATTTGAAAAGCTTTTGCACCCCACACTTTTAAAATTGGATTTAAACTGAGAAGTTGAAGGGTAGGTAATGTGATGTGGGAAATGTGCTGGAATCTGAAAGTTACATACGATCTCCTTATGTATGAAAACTATTTCAAACTATATTTATGGTCGGAAGTTGTGGTAGTAGTATAAACATAAGTCCACATACAACAGGCACAAAAATTTATAAATGCATTCCATCATGACTTACCCACACTCATAAATAAGCCAAAACAAATATTGTGGGATAATGAAATCAATATACAATAATCCAAAACTAGAATTCAAAGACATAGGTACTGTGACGTAGACACAACTTTTCGGAGAAATAAAGCAGTGAGAACAGTCTCCTTGAGCTGATTAACGTCAGATAACTTAGCTAATCTTTTAGTTACAACACAATCGAAACAAAATACTTACAGACTAATCTGACGTTCATTGTACAAAGATAGCTAACAGATTAACCATCGGAAATAGAAAAAGAAACGTTAAATGAATGAATCCAAAGAACAAATCTCACAAAGACAAAACATAAATATTTATAGTTTGCTAGATGTGTGTACAGTATTAGGTGACTCCTTGTCTAAAGGATTTGAGCCTAATCCCCTCAACTGGGATTAGGGACAGAATGTGGAACATCAACAACTGTGTGGAACAAATACATTGTTCTGTTGTGCTCCAGATTAGGGGAATCAGAGGAAAGGATTGCTAACTTATAAACAGTTTCAGTAACATCGGGATTTGTTCAAGTTGGAGTAACGTCAAGTAATTTCGGAGAGGAAATTAACTTCGCTCTAAGTTATTTGTTCGCAAGCATAAAGGAATTACTACTGCTTCGTTTAGCGATTTGGGTAACTGTGAAATCCGTTTTGGAATTTAAAAACTTTAATCTGAAGTCATTAAACATTACCGCACACTGTTTTCTTCTATATCCTGTGTGCGTTTATTTAAACTCACACAGATAAAGAGTCAGAATTGGGACAGCAAGAACCAGACAAGTATTTGTTCTTGTTAGCATCAAATCAAAACACCCATTACTTGTTAATAGCTAGCACACCACAATGCATGGCCGCTGAGAAACGAGCTAGAGAATTGTTGAACCTTTAATCTTGAAGAAACCACAGCGGGGTTTAAGTAATTTATTCTTTAAGTCTATTTATTTTTCCACACAAAAGTACTAAAAGCATTCAATTAACTCTGTAAACCATGTTCCTCTGCCCACGCTGCCATCTTTCTTAACCTCGTGCTAGAGATTAATTTCCAGACCGACTCATCTCTGGTAATCTATCTTCGTTTACATTACAATATTTTTATTAGGCCAGCCCTAGGGCGTAGGCGTCTAAGGTAATTAAGTTCAAAGGATAACATTAAATGGACTAGCTGTAATACAAGAAAAACATTTTTAAAGGTTTTGTGAAGGAAAACTTGAATTTAACAAAATTGAACATCTTAGTAGAGCCTGGGTTTAGCCAGCGGTTTCGCCCGCGTGGCTGGCGAAATTCATCCCACGGGAACGTAAAGTCGGCATAAAGATAGACAGCTAGCGCGCTTGCTGTCAGCCAATATTCGGAGATCAATGGGTTAAAAGCGTGGGACTAGTCGGCAGGGAATTGATTAAATTATAACCCTTAGTAGTATTAGTAGTAGTAGAGCAGTGATGGCTGAGTGGTATCGGCCTCGACTTACGAGTTGTAGGTCGTGGGTTCGAACCCAGCCAGGCGCATTACTTTGTGTAATTTATTTCATCACCACTGCTCTCAAAACGGTGAAGGAAAACATCGTGAGGAAACCGGCATGTCCTAGAACCAAAATTCGAAGACATCATGTGACATCTACCAACCCGCACTGGGCCCGCGTGGTGGATTATGGCCCACTCCCTCTCACAGAGAGGAGGCCTGTGTCCCAGCAGTGGGTATAGGCTGATGATGATGATGATGATTAGTCATGTTTTTTTTTAAATAGAATCAGCCAAATATTAAGTTAGGTTAGGTAATTAATTAAGGCCTGTAATCCACCAGTATTTTAACTTATAATATAAACTTAACACCTACATACTTTTTAATTTCGGTTCCTTTCAAGTGTATTTCATTATGTACTTAATGCAGAGCGATTTGGCTTGACCGAAAAGCCACTGAAATTGTCAACAGCCCCAGAATTAGTCCAGCATGACAGCCGTTTTGTAGCCGACTATAGTCGATCAAAGTCATATTCGAGTCTTACCAGGATAGCAGAATTATGAAAAGCAACTGTCTAGTCATCCAGGATATATACACATTGAGTGAGGCTTGCACGCTCGGTCACGAAACACAACGGGAACCACATAAGTGAATGCTGTATGAGGTAAGCTTTACAATATAGCAATTTCCCTTATTAAATTCTGTACAACACGGCACAGTGTAATGAAACCAACCAAGAACCGGCCAAAGTGGATATAACGGAAATATAAACACCATACTAATGAATAAACAAACCCAAAAAACTAATCACAATGAAAGCTTCTGAATAAAAACTGCACAGTCATTTTCATGTACCAGGAAAACATAGCCCTCAAGAGTAGCAGCAAAAGCCACCACGTATTCCAATTTTGAACAGCTCTGCTATTCCGGTATAAACAACTAAGCAAACTTGATGAGAGGCTTGGAGACGAGTCGTCGGGTAGGTACCAGGGCAGCAGCAGTGCGGCAGAGCAACGAGGACAGATGCGCTCGTGTAATGAGTGGCTTCCTTCGCTTATTACTTGCTGTACAGAATGCCAGAGAAATTAAGGCCGCTGCGTGTCACACCGGAGTTTGTTTATTACGTTGACTTCCTTCTTTCCCCAGAAATTAAAAATCAAACAAGGTAAGAATAAGAACGACTTCAACATTTGTGTAACTGCTGAAAAATATTCTTTGAAAAATATCAATTCACTTTTTGTATATAATTGTTAAGGATCAATAAAGGTATTTTTACCATGACTAGTGAATATCGATCGTAATGCTAATGATCTATGACAGTGATAAAGTTCAGCTCACATCGAGCGAAACCTCAAACAATTTCATGTTACAACACGGTGTGTAAGGCGGTCAATGTATGCTCGTTGATAATTGGACTCGTTAATTTTCATTTTTAAAGTCCCTGTGCAAATGGCTTTGTAGTTAAGTTTAAATAGTCTTTTTACAAGAGAGCAAAATGATTGCTTAATTTACAAACATTCTACTTTAAAGTGGAAACAAAACTATTTACATTGTTCGTACATTCCTTGAAAATGAAGCTTCATTTTGTTACATTATGTTGGTACTTGTATATTAAATTGTCATTTGTTTTCTGTTATTCGTATATAAAATCTGGACCATGTTGAGTTTAAGAGTAATACTTGGAAGGTCAACGTCCAACTATTAAGTTATCTGAAGAAGACAAAATGAACAATCACTACTTATGCTTGTACAAAAGTAAATACAAGTTGATTTAGAAACTAGTGAAAAGACGTAAAGTTGTACAAGAATCACTTGTTATCGTATAGCTCTATAGAGAAAACGAGAGACGTCAGGGATCCACGTTTATCTAACCTATTTACTGGTTAAGGACGAGTTTCATTGGCAGGGACACGATAGTTTATGTAATAATTTCTTGTAGCATCTCGGTAGCTACTGTTATCTTAACACTATGTATTTCGTCAAAATATCACGATGATAATGACGGTTATAGCTGAAGTTCATTGAAATAAAGACGTGAAGAGCTGATATCAAGCCCAACGTGGACTGATACTCAGAATGATAAAGTAGGTTATTTTCAACCTTGGAAGAGGAAATCTGCGGCATTTAAATCTTAATTTTAAGCCATTCGACCCATATTTATTTACACTTTTAATACTTGTACATATTTTTATTAACATGTCTAAGTTATTTTATTGTTTTCAGACGAAAGAAAAATGAAAGAATGGCACGTGGTGGCGTTCTGTATCTCTAAGTATGCAATTAAATAAGATTCTACCCTCAATCAAATGTCACAGTTAACAAGACGTCACCTTTAGTCCGTAGGTTCAGTAATTGAGTTGAACTAAGGTTCGTCCAGTAATCGTGATAACCGTTTGGTTAGCGGTCAGTCCGTGGTAATCGCCCCGTAATGCTGCGCCTTGAACAGGGACGAGGAGGTGGTACGTGGCGACTTCGTATTAGAGCGGGTCATACATGAGACGACTGTGAAAAAAAGTCGCAAGCCTTAGAACCTGCGGGTGGCGAGTAATGGGCGACTCGCTGGGCGACCATGGACCATGCCCGGGTCGACGGCGCGTTGTGTTCCACGCTCGCCTCAAAGAGTGTCAGCATGATGACGGGGGCCCCTTTAGAGTGCCAAAGCCTCCCGTGGTCACGAATTATCGTGACCCCAGAACGTAGAGGGCTATTGAAGGAAACCGTGGATTTTAGTCAGAACGAGTTTGATAGTCCCTCCCGCTCTTAAAATAGAATTTAAAATAAAGCCTTAGTATCTTAGAAATATTCTCCGACTAGCCATATGTCGTAAAAATGACTTAGAGCACCCCGACTCGGACAGGTTAGGTTAGTTTTGTTTCATTTTTTTTAAACCGTTTTTATGATATCACAATAGACCGTAACAAGGATATTACCGAAGCCGTAGTTGAATTTACCGTAGGTGAATTATCCATAAGGTAAGTATTTCGTACATTAGTTACTAAAAACTTATGTGAAACGACCATTAGTTATATATCGAAGGTAGTTATTTTGATACGTAATTCAACCAGCCTGTCTTGACATTTTCGAACACAATATGAAAAAAAAATACAGTTTGTTGCAGTCGTTCGAAAGTAATGCGCATACTGACAGACTTTGCGACTTTGTTTCATAATCATGGTAAGACAAAAATAGGCCAGCAATTTACATTTCGGCTGATATGAAAACAAAAAATAATTATGTTAAATTATCTAACGGGGTATCGTAAATACAATAGTTGTGTAAAGTCATAATATGCGATTAGTCGTCAGATCCACAGCGAGCTTTTCAAAGGAAATTAGTTTAATGAACACGCCAGGGGTTAACGATGGTAAACACGCATTTAGTATAACATACAACGTATAACATAGAACGTACCTGCGTAATGGCGCCGTCAAGTAATATGATAGTGATGCGCTAATGGACTGTTTGCAGCGGGTTTAGTGATGTGCTTAAGGCAAATCGGGGTAGGTTTATGAAGGATTTAGTTACATTGTTATAAGTAAGACCTACTATAAATGATTAAGTCTTCCGGGATGTTAACAAAAACATTCTATTCGCTTCTATTTTCGACTCATCTTTTTAAGCTATATCTTGCAAAACATGCCAAATCTTATGTGAAAACAGAAAACACATTCAACGATTGCGTTACCTACTATCGAACATTCACGAACTCTTCATCAGATACAAACAAAATCACTCAAGATCTGATCACCACACAGCACTAACGTTAACCACGTTACCATAGCAACCGCGAGTCAAAGGGTAATCGCATTAACCGCTCGCGGAAGCTCGTCCGCCGTCCGTCCGCCATCCGTCCGGCCGGACACGGGAAATTCATTCACTTAAAATAATATTGCATTTTTGATGCACACATTTTTCCAAAGTTTATTTAATTATGAGAGTGAACTTTACTTAATTGAATTGTGAACGTGTTTAACGTTATTCGGGAATTAATAACACTATGAAAAGTGTTGACTGTCAAAATTAATCTGGGTCTGAAAATAACGGAAGAATAAATTAAAATATTGGCAACTATTTTAAGAGCACCTGTGATACAGCAACCTTTTATTTTGTTTGAGCACCTCGTGTTGCATCGACCGCATTAAATGAAACAAAGGCAGACATATTATTATGATTGCAACGTAAAATTCAATTGTTCATTTGTTTCATCGTTGTTGCAATACAACTGTTGGTGTCGGCCCTAATAATTGAATTCCTGATGTATTGCACCGCTCCAGTACAATCTATCTAGCTCTGGCACAAACTAGGATATTTCCAGCGCCGCTCTACAATTTACTGCCGATACAGTAGTTTTACGCCCGACAGTGATGTAGCACGTATTTTTATTAACTTTTTGGGCTCATTTGTATCATTGATGCATGGTTAGTACTAACAGTACGATTGTTTAGAGATGTATTGCACGGGAATCAATTGTTCAATGAGTTGGGAAATGCGAGAAGGTTTTACGACTTCTTTGTTCACTGTTCTAATAAATTATTAGATAAAGTTGGCTACTGCACATTTGGAGTTAAGTACTGGTATCCTTCTGGCAACATAATCAGTGTACCTACCTACATAATTATGTTTCCTTCCACTTTTGGGCTATAATTATATCAGCTTTGCAAGAGATTGGGCTGTATTTCACCATACGTGTCGAGAACTGGTTTAGAGAAGTCACAGATGTCTTTAATTTTATAATTGTGGCTATTCCCTAACGAAATATTCTTTCACCGAATCTAATAAAGGATAGCAAGCAGTCTTTTGAAAGTGTGTCTCGATCTCTAATGATTAAACATGTCAACTTTCCAGCTCTAATACAATATTCTAACAACTTTACAATTATTCTTGGGTATATCTGGTATATTCATGTCAAATTACAGCTTTCTAGTACTACAGCTTTCTAGTCTAGTTATAGTAAAATTATAAGGTTTTGTTTTTAAAAATTCAGACATAATAACACCTGCACCGTGTATCGTAAAGATTTTTGAAGAAAGATACATTTCGTTACCATAAAACGTTCAAAGAGGAAAGAAAGATTCGGCCTCGACAAGTGGGTTGCGATTACCTAATTGGTAAGTCGTCTGGAGTACTTATCCAGAAGACGTGGGTTCGGTCCTACTCGTAGCTGAATATTTCTTTCCTCAAAAATCTTAAGCTATAAGGATTTCCTGTAGACTACGGAACCCTAAAAAAGTTTAAATCAAGCCATGTGCATGAAGAAGTCCAAACAAATGGTGCACGGAATCTGCCTCACAAAAGCATAGTAATTTTCGGTGAAAACTGTACCAACTAGCACCGCCAGTGGTTTTTGTATTAGCATACATGTAAATGGATTTGTATGAAAGTTTGTCCAGGTGGTGGAAGGTATAATGTATGACTCACTAATTTACTACGATTCTGTTCAGGGTAATTAAAAAAAAATAAGCGTAGTTTTATAATATGGAGACGATTCTGGGGTTTGAATACCGGTAACTTTACCATAAGAACAATATTGTTCCGTGTTACCTCGGGGAATATTACTTAGTACCTAAGGTAAGGTTATTTCTTTGAAATGAAACCAAATTATATTATTTTATAAAAATTTATGGAGGTCATCATCATCTTCCTGTCCTCATCCCATTTTACTTAGGGTTGGTGTAACACGTTTTTTTCTTCCATTCTCCTTTATTAGACGTCGTTACAGTATCATTTAAAAAAAAATACAAAAATACAAATACAAAAATATTTATTTCATCTAAAACATTGTGTCATACATAAATAGAGGCAGCTCCAGTAAGTTACAGAAGTACTTGTGTCGGAGCTGTCTCGCTCTTCCCTAATGTGCTATCTTAACAATGAAAGTAATGAAGCTAAAGTTTTTGTAAAAAATAATAATAATAATTAAGCAGCTCTAGATGTGTGTGGAGTGCATGTGTTGTGTGAGGAGTGTATGTGTTTGTGTGCGTGTTTGTGTGCGTGTTTGTGCGTGTTTGTGTGTGTGTGTGTGTGTGTGTGGGTATCCAGCATGTTAATTGTTAGCTCACCCTAATCAGCATGTTTTCTGTATCTTCATATGTTAGGGATCTCAACCAATCAGTTATCGTTTTTTTACAGTCGTATAGCAACAAAGAATATATATCACAATTTAGATTGAGTTTATTACAGATATAGGTGGATTGTGTAACATACTGTCGTCTGGCAAATGCTGATCGTACCCCTGGAGAGTAGGCAACAATATCTTTACGCCTTCTGGTTTGGGTTGCTGGGTCAAAGGGAAGACATTTATGCAGGGTTAAGGTCACATTTAGAATGTAAAGTTTTCTAATTGATAACAGATTACTGACTTTATAGAGGTCTGTTGTAGGGAACCTAAATGGTTTAAAATACATCACCTTTAAAAGTGATCGCTGCGTTCTTTCCAAATCGAGGTATTTAATTTTGGAAGCTCCACCCCATATCGGAATACAATAAGTCATTACGGATTGCGCCAGAGCGATATATACCTTGTTTATAAGTTGCGCGGACATAACATGACGTAAAGTTTTGAATAATAATAATAATAATAATAATAAATAAATTCTTTATTGCCACAAAATTTTACAACAAATAATTGATCAAAAAATTTGAACACCCAAATGAGCTTCCTGATCCTTTTCATGAGCACTTCAATGTGAGGGTGCCATGAAAGCCGCTGGTCAATAATTAAGCCTAAATATTTTGTGGATCTGACTTGTTGAATATTCTGGCAGCCACAGTTATAATCATTGGGGGTTGAATTTTGACAAACATGTACGGTAATGCTAAAGTCAGTTCCAGGCTGTGATCTTTGGCTTGGGGAAAAGCAAATAAAATTAGTTTTACTGGTATTGAGGGTTAAGAGATTTACTCTAAGCCACTCAGCCAACCTAATAAGTCCCTGTTCAGTTATAGTTTTCACATGTTTCCATGACTTTCCCGTAAAAACAACCGCAGTGTCGTCAGCGTATGAGAAAATTCTCCCTCCATTGATCTGCATATTGCAAAGGCTGTTTATATAAATTAAAAACATTGTAGGACCCAAAACGCTCCCCTGTGGAACTCCGTAGTAGACATTCCCTTCAACACTACACAAGTTACTGACCTTAACCACTTACTTACTTTACTCCTTTTTCTTCCATATCATTACTTATACAACCCATCCATCTTTTTTTGGCCTTCCTCTTCCTCTCCATCCATCAACATTGTAGTATAATTACTAAATTAATTTTAAATAGGTTTTTTTTAATCATAATCTTCTTATTTCAGGTAGCCAGTGTTAGTTATTTGCCGTTGCCTACGGTAGGGTGTGCCGTGAATAGTTATACAATTTATTTGCTCAGTAATGTGTATACCTCACACATTACAATATTTTACTTGAGTACTACCTGGTATTTTGTACTTTCATCTGTGTTTTCATTCACAAACATACAGCCTTACTAATACTGTATAATAAGTATATAAGTATGTTATGTACGCATGTTATGTACGCGGAACAACCACAAAGTGTCAGACTCCATCAGTAACCTGTCATCTATCATCGTCATCTTATTCACACAACATTATGAACACGTGTGTGTGTGAGTTCAAAGAAAATGCCAACAAAAGAGAATTATTTATATACCTTAACAAAATAATATCTTGTCAGGTTTAGACGAGTCTAATAACGACTAATATTATTTTCAGTAATAGGTTCATTCGCCTCTACAACGGATCTATGAAACAAAATCTTGGAGTTTCTTTAACTTTTTGTTTTCAAATGTAAAGGAATTAATAATGATTTACATTTCAATTCTGATTTATTTACCCTCATGCATAACATAGCCTAAAGATTGCTTAAATAAAAGTTGGATTTTTAAAGAAGCATTTTAATTTAAAATAGTTTTACTCAAAAATGCTTTTTACTTTCTTGTAATAATATTAATTTATGAGAAAGCCAAGTTTATTTTTGATCAAAAAGTAAAATAATACTTGTATTATTTATAAAATCTTGACATAAACATGATAGTCTATTATTTTATTGGCTATTATTTTAAGGAGCGAGCTCGTCTGGCAGGCTATGACAGAATCTCAAATATTTTCTTTTACTAAGTATATTGGTATTTTTATTACATTACTAGTTTGATAGCTGCAGGCCACGTTATTAAGTGCGTATTATTTATGTTGGTTACGAATTATATTTGTAACAAGTTATGTACGCGACTTAAGGAAGGTGAAAGGAGGGAAAAAGAGGCCCTTGTCTTGCCCTGTACGAGAGTGGGACAACGATTTTCTTTTATAACTCGGGGAATAATGGTTTTGATTTCTGTGGTCAGATTTTATCTTAACTTTGTTGAACTAAAACATTATAACATCAGCTATAATGTCAGTGAAAGACTCGTTAACATCGAGCCAGTCATTTTGAAGAATAACGAACAAACAGGTTAATTTACTGATTAAAGCGATGCAAGACACACGTGACTTGTATCACTCAACTTCTTTTCTAATTTTTTTTACAGTTTTTTTGGGGTATGATGACAAATAAAACATAAGGCAATCGACCACAGATTTGTCCATTCTTTGGTGTTCACGAAGAATAACTGTCTCACTTTGAACTTTTGAAGTTAAACACTACAGTGAAATAAAATATTCGAGAGATAGTGCTAAAGAAACCAGTATCCATATTTTAACACAGTAAAGTAAGTGGAATGTTTAAACGAAAATCATTTAAATAGTTCCCAACAATTTTACACACGAACAAAAGAGAATTCTCACTAATTTCAATAAAAACGGGCGAAGTTCTCGCAAACACCGTCAAACAAAGATTATGTAAATTAGGGTCGGCCCAAACTAACGCGCCAACTTCTAACAACTTATAGTTTATTCAGCTTCTTGTTATTTCAAGTTACGCCAAAAATAACTACGTTCAGGTGAATATGGCGAGAGTTTAATCCATTAAAAATATAGTACACTTTGCCCGTGACTTCGCTTTGCATTATGGTTGGAATTTTGCGACGGGATTTAAAATATTACTTTACCATGGAGTGGCTTCTGAAAAAGGTTCTGAAATTGGATTCGGAGTTCCGAAGATTATAAATCACTAGTTGTTGCCACCGGCTTCATCCGCTACAACTCTAATATTATCTCACGGGGACATAAAATCGGAATAAAAATGTCTTAATACAGGTACTAAACTATCTGTGTAAGTGAATCATCTAAATCCGTTCTGTAGTTTTTGCGTGAAAGAGTAACAAACAAACATCGATCCATCCACCCATCGGGCGTTTTTCCATTAGCCGGCCCGGCAGCGGCACCGGCGACGGCGACGGCGCCGTGCCGGTGCCGGGGAAGCAAAAATGTATGAAAACGCATGGCTCGCTTTTGCACTTACCGGCGCCGGCGCCTGCCCGGCGTTGAGTCCTGCCGGCACCGTCACCGTCGCCGTGACAGCAAGCTTCCCAGTCGGTGCCGGCCCGGCAAATCCGCATGTGTATTGTATATGAATTGCAGCCGAGTACGTGTGAACGCGCGGGTGGGTAGAAGACGCGGGACGGGGTAGGAGGATGCGGAACAGAGGGAGAGAGACTCGAATTTGGTTTGTGGCACATAGTACATAGAGGACACTACGCGGTGTAGGTATGAAACGGCACGCACACACGCGCACACCGCGGGCGGTGTCGCTACATGTGGCTGCCGCGCGCCGCCTCCGTATCGTAATTATTTTTCTTACGTGTAATCACGTACAAGTAAATAAAGATAATAAAATATGAAGACAAGCAAATACTGTATAACGTTTGGTTGCCTAAACGACAACAGTGATAAAGGCCTCGCGTTTCATAAACTACCGCGTGACGTCGAAAGGTGAAAGTATCGAATGTTTATGATTAGTGTTTTTCCCACATAATGTTTATGAATCTAGGGTTAATTATTAATTAACTACCTGTTGTGATGTGCTTATTTATTATGTCATTCAAGTACATACGTTCCGCTGAACTGATCATGGTTAGGTAGGTTACAAGTTTGGAAATGTGTCGAGATACTCGGGGGGTGTGAGCCTACTAGACGACCGAGATAAATAGACGAATATCAAACCTGACATCACTCTCACTTACCTTATCGCTCGGTAGAAAGTAGAAAGATGTTTGCGTTGTTATTTACTCACGTTCAAACTCAGAAAATGGCCACACTATGCATTCAAGGTCAGCGATCGTAATTCGTTGCGCGACTTTTTTTACCATTTACAAGGACTCACAACGCAGGGCCTGTGACGTAGGGATGGCAATCACAGATCGATTAATCGAAAAATAGATTTTTGGAGCCAAAAAGATCGATTTTATAAATCTATTTATAGTACTGAATTCAGTGAATCGATACTTCACCCTTGAAAATCGACATTCGTTTTTATTTTTGCTATAAACCAAAAAAGTACCTACTTACAATTTATTAATTGAATGTACCCATATTTTTTCTTGTTATGTTTTTACATTTTTATATTCTAATGAGTTTTTATGCTTTCTATATTCTAATACTGTGTATTTCGTAATTCTAATTTGCATAATTGTCCTTAACCTTAAATTGCAGTAATTGGCTGTTCACACAGCCGTTGTAATTTGATAAATAAATAATAAATAAAATTATAGAGTGCTGCCGGTTAAGGGTCTATAGTACTTCAGTATAATTTTACTCGCTCGCACTTACACGTACCACGCACTATTGCTTGCTCTTTCTTTTAGCTGTCTACACGCAAATCTATTTATTTTACGGCGAAAAAAAAGGAAATTCAAAAAAGTAAATAACATAAGACCTGCTTTATAGTTAGTATAAAAAGTTTCATGATCTAATTTTAAGTATTTTCTGATTGCCAGCGTTTTATTGTTCAATTTAGAGGTGACTTTGGGATTTTATTCTATCGAGAAAATTTTATGGAATCATGTTTTCGCCAAACATAAGACCTCACATTAATCCTCAACTTTACCATATATTTATTTCAAAATTAATGCTGTAGTATTTTCGACGTATCACAGGTTTCTGCTAAGCCATTTGAGGTAGTATAGGCTCTTAAAGGGTTAATTATTCAAAAACTCGCGTGGTGGCTGTATGTTTGGATTCCTTCGCCTCTCTTTAATAAAAAAGTAACGTTTGTTTGTAATCTTTGTCTTTCTTTTTGTATTCTGTGACTGACATTTCTTGTTGCGTCATCAGTCATCATTATTCATTAAAATTCATTTGTTTGTTGTTGTAGAATCTGTGTGTCGTAAAGCGAAATAAATACTGATTTTTATGTAGTGTTTGTTGCAGTATAATAACTACTTATTTGTAAACCAATACATTTAATAAAGGCTTTAAACAATAAAGCCTAACACTTCAAATATTTTTAAATAATATTCTTTTTTGTTTTTGTAAGATGAAATGTTCAAAATATTACAAGAATAGGTAGAAACGATACTATAATTATACATATATCATTATTTCTAACGTAAGGTGCCGTAGGTACTATGTATTAACATTCTGTGCTACCAATCGATAATGTATGTAGTATGTAGTAACGAAACCAAAAAGATTAGGCTGATGATAAAAAAAATCCCTGAAGAACATTTATGTTAATAGTGTAATATAACAAATGCATAAAATACACCTACCTACCCAACTGTGCCTTCTAAACTCGCAAGTCGCAACCCTAAGTGAGCTTGACCGGCAGCACACCGATAGCAACATTGTAATGCCGCGGCGTCGGATAAACCAAAATAAACTCTCGCGCGTAGCCATTCAGTACAATTTTGCTTGTGCACGGGAAGTTTAGGCTAATATAAAAGTAGGTGGGCGGTACGGCTGCAAGTTAAAATGTGCTTTATTCTTTCGTGCATAGATTTTACATTTGTTTGATTGTTTTTTGGAAGAGACCGATCTGTAGTAATCTGTGTTTGTGGTTCGTTTGGATGAATCCAAAATCCGTTGTCTCTGCGTTGGTATTGACGTCGTAGATGTAAAAGATAAGAGATAACAACATTATTGTTACATCTACACGTTGTACTCTACTTGTGGTCATGCTGAAGTCTATGTGAGTACTGTACCACTCGCCAGGCGACCGGCGTGGAACCGGCGCAGTGGAAAAACGAAGCCCCGGTGCCGGTGCCGGTGAAATGGAAGCAACAATGTACCTATGGGCTAGATATGAGCGCCGATGGCCAATTCCACGGCGGCGGCGTGGCCTGTATATTTTCACGGCGGCGGCGGCGTCACGGCGGCGCGTAACGGCCGGCCGTGCGCCTTAGTTTTTTATTTTTATTTGGGAGAGATTTCTTAAGAAGAAAAATGAAGAAAATCAAGTTGTTGTTAGGTACTAAAAACAGTTTTATAAAGAAACGTATTTGCTAATTACAATTTTAGTCTTCTATAATTACAGATTACGCATACTAAAAACAATCATTGTTTCAGTATTTTAAGATGCGAGACAGAGTTTTTAATCAAAGCACTATCTATTTTTTTATGTGAAATGGATTTGGTCTTGACCCTAGTTCTTTTTTTATCGTGGTAAAATCATCAAATGAGTCCTCCTACCCAGGGCAGGGCGGGAGGTACTGTCAGACTTGTACTGACTAAAATCCACGGTGTCCTTCAGTAGCCCTTTGTGTACCGGAGTCGCGGTATAAGTGTGTCCCACGACCCCGGCAGGCTTTGGCCCTCTAAATGGGAGGCCCCGTCATTGCGCTGACGCTCTTTGAGGCGCGCGTGGAACACAACGCGCCGTTGACCCGGGCATGGTCCATGGTCGGACAGCGAGTCTCCCATTACTCGCCACCCGCATGCCCGCGCCTACGGTGGCCGGAGGTCGTCCCGCGACGTCTGACGCCGTGGGCGTCTACCACTGCGCCGTGGGCGAGGGTTTTCCCATGCGCGTCCCGCCTCCTCCTTTGCGAGCATGACTGCTTCGCAGAACGAGGCGACTGCTTCCCACTCCATCTCGCCCCACAGCATGGCGGCGACCAATGTCGAGATTGTCGCCTATCGCCTGCGTCAGGACACGGCGGTGCTCTGCCCAAGCGGGGCAGTTCTGCATCGTATGCTCTACCGTGTCCTCCGGGCGGTCCTCGCACTGGTGACACCCAGACGTTTCCTCCCTCCTTATCCGACATAGGTACCTGCCGAAGCATCCGTGTCCACTGTCCGGTGAGGACCTGCGTCAAGCAGTAGGTGAGGATGCCGTGGGACCTATCCAGCTACTCCTCAAAGAGGGATCTTACCGCCGCGATTGCGGCGAGCCCGTTGACCCTAGTCTAGGTCACGAATGACTAAGACAAGGTTGACGATACCCAGAAGTAGGAGCCCTGCTAAGCGGGGCTCCGTCGATTTCTCTTGTGAAGGAAGAACTAGTTTTGCCTAGGCCAGACTAGTTTATCCTGAAATCGAGTTTGGCCGGTAATTTATACACTTGACGTGTAGAGCCGACTATACAATACACGTACCAGCATACTTGTACAAACCGAGACTTGCACAAACATAGAACAGTGACCATGTTAGGGACTTAAACCATGGCGTGATGTGACGCGATTTGATCGATTCCAACCACAAGTGAAAATGAACCTTGCCACTAAGAAATAATGATGCAATTCGATTGAATTGACGTCGTTGTGTCGTCCCTTAGAAATTTGTGCAAGTATCTTCCCACACACGTTTCAGTATACTTGCGCAAGTCTGGATTACCGCAAGTATACTGTAAGTGCCTTTTTACACGTTCCGGTTACCGGGTAGCCGGTACCGGTATGGCAAATTACGCCGGTACGTGTAAAAAAGCTATAGTACATGCCATACACTGCGGCGCCGGCTACCCGGCAACCGGAACGTGTGAAAAGGCACTAACTTGTCTGGCATAAGCTACGTAGTGAGTGTAGCAAAGAGGCTAGAGCGAACAAACGCCGAATGCCATCAGGACGCGCGTGCGAGCGAGAAAGCAAGTTGCGACTCGTCGTGGCGGCGCGCCGCGCGTTTTTTTCGGCGGCGGCGCGCCGACCGAATTCACGGCGACGGCGGCGCGCCGGCGCGGCGCTCATATCTACTATGGGCAGGACTCAATGCCGGGCCGGCGCTCGTGCCGGTAAGTGCAAAAGCGAGCCATACATTTCCATACATTTTTGTTTCCTCGGCACCGGCACGGCGCCGGCGCCGTCGCCGTTGCCGGTGCCGTGCCGGTTAATGGAAAAAAGCCCCCTCACGAACTTTCGCATACTTTAAGATATCCAAACTTTTGAAACCTTCCAACTTTATATATCTCTCTCTTCATAATAATATTTACTATAATAATAAAAAAGAACCTTTAATTATACCTATAGGTGTTCGACGTCTGAAGACCGAACGTAAAAAATATATATTTTAAGATAAAGATATTTTTACGTTAGGTATCCTTGACCTATTTCTCAGTATTCCGAATGTTGGAGCATATTATTTCAACTGAAAGGTTGTAAAAAATTATGTAAGTTGTTTTAATATTATTACTTTATGCTTGCTGAAATAAAAATAATATTAATATTTTCAAAATCTTTCTTGTTTCTAGTAGCTTCGAACGTTCCAAACTAAGTTCTATTCATTTTATATAAAACCAGCATCCGCCCGCGGTTTCACTCACGTTACGTTAGGCGTTTGGCCCTAGGGAGAACACGCCTCGTCATGTCAGGAGGAGCGCGTGTGACACGACGCCGCACCGTCGACTCAGACTTTGTTTTTAATCGGACGGCGAGCTACCCTATCACTCTCCGTCCGCAAGTCAGTGCCTACGGCTGTGAAACTACGCCGCGATGGTTGATGGCCTAGACGTCTCGGGAAGTAGAAGATGTCCTTTCCCTCACGCGTACCGACTGTTTCCCACTCCCCTAGCTTACCACTGAATCCCTGAGATACCTCCCACAACCACCTTGTCCGCTCCAGCGACTCCACATAACACCCTGTAGAAGACTACCGTAGGTCCGTAGCTCTATAAAATTAACACGTAAGCTAAAAATTTAAAATGTCACAACTGAACGGATTTTAAATGATTGATGATGATTTGGTACACAGACAGATTATGGGTACTTCTTCTGAGACAAAATTTTCGATGTCTGTGGGTATATTTCTGTAACCAACTAACAAAACGGCATGTAATATTTTTTTCTGTACAGTTTAGCTTTAGCTCTACCTGGGACAATTTATATTTTTTTAATAGTAGCTATCTAGATACAAAATAAAAAAATTTGAAGTCTGTTCTCCTGATTCATATAGGGCGTCCGTTTCCCATTTTCCGGAACAAAATGGTCGATGTCGCATTTTCCTTTTGATTCATCAACATAAATTAAAGTTATATCGAAAGGTAATTAATTGACCTCTTACAAAAAATAATAATATTAGATATAACTACGTTAGTGTGCTTTTAATTAAGTAAATAAGAAGTGTCCGGCGTATAATACTGATTCATGTGGAGTAAGCTTCGCTTGACTGTACTTGGTCGAGGAATAATGATGAGAGTCTGGGATCCCACGTGGGGGGAAACCTGTCGTACAACGGACGTGCTAGAAGGTGGACGTGAGGCTGGTTGGCTTAGAACCTGGTGAAACAATGGTAAATGTCTGATTCATCTGTGCTTGGTTTAGGCACCTTGCTGATTACAATGCCTAATTTATTAATTTTATTTTGCTGTTTTAAGACTTTAATCTGAGTTTCGTGTGATGCTTTTGGGTTACAGATTCGTGTAGAAAAATGATAATACTGAAGTCTGTATGAATGACGAGTTAAGCATGATTTTAGGCAAAATCATGATTCATCTGTGCCTGATTCATATGTTCAAAAACCCATATGAATCTGAAAATAAATTAGTTTTCCTCTTTTCCAGCCAGAAAGGAGCACTTTTGTTACGTTATTTTACTTTTCCATGTCAGTAGAGTGTGTGTGAGATAATTATGACATTATTTTTCGGTATTTATTCATAAGTCAAACTCTATCTATTTTATTTTATATTGCTGTTCACAACAATGCCACTATTAATAGTAGAAAAGATGGAAAAAATATATCTATGAGAAAAAGAGACTCACAGAACGTATACGAATTTTTCATCCTTCTAAGATGGAAAATAAGAAAAGATCCAGACAAGCATGATGCGTGGAAATTAAAAATGAAAGAATTACATTTGAAAAAATAGAGAGAAAAAACAAAAGTAAACAGAGAGAATATTATAACGTAGCATTAAAATAACTATCTAGTACCTATTTATAACAAAATTCTCGCTTTTCTGTAAGTATTTATTTCTGTAATTGTTAGTTTAAAAACAAGAATTTTATTGTTGAATTGACCAGATTTTTTCCTTGATAATATGATCACTGTTAATAAATTAATTGTTTTATAAAAAAATATTATTGTTGTTATAATATTATGATTATTTTCTTAATACAAAGCCCATTTTTATTTAAAGTTTTCCATTTTTATTTCTGTTCCTGATTCATCTGTAAAAAATTCTGATTCATCTGGGCACAAAATGTTTAAACGTCGATATCTTAAAAACTACTTTGTAAAAAGGAGTCCCTCAAACAAATAAATGTTATTTGTAATATCTATTTTCATATGAACATGTGTTACTGAGCTGAAAGTGAAATTAAAATTTGACCATATGAATCAGTCAAAGAATCAAATTTCGAAAAACTACCCTTATGATGTTCTGGATATGAGGTGGGTTAATTTTCGAGTTACAAACGTAGTAATAGTAATAAACTTAAATGCCACTTTAATACCACCAGTATTTAACATTTTAAAGGAAGCTGCTGGAAATGGGCGGCAACGGCAAACGCAATTAAGTAGTTGGCTATTTTCGTGGTAATTGTGAAAATGTTAACGTGCGGGATTTTGGCGTCGCGCCCGATTCCCGGAACTGAACGATGTGCTGCCAGATCCCTTTACATTGGAAACTGTAATTCGATAAACGCCTCTGAATGTGAGTTAGTCGACTGGAATGTTCGTATTCACTGATAAATTCAACTAGAATAATATCACATCAACTTTAATATAACATCATGCGTGAATTTCTCCGAAGTGTTTCACATACGCCCGACATTGGTTGCGGCCATGCTGCAGGGCGAGACGGAGTGGGAAGCGGTCGCCTCCTCCTCCTCCTCCTGCGAAGCAGTAATGCTCGTGAAGGAGGAGGCGGGCCGCGAGAGGGAGAGGACAGCGTCCTCCCTCCGCCCCAACCGCAGTGTTAGACGCCCGCGGCGTCGGACGTCGGCAGACGAGCTCCGGCCACCGTAGGCGCGGGCATGCGAACAGCGAGTAAGGGCAACTCGCTGTCCGACCATGGACCATGCCCGGGATTTTATTTTCTCACCGTGACCCCGGAACATAAAGGGCTATTGAAGGACACCATGGATTTTAGTCAGTACAAGTCTGACAGTCCCTCCCACCCTGCCCGGGGTGGGAGGACTTATTTGATGATTTTACCACGCTAAAAAAAGTGTAATAGTAGCCATACACCATCCTGCCTCGTGTGCAGCGTGTCGTGGGTTTGATTTCCGCACGGAATAAATATTTGTATGACAGCAAGGTTGTTGTTCCATGATTTCGGTTTTTGTGTACATATGAGTTTCAGTATCGCACCCTCGACACATGAGCAATTCCTAGCGTGGAGGAAAGTTTGTTCATTGTTCGGGAATCGAACACCCAACAAGCAGTCCGACACTCGATCGTTCAGCCACTGCGCCAACCGTTTACCGTAAAATTATTGTATTAAACCTTAATTTTGTTTGTTTGAATGTGCCAATGTTTAGATCAAGAAGACGCAGGTATATGTATGTATATTCAGTAATTACTACAAAATCCTTCCAAATATCTTTTAGTAAGTCTGATAAGGGCCACTTTCAGTAAGGCTATTTAAAACTAAGGTCCGTAGTACAGAACGTTCCTGAAGTTTAGTTTGAACTTCAATCAGTTGATTACAGATTAAATATAGAATCAGTCCTTGAGCGACGGGTTTATTCCAGAACGGTAATCGATTTATATTCTACTGAGAATCAATTCGAACATCAAGGAGACACGTGTTTGTTTTATGCATCATTAACACGAGAAGAAGGAGGAGGCGGAAAGTGTGAGGGAGAAGACAGCCTCCACCTCACGACCCAGCCACCGCGGAAGGCGTCGGATGCCACGAGACGAATTCCGGCCACCGTAGGTCGGGCATGCAAACAACGAGGAATTAGTAACTGGCCGTCTGATCATAGACAAGGCCCTGGTCGACGGCACGCCATGTTACACGCGCGTCAAGAATCTGACGGAATCCCTATGAAAGCTAAACGCCTGCCGATATCGCGGGGCTGTCTAAACAGGTTACAATGACCCTGGAACGTAAAATACTATTGATAGAACACAGTAAATTTGAGTCAGTATGAGTCTAAGAGTCCCTTCCGCACCGTACTGGGTCGGAGGACTTATTTAATAATGTTATCACGCTAAAAAAAATCCTTCCCTACCTACAAAATATGAATGCGGTCCAAGTTCTCTTGAAAAATACTGCTATCTTCCTTAAAAATGTTCTGTATTTCAAACTCCGCGGTGAAACACAAGCCGCAGCTGTCGCCACTCCTCATACTTCACAAGATTTCAATCGTGTAACCGAAGTCGAGTGTGTTTCATTAGTATTCTCAAGGTTAGAACACCTCTCGAGCACAATGAGAGCCCTCCCGTCACTCCGCTAACGACCTCCCATTGTTTTAGACACATTGCCGTGCCCGCAACCATATCCCTCCGTCATTCACGCTATAACCGACCTTATGACAACGTTATAAGGAACATAAAGAAATAAATTATGACTCTAGACGCATCGCTATACAGGCGCACATAATCTATGTACTCTACCACGCAATTTTCAACCTTATCATATCAGCACAAGTATCAAAAAAGAGTAATAGACAGTTGCAATTATCCCACTAACGTGTTATGTGACTGCTGTCACGCAATTTTCAACTTTATGTGTCAGCTATAAAGGTTATAAAAGTGTGAATGAGGATAGCAATTATAAAATGTAGCTTTTATACGGGTAGTGTTGTGAGTACGTGATCTCCATTCAGGAACTATGTGAACGAGAGCAGAGACAATGTTTTTTTTTTTGTATAATTTAATTAAGGTTTGTTTGTGGATCCATTTTAGCTACTGAGATAAAATAAACAATAATTTAAATTATACAAAGGTTAACGCCAATATTGTTTTATTTTTGTAAATATTACGGTAAATATGAGCAGTAATTTCGTTCATTAAGATAATTTCTTATTATCATAAATCGGAAACACAAAAAAAAAAAAACTGGAGTAATTAGAGACCTTGACGTACATAAGTTAACCAAAAAAGCTCTGAGCAAGGAATTATTCTTATCTCATGTTATGTGCGAGTCATACATACATAATCTACATTTTTTTTTTCAGAATGTCGTCATCGCCTCGAGGAGGCTAGTCTTTCAAGCAAAGTCCGTCGCTCATTACGTAATAAATATTGCTCCTGAAGGCTCCAAGACAATACTCTAATACCGATGAAGTATAATTAAATGGTTTCGAAATCGGTAGACGAGACTGCGGCTACGGCGTAGCACCAGTAGCACATTGGCTACGCCGTAGCACTTGTAGCCTCAACTGCAATTAGAGACTTTTGAAAACTATGAGAATAGTGTTTGACAATTTGATAAAAGGAAAATTGTGTATCTTTCTCATTAGATTTAGAAACTCAATATCATCCCTATAATAAAATATTACTATAGCATAATTGATTTTTTAAATGATTAATTTTAAATGTTTTCTATTTCATTTATTTTCTTCTTTTGTTTACCATAATATTGACTTATTTTAACTGACATTTGCATAATTTATATTCTCAATAAAAAATATAACTTACAATATTTGTACGCCGAGTGAGGCAAAACATGTTGGTTCTGTAAAAAATATTTTACCATCTAAATGTGCATTATCTATGTATCATGTTACACATGTTTAACAAATAAATTGATCTTTATCTTTACACAGAATGTATGATATAATAATTATATATATATTCGTATACAGATACGAAAAAGGTTTTGCTTCAAACTAAGTGCACAACGTTTTTTTCACATAGAGAATAGTTCGACCTAATCCTGTAGAACGTTCTTGTCACTATTTAAAAAAAAAGACTAACCCTACAAAATGGCGGATACATTCCAACCAAAAAAGCTGCAACGCAGTCCGATACACTGCTCAATCCGAATCTATTCCACTCACCCATTAAAGCGCTTTCCAACCAGTGTGTATTGCAAAAAAACTGGGGGAATAGTGTTCAAGTGGTGCTTAGCTCGTGAAGCGTGTCGACTCAGCGCGACACGGTGTCGCTGGCACGGAGCCACCGAGTTGCCTAATTGATACTGGGGGCTCTCGGCTTTTAGCGCGAACTACGTGTAATTGGTTTCTGCCGGTGACATGCTATAGAAGGCGAGGTCTCGTCACCCGCGCCCGCGGCCACTAAAGACTGGTGTCCAACACTTTTGATCTGTGGAGAGCGAATAGAATTTGTGACGATTTTTTCGGCACTTCTTTTGTTTCCTTTTTGTAATTTATCGTGACGTTTATTCTGCATCGATTTTATCAGCGCAAATGTTTGTGTTGATAATGAGGGATTAGGCAGTCTCCACCTTGAGAAGAAATTATCGATACCTACATTGTGTTGTGATATAATTGCCAATTCTCATAACAACATAGAGGGCCAAAGCCTACCGGGTTCGCGGGACTTATCCAATTTGCCGTGACCCTCGTTCGTTATAAGGCTTAAAAAATCCACGGTGTCCTTCAATGGAATGGATTTTTTAAGTCTCATAACAAAATGAATAATAAATGCAACAAAAACGGAAAACAGCTTTTGTAAACGCTGTCTCACAATAAAGATCTTTGACTTTGACTTCATCTGCAACACCCTGCCTTGAGCTCGATCTAGGGTTCGACGCGGATTGTCTTATTTTTCCATACGAGTACTACTCTATTACCTCGGGAGTCACCAATATCCAAATCGATGACTCTAAAAGTATGAGAGGATTTATCAGAAAGTCCTAGTTTCTTTGATCCTTGAGTTAATGTATAACTCATTTGAGTATCACAGATGCCGTGTTTTACCTATTTAGATTAAAACGTTAAAATACCCAATTGACAAAATAACTCTTAAACTAAACAGAACAATTTCGCACACCCAGGCCAATAAAGGCGTAAGTGGAATTCACTAACTTTACAGGGGAGCAAAAAAACTGTTTAACCAGGTATATCTACTTTGTTTTTGACTCTATGATCTATTGTTATATATCAAAAAATAGTAAAAAAAACAACCTTTTTTTTGTTTACATTCGAAACACCTTAAATTAAATTGGTAATCAGTATTTAATGTTTAAAGTTGTACAGACGTTTTCCTTATTTATTTAAGACCAATCCTCAAATGTAATGTTTTTTATTCTAATCATCGCTTTCTAAATATTTTTAATACTGTAACTACTCATGCTTACGTCTGTTACGAAGTTCTATACTATGATAAAATACAGAGGCTAAGTACTGCTTAAGCCCTTTTTTGCTATTTTTTTTTTTTTATCGAATTTTAAGATGCATTTACAGCTTTTTTTGTTAAAAAATAAAAGTAAAATATAGTTTTAAGTCTAAATACGGCCTTTTTATAACAGTATGTTCAATTAAACCATAACTGTAAGTAATATTAAGTTTCTAGGTAAAATATATTTCAGTGCTGTAATAAAAAAGGTTTTTAGAAAATTGCACTTTATTATAATAATAGTCATAAATGAAATTATAATAATAGTCATAAGTGAATTATAATTTTAATTTTGTAATTAAATCAGAACGGTAACTAAATAGAAATTCTTATTAAGACCTCAAAATATTAAAATTATTAATCACAACAAAAATCTTAAAATTATTTATTATTCCGATTACTAAACATTCACACAAAAGAATATAAATCATATTAGTATTGAAAAAAAACCCCAAGTGCCCGGCGACTCCAGCAGTTGTGCTGGCGTAGACGGGCGCGAGCACAGCCCTGGTGTCAGGGGAGCTAAGAATCTCCGGCGAGATATTCGACTAACCGTCAAACGACAATTACGGCAAATTACATAAAGGACTCCGGTACACTCAACATTCTTACATACAATGTTCGGACGCTGCTGAAAGATGAGCGGTTGATTGAGCTTGTAAATGCCCTAAAGGATATTAGTTGGGACATTTTGGGACTTTCAGAAGTGAGACGAGAAGGTGAGCAAACAGAGGAAAGAGACGATGCCGTGTTCTTCCACTTCGGTGAAACCAGTAGCCAACACGGATTGGGCTTCATGGTGGCAAAGAAGTGGAAGGACAACATAATTGAATTTTTAGGATACTCTGAACGTGTCGCTGTGCTCAAGTTCCAACTAACACCTACCAAAACTCTAACTCTTGTTCAGGTATATGCACCAACATCTGCATATTCAGATGAAGATGTAGAAGATGTTTACGATCTTGTTAATAGAGCATGCGACGAAAATAAAGGCACCTGGAACATGGTTATTGGTGACTTTAATGCAAAAGTGGGACGAAGGCAAGAACTGGACTGTGATGACACAGTTGGTAGTTTTGGGTTAGGAGATCGAAACGAGCGAGGCGCTCGACTCACTCAATTTGCCTTTGGACAGAGCATGCACATAGTCAACAGTTTCTATATGAAGAAACCGCAAAGACGATGGACCTGGGTGTCACCAGATGGCATCACGCACAACGAAATCGACTACATCTTGTCATCCGATAGATATATTATTAAAAATGTTAATGTCATAAACAGGATCAAATATAGTTCAGACCATATTCAGACACCCATTCGTGTTAAAATCAGACTAGATTTTAAAATCCATCGAGCCAAATTATTTATCAAACAAATTAAAAGACTGTCTAAAGAGACCCGCGTTAATAACTTCCAACATTTCAACCAGGAACTGTCTAATTATTTTAAGGAACTTGAAATCGATGAAACAGACGCAGAAAATCAATACAATGCAATAGTTACCGGAACAAACAACACCTACAAAATATGTATGTACCTGTAAAATATAATCAATAAATCTGTAAATACCTGTAAAATCATGGAAATTGCCACAAAATATTATAAATCATTATATTCCGAGCATCCATCATACGATAACTATACTGAATATAATCTTTCCGATTCCATCCCCCCCATAAATGGTTATGAATTGCACAAAGCGCTTGCTACTATGCGCTACAATAAAAGTCCTGGAGAAGATGGAATTACCACAGAAGCACTCAAAATAGGATCTTCCACTCTGTTGCCCCACCTTACTAACCTATTTAACACCATTTTACGGTCCGGAAAAGTTCCAAAAACAATGTGCCATTCAAACATATTCCTTCTGCATAAAAAGGGCGACAAAAGTGACATCGGCAATTATCGTCCAATAAGTTTAACATCATTCTCACATCTACAAGAC
The DNA here is from genome assembly GCA_954870645.1 of Agrotis clavis. Classification (NCBI taxonomy): domain Eukaryota; kingdom Metazoa; phylum Arthropoda; class Insecta; order Lepidoptera; family Noctuidae; genus Agrotis; species Agrotis clavis. The sequence goes on from OX940939.1 coordinate 21,487,756, forward strand.
TTTCATTAAAGTAATACAATATAACCGTACCTATAGATGACAAATTGGATAAACATCAACCACCTGAACAAGCTGGATTTCGCCCCAGTTTCTCAACAACCGACCACCTGCAGACTTCGAACCAACTTCTAGAAAAATACTCAGAATTTAATAAACCTCTCTACTTAGCCTTCGTAGATTATTCTAAAGCCTTTGACAGTATTAAACACTCCTCAATATTTAAAGCTCTTGAAAACCAAGAATTAGAATCGCAGTATATTGACCGCCTCAGAAGTATTTAAAACATCAAACTCAGTAATGAAGGACCCACATTTCAAATTCAAAAGGGAGTCACGCAGGGTGATCCGCTCTCTCCGAATAACGTGGTAAAATCATCAAATGAGTCCTCCCACTCCGGGCAGGGCGGGAGGGACTGTCAGACTTGTACTGACTAAAATCGGCGGTGTCCTTCAGTAGCCCTTTATGTTCCGGGGTCACGGTAAGGAAATAATCCCGCGACCCCGGCAGGCTTTGGCCCTCTGAGAGGGGGCCCCGTCAGTATGCTGACGCTCTTTGAGGCGCGCATGGGACACAACGCGCCGTCAACCCGGGCATGATTCATGGTCGGGCAGCGAGTTGCCCTTTACTCGCTGCCCGCATGCCCGCGCCTACGGTGGCTGGAGATCGTCTTGCGACGTCCGTCGCCGTGGGCGTCCACCACCGCGGGTGGGGCGGAGGGAGGACACTGTCCTCTCTCTCACGCGGCCCGCCTCCTCCTTCGCGAGCATTACTGCTTCACAGAAGGAGGCGACCGCTTCCCACTCCGTCTTGCCCCGCAGCATGGCCGCGACCAATGCTGGGCGCGAGAGGTCTCCGCCTATAGCCACCGTGAGGACACGTCGGTGCTCTGCCCAAGCGGGGCAGTCCTGCACCGTATGCTCCACCGTGTCCTCCGGGCGATCTTCGCAGTGGTGACATCACCCAGGCGTTTCCTCCTTCCGTATCAAACATAGGTACCTCCCGAAGCATCCGTGCCCGGTGAGGACCCGCGTCAGGCTGAAAGTAAGGACGCCATGACGTCTCTCCAGCCACTCCTCAAAGAGGGGTCTTACCGCCGCAATCGCGGCGTGCCCGTCACCAGCAAACTTGAGGAGATATTTAAAACTCTGGCAGCCTTTTGGGTGACTAAAGGTATAGAAATCGGCAATAAGAGGCTGACAAACCTCCGTTTTTCCGATGACATTGTTCTTTTTGCCCCTACAGCTTTTGAACTACAAACCATGCTCCAAGAACTGAGCACGGCTAACTCCTTGGTGGGACTTGCGATGAATCGGTCTAAAACACAAATAATGACAAACAGCACTAAGCGTAGGGTCGAGGTAGATGGTCAGGATATTAAATATGTCGATGAGTATATCTACTTGGGCCAGTTAGTATCTTTCGAAAACAGGCAAGAAAGAGAAATCGATCGCCGAATCGAAAACGCCTGGAAAAGCTACTGGTCCAAGAAGACGCTTATGAAGGGTGATTTACCAATCTCCCTAAAGCGCAAACTCATCGACATGTGCATCCTGCCCGTCCTAACCTACGGTGCTCAAACCTGATCGCTTACCGAGTCGCAGAGGTTCCGCCTTGGAGTCTGCCAAAGGGCAATGGAACGCAGCATTCTGGGCATCAAACGACAGGACAGAGTTCGCAACACCACGATACGTTCCAAAACGGGCATTCTGGATGTCGGCAAGAAGGCTGCCAAGCTGAAGTGGGACTGGGCGGGTCACGTCAGCCGCATGAACATTGACCGCTGGGCGAAGGCCGCCACACAGTGGGTGCCTGAAGATGGACGGCGCCGCCGAGGCCGGCCTAGAAAAAGGTGGCGAGACGAGCTGGATTCACACCGTGAGGACTGGTTCGAAGTGGCGCTGGACAAGAAAACTTGGAAAAACTTGGAGGAGGCCTTTGCCCAGCAGTGAGACAGTGTAGACTGAAAAAAAAAGGGATACTTAATTCCGATCAGTACCTAAACACTTCTTTAAACTTCTTTTTAACTCGGAAATACAAATCGTTACGTGCAGTTGTCTCTGAGCGGCGCGTGAGTTATGAAAACCTAAACAAATAATCCACACCCGCGCATGCGATGTAAGGGTAAGTACCCAGACCTTTCGATTTGTTTATGTGACGAGTTCATGATTACTTCCGCCAACTAGATCAAGAAAGGCGAAAGAAATCCTGGTGTTTGTTATCCCAAATCTTCTTGTTAATTTGTTCCTTACTGAATTCATACAACCTTTCTAGTCTGTTATAATCACTTTCAAATGCTTGCATGTTGACTAACATGTTGTCCAGCTTCCAATACGTGGTATCGACTTTTTCCCAACGTTGCGTAACTGACCTTAATTTATCTTCAAGTTGCCACTTTTCTTTCAAATTTTCAATATCCATGTTACGTACTGTTCGCTCAAACGCCTTGATGTTTGACCGCTGCTCATTTATCATATCTTTAGTCCGTTGATCAACGACTAACTCTCCATTTGACGTCGTGTTCTTCACATCATTCACGACCTCGTCTCTTTCCCGTTGTTCTTTAACAACCTCTTGAGCACTTGACCTTTCTTCTTGTTGTTGTGACTGAGTAAACGAAGTAAATTTGTCGTCTTCGATTTTTGTCAATAATCTTTGTTTCGACTTAGTTATCATACTCTTCGTCTCTTCGTATATTTGTTCCAAACGCTCGTAAATGCGATTCTCATAGTAAGGTCCAGACTTCTTGCCTTCAAATAAGGCTAATTGAATGTCGTTGTTTTTAAAATCACTCCAATACTCCTCCAGCTTTTGAAGTCTTTCATCGTGATACTCAAGAGTAGTTTTACGTGTAGAACTATCTTTATTAAAGTTTTCATTTATACGTTTGATAGAGTTAAGATTGGCAGATTGAGAGTCAAGTAAAGCATCGTAAGAAGACATTGTTGTTTCTCGGTACACAAATCCAAAATTTCAGAAAAGTAGGTAATATGGAACGTGCTCACCGAATTCGCTGCTTACGCCTGCTGCTTATACTTCACCTCGTTCAATTTAGTCTCACTGATTATCCCTGTTTACACTGTATTTTAATGTTCTGATTAATGTCCGAGTTTAATGTTCAAATGTTCCCGCGAGTGAAAACGTACCACGGCACTGATTTTACACTTAATGAATCGAAGGACCAAAATGTAAGGGGCAAACCCTTACATTTAATGTGGAATGTTAATAAAATGAATGTTAATGTTCAAAAAGGTAATTTAATACGAAAAATGCACTAAAATAATATAATATGAAAATAATTAAAAATGTTATAAAATAAAAATGTTATAAAAATGTTTAAAATGTTAAATGTTGCGCGAGCTCGATATTACATCGAAGACTGACGTTCTTGAGAACGTGACTATATTACATTTTATAAATTAACAAAATTTGCAGTATTCTAACTAGGCCAACGTAAAGTACAATGTGCGGTTGCTTAACCGTACAAAAGGCGTAAGCATGATTATTTCGAAACTGTGTGCGAGTGCACCCGTGAACATAGAAATACGGCTTTTTTTGTTTGATTATTTTTATTTGTGATGGGATGTAATCGGTATTATTTTAAGAAAGTCGTTTTTTTATTAGGCATTAAAAAGCATAATACGAGATATAATTATATGTTTTTTGCTTTTTTTGATGGAACAAAAACCTAAGCATGATTAGGTGTATTTTAATGAAATTTTACGTGCTTATGTTGGTTTATCGACTTTATTATTTGAAAAAATATTAAAGTTAAATGACGCCAAAAATTTTTTTTTGTTATAAAAACCTTCATTTTAAGTCTAAATTGCACGGAAAAAATTGAGCACATGTATCTTTACGTATGCTATCCAAAACAGCAATAAAAAAAAATTGACGTATCTGCACTTACGTCTTTGTTGATCTGGGGGTGCGATTTGTATTCTAAAGTTTCTGAAAATTAACGTAAAATAACCAAATTAACCCGTTGTCAAAGCAATTACCTTTTGGTAAGCCAATCATAACCTCTGTTTGATTGACATATATCTAGAATTCTAGACTATTTCAGGTTTTCAGTAAAGGAATTTATTGCCCGCAAATATTTCATTGATATAGGTACTCAACTGGGAAAACTCATCAGTCACTGAACACTGGTTTCGTGTGAATCAATCGAATTATAATGGTTACTAGAAATGGCGAATAATTCAAACGCAAAATGGAAAGGTTTTGGTCAAGAATAAAGTTTTCGATCTATTGGTCAGCTGTATTTGTCGTCTTGTACACAGTATAAGGATAACCAGCAAAGCAACTAAGTTTTTGTTTAGTGGACTCTTCATATGACCAGAGGGCTGGCCTATTTCTTGGTCAAAGAATTAGTATTGCCATCCAACGCGGCTATGTTGCGTTCTAGGCACTAACTTATCCCGTTAACAGCGATGTGGATGTATTGATTTACGCTACGTGTTTTCTTTTCTCTTTGATTAATTGTAAATATTTATATTAATTTATTATTTAGATTAATTATTTTATTGTTCCATATGTTTCCTAATAAATAATTTATGTTTTGAAAAAAAGTGTTTTAGTGATTTTAAAATATTGGTGTTAGAGTTGTCAATAAAACGTTTTTTCAATGTTGTATTACCTCCTCTGACGTAACCACGTGACTCAATGAAACAACCCCAATTACAAGCAACCCGTTACCCAAACATACTTAGAAATCGTGTGGGAATTGTAAGGGATTCACCAAAGGCGCGACTCGATTGCAATTCTACAACTACGACATAAATGACATAAAACACGTTGTTATCTACGGGTAAATGAAAAACAAAACACGATCGCCACGACGACTTCAAGTCAAACGAATTGCATCATTAGTTCTTAGTAGCAAGGTGCGACGCGCCATGGGTAAATGTCCTAAACGCTATATAATTATGCGTGTATATACCGATAGATAAGTTGATTCTAACAATCTTTGTTCCAGTTGAAATACTGCATGAACACTGTGTCTCGTGGATTCGTGACAATGACACAGGCATGATCAAAGAACACAATAAATAGCTGTCTTCAAAACAATGAGAGAAATATGACGCGACGATTTTTATTACCTGTCCCGACAATTCGTCGTGGCTACTGGCTAGTTTCACTTTGCATGAGTTATGTAGCTGGTTTTCTTGAATACATCGCATGTATACGAACGAATAAAACATCCATTCAAATACCTATATCCATACTTTCACATTTGTAAAATTATTAAGAATGGATCTAAATGAAGAAACGTGAGATAATCTTAAAAATATGTTGATACCAAATTATACTTATCGCCTTATCCTTGCCATTATATTATTACATTGTTATCACAGTACTTTAATATCCAGTACCGTATGGGATTCGCCATTGACAATTATTATGAAGAAATTCCTTGAACTCGAACATCTTTTGGGTTGATGAATTTTCAAGATTTGTTCCTTTATTATAATCAAGGAATTAAAAAAAAACATTCATAAACCTGCAGCGTCTGTTAATCAAACTTATATATTTGCTTAAACTAATTAATTGAACCAACAGTCGAAATTACTCGAGCACTGAAACTTTCGTTTTCCAAAAGTTTACCAACTTACAACTAGCAAGACAGAACTTATTGAAGGTTATAGCGATAAGTTTACTGTGAAGGCCGACAAGACGCCTGAAACTTTCAGGTTATACATATGAGCATACGGTTCAAGTATTTTACCATCCAATATGTACTTATACTTCCATGAGGAGGCTGTATAGCACAGATTGAAGAGCACCTCGTTATTTAAAATTGCATTATTTTGTGTGAAACATAGTATTTGACAAGTGGACGTACATACAAATGTGCGCGGTCCTAATTGCACTAGACGGAGGCTTGCACTAGACTAGACGTATGAATTCTACGTTTTTAAGGTCAATTTTTTTTGTTTTTTTTTTTTACGTAGTTTAGTATTGTGGTGTTTTTATTTTTGTGATACTCTAAATTTTATAAAGATAAAGATAAAGATCAATTTATTTGTTAAACATGTGTAACATGATACATAGATAATGCACATTTAGATGGTAAAACATTTTTACAGAACCAACATGTTTTGCCTCACTCGGCGTACAAATATTAGAAAGTTATATTTTATCTACATTGAGAATAACAAAGAAGCAAAATGACAGTTAAAATAAGTCAATATTAAGGTAAACAAAAGGAAAAAATAAAATTATTAAAAGAAAACATTTAAAATTTATCATTTAAAAAATCAATTATGCTATAATAACATTTATCAGCCAGTAGGTTTTTTAACCTTTTCTTAAATAAATTGAGATTCAAATCTTTAATAGAATTCGGAATATTATTATAAATTAAGGGTGCCATGCATACAACACTTTTTTTAAGGAGTGCTGTTTTGGCCGAGTGTGTCTGCACCCAAAGTCTATACTTCTCACGTCTATTTCTATCTGAATTATTTGATAAGAGAGGAAACAACTGAGGGTTTCTTTTTACAAAAATGGCTATTTCCAATATGTAGAGTGACGGAAGTGTTAGAATTTTGTGCTTTAGGAACATTGGTCTGCAACTGTCTGTGATTTGCAACCCAAACATAGCTCGTACACAACGCTTTTGCGCTTTGAACACTGTGTCTTTGTTCGTTGAATTGCCCCAAAAGATAATTCCAAATCTCAATCGAGATTCTACCAGTATAAGGTTATAAAATGTATAGGTAACTACTGACATTGTAATTATTCGTGTTCCGCTTTGTGCGGTGGATATGCTGATCAAAAATGAAACAACACCTCAGTGTACGAACAAGGATATAATTTCTAAAACTTAAAAGTTTCCGTTTAATAACGTCACAATAAACTTGATAATTTGTGACAAGGCCTTTTATCATTTCTCTTTCTAAACTATCAATACGTTGAGGCACAGCCCAACATCATTAACATGTGGTTGAAATGAGCTGTAAAAAGAAATACTTAATTAGGTATACCTTAATAAGTCAGCTCTGCTGTTGTTAATCATATAGCGCATACTGTCGGCTTAGTACATCAACTACTTTAACTTGTTCTTAGTTTCATGTGTACTTAATGATTTATGGGCAACTCACACTGGGCCCAGGTGGTAGAATTTAGATCACTCCCTCTCACAGAGAGGTGCCCTGTATTCCAGCAGTGGGAACATTATAGGCTGGTTATTCTTATGCTTATGGTCATGAAACTATAATTATTATAAATGCTAAAGTCTGTGAGGATGGACAGATGGGTGATTGCATTGCGTGATATTATGTTACACAAACAGTATATAACTTGGATTAACACATAGGATAGTTTTTATCTTGATTTAATGTTCCCGTGGGATAATCTTCTAGTTGTAGCAGGTGAAATCGCTTGCAACAGCTAGTAAAGTGAAGTAATTCGACAACATATACGGTGTGTACTTGTGGTACCCGCATGGTATTAAGTGGTTCTCTAAATGAGTGTGTTCGCTCTCTCGTTTGGTTTGACTAATTGGCTCCTCGGCGGCGGAGGCGGGCGACGCGGGCGCCTGCTCAAATTACCAGCACACCTTTCTTAACACTTGGCAAGCCACTGCCGACCTCATATTTGGCAGCTCGAGTGTGGCAAATAGCAAGAATTCACAGAATACACATATAATATAAATAAATAATAATCAGTAATAAATTAGAGATGGGTCACATTTATGAACAAAATTGGCATAAACTTGGCAAATTGGAAAAAAAAACGAGTTTATGCATATACCGGGCATATATAATTATATATTTGTATATAATTATGCCCGGCATAGGCATAAAAGCTTAAACGGAAACTTAACTTTTTTTATCATGATAAAATCATCAACTGAGTCCTTCCACCCAGGTCGGGACGGAGGGACTGTCAGACTTGTATTGACTAAAATTCACGGTGATCCTTCAATAGCCCTTTACGTTTTAGGGTCACGGTTACCTAATGAGATAGTCCCGCGACACAAGCAGAAACTTAAGGGTCAAAATTCCCGTCAAAGCCTTTACCTATCCGACATTCACCAGTTAGCCTGGGACATCTCTAGTGATAATTAACGGTCTTCAATTTCTATAACGGTAACATTGATGTAATTTCAACTGCGTATTTGTCACTCACACCAGAGATATAATCTAACTCATTTAAATTACATTAAAGCCCGAAAAAAGATCATTGTAGCATCTATTATCTGCAAGATTACTGTCATTTAGTTCAAACAAGCGTGAGTAAACTCTCTGGTAACAGGAAACCTTACGTGTGATAATGTTTGTACGGAGTTGACTTTCTGCTCCTTTTCGACACACTATCAACACACTTGTGTTGGTTGAAGTACCTCTTCAGTTTATTGTGGCTAATATTTATTGTGGTTTTTGTTGCCTCACAGAATATACGAGCATTTGTTGTACTTGGGTTTTTGTGATGGATTTGTATTTCTAGTGAAATCTTGTGAGACTCTTGAATATTGTTGCCGAATATTTTTTGTAATAATATATAAAGGTTTTTTGGTACATTTTGTTCTTATTAGCCAATACTTTAAGCAGTGTTTCACGGTAGTCTTAAGAAACCGCAAGCTGCTTTATCTAGGCGAACGTTTAATACTTTAAAAAACTTATTCAAATCACTAACCAAACGTGACGACTTCACAACTCACATTGTAAGAAGTCTGTGGCAAGCCAACAGCATGTTACAAGTACAAGAAACTTCGCTCGAACTGCGATACATTATAAACCGCTTAAAGACTGACTGAGACGGAGCGATGGTCCCGCGATACTCATAGCAGGACAACACGAACTTTAAATTTGCCTCAAAAGAAAAGAAGAAAGTCGGAATAGTGAAGATAGCTGATCCTGTTCTATGAACAAAAAATGTCTCAGGGCCAGATGGCATCTCTTCATCGTCATCATCAACCCTCTCTGTGCCTCTTCTCTGTGAAAGGGGAAAGGGTCATAAACTACGGGTCCAGTGCGGGTTGGCAGATTTTTTCTACGACATGCCGATTTCTTCATCTTTTCCCGTTTTGAAAGCAATGGTGATGAAATAAATTACACAAAGTCATTACTTTGTATAATTTATTTCATCACCATTGCTTCAAATCCAACCAGGCACATTTTCCTGGTTGGATTCGAACCCATGAGTCATGACCTACCCAGGATATGTAAGACGGGGCCGATAACACATATCCTTATGGCCATAATATCTTACTTAATCATTTTATTACTCGTGGGAAGACTGTGATAGTAATAGTCAATACGGAAGCATGACGCAGTATATACAGTTGAGACAAGACTGCCAATGACAATGTATGTGAAAGCTTGTTAGTTTCACCGAGAACCAATTGAACAAAGCTGGAAAAATACCAAAATGAAACAAAAAAAGCGATCCAAAACTCACTAGTTGGCGGCGGGCGTCAGTCGCCGTATCTGAACTCAGTCTTAGTTGCAAGAGTATTCTCTCAAAGTGTGAACTAAAGGTTTTAGTTGTTAAGCGAGGGTTTAGTAAAAAGAACTTGTTCGTTCACCGACACCGCCATTATAAGGCTTACGAGTTCTTGAACTTGTTTTAATTAACTGCAAAATAATATATTTAAGTAAACTCTAAGTTTGTTTACGTTGAAAGGTGGGGTCTAAGAAAATGTTCATCGACTCTCAGAATCTTTGCAAGGTTTGCATAACTTGAACGTGAAGTTTGGGTTGACCACAATCCATTTCAGAAAGTGAAAAGTGTACTTAGCATTCGGGATGTCAGTGTACTGCTAGTTTGTTAATGTCTACTTGAGGTTTAACCAAACTAGTAGGTAGACAATCTAAGAGCAAGGCTCCAGACAGCAAATACTTGAGAATGTAAATTGTAAGTATATTATGTATATCGGTTCACTGGGGATCCGCATTTCCATATTATTCTTATAGATCTCTTGTACAGTGAGCAAAATAAATATAAACTTGTTTCTATTGGCAATTCAATGCCAAGCTGCTCTAAGGTATAAAGTTGAAAATAAGATTACATGACGTTATCGTTCGTTCTGGTTACTTACATCTTTAGTAAATTTTTAACTACAGAGTTTAAAGTTAAATATCTAAACGAAGTTTATCATTTCTCACTTGGCTGGACAGGAAATGATTCGACAACTAGTATTTAAATTACGTTCTAAATAACAGTACCTATAATAATGTTTTATTGAAATCGATTTCTGCTCGGCTACAGAGTCGATTTAAATTCAAAGAATCACCCAATATTGGAAGCATCCCTATTCAATAATAATATCGCGATAACGTTGACTCGCCGTGGTCGTCCGCAACGCTTATTAACATACGCGATTGTTAATCACCGCACGACCGCTGAGCGCTCACCAAGTGCACAAATATTTTTCAGACGCACCAATGTACTTGTGTGGTCATAGTCGACTTTTTAGGGTTCCGTAGCCAAATGGCAAAAAAAAAAACGGAACCCTTATACCTAGATTCGTCATGTCTGTCTGTCCGTCCGTATGTCACAGTCAGTTTTCTTCGAAAGTATAAGAGCTATCCTGTTAAAACTTGGTAAGTAGATGTATTATGTGAACCGAATTAGGATTTTCACACAAAAATAAAAATAAAAAAAAATTGGAGGCCATACTTACGCTGCTACGGAACCCTTTATGGACGAGTCCGACTCGCACTTGGCTGGTTTTTTTATATAAAATGAATGGTTTTTACCCCACACTTAAATACAACAATTATTTTGTTCTGATTCCTGATGTAGAATATGAAGCGATTGTTGTGCTCATAAATGGTTTAAGTTATTTTCAATCGCACGATGATTGGTATGAGTTTTTTTTTTTAGATAAGGGATATAAAATATATAGTAAAGTCAAGGTTTGTCCAAGTTAGCTCCGAGCTAACTTATTATTACCAGGCTGTTTAGGTGAAGTCCGAATAATTACTAAAATATATTATTAGAATTTGAGGTTAACCCACACACCTATCTAGTACAGCAGCTAATGACCACGCTGGACCATGATTTTAATGTGTGGTTTTCATGATATTAATAATAATAATAATAATAATAATATTCCACAACTATCACACAACGCCATCTAGTCCCAAGCTAAGCAGAGCTTGTGTTATGGGTACTAGACAACTGATTAAACATACTTATATATTTCTAATTTCTAAATACATACATATTATAGATAAATTACACCCAGACACAGAACAAATGATCGTGCTCATCACACAAACATTTGTTCTGGGTGGGAATCGAACCCACGACCTCCGGCATAGCAGTCAGGGTCACTAACCACTAGACCAACAGGCCAGTCAATATATAATAATATAAAATAATATATAATAATATAATAATATAATATATAATAATATAATAATTATAGTGTTGCTTGGTTGAAAAATTACTCCTGCGTGATTATTAAAGTACTTAAAAAGCAATGCCCGTTCATTTGATTCTTACAATTACAAAACCAAGCAACAGCTTTTATACAGTACCTACCTATTTTTAATTGGTCCAATAATACAGACAGACATACCCAGTCATTGTGTTGCGTTACGCGTGTGTAGTGCTGCGCTAATCCAATTACTGTTTGCATCAGTTATATAAAACGTGTGCATATCGTTGCCAGTAACTATATCACGGTAAAAAAGGATTTCTTTGAATAAGAAAGACCAATTTCTTGAAATATTTGTTTATTCTAAAAATATATTTACTTAAGCCAATGCAATATTTTTAAAACAAAAATACCACTCGTATTTCATTCAGACAATTTTTTTCTTAGTTATTATGAGAAATATTTTTATTTCAAGACTTATTTAAATTTCTATCAAGCAAAATGACTTAATTGAAATCAAGAAATCTCCAGCTTCTTGCATCAAATTTAAATTATCTTAAATCAATTAAAAGTTACTTTGATTGAGATTCTTTAGTTTTAAACAGAGAAAATCTATTTTTTTTGGAACAACGTAGTCATGGTTTTCGATAAACACAATAGTATTTTACTTTGAGAAATGTATCCCTAACACAAAGGCTTTTAGCCTGAAGTCAAGAGTACTTTTTCTTTACACACAACGCAACAAAACGCAAGTTGCAAGAAGCAAGCACACACAGGCGTCATTCTCGATCTCTCGATCGATCGGGCTCTGTGTTGATTTTGCGTTTTTGTGTTGCGCTGCGAGGGCAATTTTTTTTATACGAGTTTAACAAACAACAGGCTATTAAAACGATTTTGTGTGTGAATTACGCGCTATAAACCGTGCAGGGTCAGTGGGTGATCTTAGGACTCAGGGCTGGATGCCACAAAATGGATGCCATCACTTCCTTACTACAAGCCTGGAATATTCCAGAGGAAATCATTAACAACTTTGTGCGTAAGTGATTGTTACTTATTTAAAAAATAAACTTTAATTTGGGAATGAACGAGCAACAAACATTCAAATTCATAGTTATAAGTTATAACCTTAGTATAAGCATGATATTTTTAACCTTAGTTTTCTTGTCTATCTTTTGCAGAAAACGGATTATCAATAGAACATCTACCGAAATTGAGTCCAGAAAATTTAAAAGAATTGTGTCCACATATGGGCTCAAGACTTGTTTTACAAGAAAAAATTGTTGAGCTGGTCACTGCCCACGTATGTTTCTATTTTACTTTTAATAAGTTAGTAACTATGCTCAAGGTGCTTTCATATAGCCAGTCTTTATAGGTCACGTTAAATAATTATTTTCCGTCTTGCTAAAATACTATAATTTTACAGGCACCAACAGAAACTAACAGCAGTGTATGTAATAATACTCAAGTCCAAGTCCTTGGAGATCCCACTGCCACAACCAGTAATTTTGAGACTTACACCAACAACAGCAGTAGTGTAATAATTTCTTTAGATTCATTACAAGTACTGGATCCTGACACCCAAAGTATCCCTAGAAAAACCTTTCCAAATTTTGACTTAGAAACATTACTGCAAACTTCAGCAGGTGGCAATAGTATTCTAAAATACTATCAAACATATGACTTTTTGGATAATACCAAGAGGAACCAATTAGTAGATATTATCATTAAACATATATATACCTACATTGTCAACTGGTAAGCATAAAAACTTATCTTAGTTAATACCGGCCAATTGAAATAACAGACCTATAGATTATCATTTTTCTGTTTCAGCCGAATAACCTATGAAGAATATAATGTAATAGCAGCGAAAATCATCTCTTTGTTTCCAAAAGAGAACATTGGAACTTATTACACCAAGCCAATTACAAAAAGAATTTCCATAAATGGGCGCTCCACAATTGCCCGTGGTAAACTAGTTGATAAAGTGAGAAACCTTCTTTATAAATATGGAGATAGAAAAAGACCATCAACATCTGAGTTAGAGAATACTCCACCTATAAAAAAACATGTAGAGGACTTGCAGAGTAAGTTATTAATATTTAATAATCATGTTCTTGCCTATGGAATGAATGTATGGTTACTATGCAAATTCTGCTGTGTGTGTGTGTGTGCACTATAGACCATGAATGGGGAATTAATTTGGATGATGTTCCAGGATGATTTAATTTAATAATTTACATTCTTACATACACACTAAACTACTAAGATTATTTTGTTTTAGACTTGTATTCAAGAGATATATTGTTTCTAAACAACAATACTGAGCCATGGGTTGAAGTGATACAAAAATGGAAGAACACATTCAATGTAAGAAAAGAAACTGAATACCAAAATGTTCACAAATTTTTAAAAGAATGGAAAATATTATACGATCAAAGAAGTGACACATTGGTGAGTAATTTAATTACTGATTGATCACCTACTTGACTCTTACTATCCTTATATTTTCGACAACCACAACCCTCTGCCCTCTGCGTAGTGGGTCCCGGCTTTGATTCCCGGTCAGGATAATGTAGCGTGTGTTCACTGGCACAAATATTCCTAATAAAGTTTAACACTTCTATTTCTTTCCAGATAAATATTGACTTTGACTTATTGTATCCAGAAAAAGGATTAAATTTTTATTTAAACTGGAATAGTTTTTTTGAAAAATTAATCACTCTAAGACCGCCACGAGATGAAAGAACTAAAAACCTTATAGAGTCACTGAAAAATCTTGAAGATGATGATAGTAAGTACCTACTTAAAGTGCTGTGTTTATTTCATTTAAGATCTTTATACGATTATGATAATAATTAAATCTTTTTTTTTTTTCAGCAAAACTTCCTACTCAGCTTAAAATACTTGCACATCTAGTGCCTCCGAAGGGAAGATTATCAAAAAAAATTAAATTCACAACACAGGAAGCTATCGACTCTTTATATATTTGTGTGCAAGTACGTATTTTTAACCTCCAAGGCAAAGAGGCGATTATTATAAGTTTGACCGCTATGTGTGTGTCTGTCTGTGTAGCTTTTAAACGGGTGAACCAATTTGGATGGGGGTTTTATTATTTGAAAGCAGGTGTTCTAGCGTTGGTTCATAGACATGTTTTATCAAAATCGGTTGAGCCATTTCAAGATCATCAGCTCTTTTCTAGTTTTTGAAGAGATAATGAGCAATTTGTACTGGTTGGATGGACTTCCATAATTCAATATCATGGTAACCTTTACCAGGAAAGATTGTTGAGGATAAATTGGAAATATATTTAATGTTTTTTTTTTTACATATACTTAGTAGGTTCAAGTGGGAATTGCAAATTGTTCTAAATGTAGAAATAATTAAATAAAATTTAAAAAACCCCCAACTCGACTAGCTTGGATATGTTACGAGTACTTATTACTTTATAATTTACAACTCATAAACTTAAAGGGCCAATAGATACGTGTTAATTTTAGCTTTTATGACTTAGGCTCTGCCTAGTTTGGAATCAGTCAAGTTTATTAATGTATTTTTTTTTTCTTAACAGAATATTGGCGATATAGACCAGGTCATAGACGAACAAAAACAAAAGGCAGGAAGCAAGAAGCTGCCTGTTCAACCCTATATTATACTACAAGGAACCTTACAAGCATGCAGTTCACCATTACTTATAGTTGATGATGTAAGATACCAGTTTTCAACCACAACAAAAGCTTTTGATACTCTCTTTAAGCTTTACCATACTTTTAACGTTAAATATCCGAAACCAGGTGACCATTTATACCTGATCATACAAAGATGCGTATATAAAATTGAAACTAATTATGACAATGTTGTCTCGTACATTATTGATGTTTTGAATTTATAATTTTGCCAAAAAAACTAAAAGTACTAATTTTTTTCTATGCGTACTAGGGTGGATAGGTTTATGCATCTTTGAATTGCGATTAAGTCTCAGTATATTCAACATAATAATTCAATTCAAAATTTTTGTAATTGAGAAGCTTTTGTGTAATATTTAATTTCCAACAAACGATTTTTTACCAATTTATACTTACCGTGTTTTGTTGTCATCGAACATGAATCTGAATTGTAATTATTGTCACCTAAAAGTTTGTGATTTTAAGCAGTACATTTTTCACTTGGAAACAGTCCATAAAATAAATAACTATTTTGTGTGTCCTTTTCAGAGTTGCAAAAGGACATATGATAAAAAAAACCGATTTAAAAATCATTTAACAGTGTGTTATAATCTAAATCACAGTAGGGATAGCATTTCTCATGACAATAGTAATAATACGAGTCAGTTTATTTCACCGGAATGCAGTACTTTCCTGAGTACCAATGATCACCAATCTCGTGATACATCGCCTTCAAATGATATAGACTCTGAAAGTGAATCTTTTATAAAATCTATAAAATCATTCTTAAATATATTTGTATGCAATTTATATGGCTTTATTGGTTTACCAAGATCTTTAATACAAACTTTTATAGAATTGGTTTATAACTTAATCAACAACATTACTTTAAAAATATATGATACAATTAAAAACGAACATGTAGATGCCACAAAAAAAATAGATGTTGTGCAAGAAATGATATTAGCATTACCGGACATCTTTAAAGATTATGATACAGAATATAAGCGTTTGAAACAGTTAGCTGACAATAAATATTATGTAGCTCCTGTAGAAGTCACCATTGGATCTACCAAAGATCGACAAAGCAAAAATAATGATTTAACCATGATACTAAAAGAAAGAAAACTCTACATGACACCACTTAGACAAACATTTAAACAATTTTTACACTTACCTGAAGTACTTTCTGACATCTTAAATTATCAGCAAATACTTTTTGATGAAAACAATGCTACTGACTGCGATGTGATTCGAAATATGACTCAAGGATCCTTGTGGAAAGAAATAATGGCTAATAAGGAGAAAGATAATATTTATATTCCTTTAATTTTGTATTTTGATGATTTCGAAAGTGGCAATGCTCTAGGAAGCCATGCAGGCGATTATAAGTTAGGTGCAGTTTATATTTCTATTGGAACTATTCCACCAGAAAAATCAAGTAGGTTGGAAAATGTTTTTGTGGCTCAAGTATTTCATTCTAACGATAGAGTGTATTTTGGCAATGAAGCAGTTTTTAACAAGATAATTGAAGAACTTATGTTTTTAGAAGAAGTTGGCATAGATGTTGCTTTGCCAACCAAAAACGTGACGGTAAAATTTATATTAGTTACTTTATCAGGAGATAATTTAGGTCTCCACGGCATATTGGGTCTTGTCGAAAGCTTTATGGCCACAAATTTTTGTAGGTTTTGTTTAACTACTAAAACAGAATCTGAAACTCAATCATGTGAACTGAATAATCTGCGAATACCTTCAGAATATGATCAACATATTGAAAATCGTATAGGAATTAAAGAAAAATGTGCTTGGAATTGTTTGAAAAATTTTCATATTTACAAAAATTTAACATGTGATTTGATGCACGATCTTACGGAAGGAGTGCATAGATATGGAATGGCCCTTGTCATTCAATGTTTAATTGATAAAAAATATTTCTCATTAGATCGTCTGAATTCTAGAATAAAGTATTTTAAATACAATACAAGTGAAAAAAACATACCGCCACCGATAAATAATCAACACTTGGTAAAAAAAAGTTTAACTATGTCTGCTTCTGAAATGCTATGTCTTGTAAGAAATTTTGTTTTTATAGTTGGAGATTTAGTTGAAGAGAAAGACCCCGTTTGGAATTACTATTTAATATTGTTGGAAATGACAAATATTCTTACTTCACATTCGTTTTCTTCAGAATTAATCGATTATTTAAAAGGTATTATTGAAGTACATCACCAGCAGTACCTTAATTTATTTCAATGTACATTAAAACCTAAACACCATTTTCTTATTCATTATCCAACAATTATTAAAAAAATAGGGCCACCTATACTAATAAGTGCTTTTAAGTACGAGGCAAAACACAAAGAATTAAAAAAGGTATGTCAATCAATAACATCGCGCAAAGATCTTCCTTTGTCTGTTATGAGGCGTTGTCAATTAAAGCAAAGTTTTCGATACGCAACAGACAAGGGTTTGAATGATAATCTTTTATATGGTAAATTTGAATTTGACAATGACAATCGTGAGAACAAAAATTGCATTTATGTTGATTGGTGTGAACTAAATGGCATTAAATACACGGTGAATAATGTTCTGCTGCAAGATGTAAATGATGATATCCCGAAATACTATATTATTAATAAAATAATCATTAATAGTAATACCAATGACATATTATTTAAATGTTTTTTCTTAGATATCGTTAATTATAATGCTCATTTCAGAGCATATAAGGTAATACAAACATTACATAGTTGTACTATCGCATATAGAGATTTGTACACAAATTTAACTTCTGTAGTCTATAAAGTAAACTCAGATTCCTATGTTAAAGTTGATTTTTGATAATTATGTTTTATTATTATTATTATTATATTCTGACCGTAGACTAGAAACTAAATATGTATAATACGCTATGGCCGCTTTATATGGTCCAGTGTCGCCACTTCAGTCTTCTTCGGTTCAAATTTTATTGTCTCATCTCATGTTTTTTTCTTAGAATGTCCTTTCTCACAATGTCCTTTACTCAAAATGAAAAATATAAAGCAATGAAAATGCATTGAAAGACATTAATTTGTCAAATTTGTTTACAATAATATACATAAAGTTTAATTCTTTTTTATACATGTCGTTGAATATTTTGAAAAAATGAGTGATCAATAATAATATTTAAAGCTAATTTGAAGCTTACTATAATATATTTTTTCTGATTTCACATTTGACCAGTCAACTAAGTATTTATTATAGGTACTTGCCAAAAATATAACAATACTAAAGATTAGGCAATTACATTTTTTTTAGTGGTGTAACTATTACTGTTCTTTTAATTGACTTTTTTTGTATACAAACATAATAATTTAATGTCATCCAATGCATTTTCATTTATTAATTTTTCATTTTGAGAAAGGGACATTTTGAGATAATGACTTTTTGATAAAGGACATTTGGAGTAGGTGAAGGATATTTTGAGAAAAGGACATTATGAGATGAGACGAATTTTATCCGCCCAGAATTCGTACATGTCTGCACTTCTGTAAAAAATCTAACATACCAGTCTCTAGATTGGGTCCTGTTGTTTAAATAGAAATAGTCTAGCCTGCTATGTATTGTACCTAAAAGCAGCTGCTTTTCGCTAAATTGCTTTCTGTAACTACAGCGAATCATACTTGGCTGATTTAATTGTTTCTAAATAAACAGCAGGACAGCTACAGAGAGAAAGTGTTGCTTTTTTTAAATTTGGCCTTTTTACTGAGATAATTATGTATTTTTTATTGAAGTGGCGCCGCTGGACCGTATAAAGGCGCCTATGTTAAGATTTATTTTTATCTCTTGACGATTTTTTTTTAACAAATCTGTTTGTTTTTTTGTTTTTAAAGATTTGTCATCCGTTTTAATTAAGACTGAACTATAAGTTTAGTATTTACTCTGAATAGTAAGTACATGTCTGCTAATACATATTGTTAAAGTTGATTTTTTATGATTATAATTTAAAATAAACGTTTTTATAATTCTTCCTAATGCTGTCTTTTTATTATTTAACCCCTTCAGACCCAGCGTCCATTTCAATGGACACGATTTATTATTGCGTGAAATATGAGGTGGGTTAATAAAATCGCTAGTGTAAACATTTGATTGTACCGACTACTTACCTAGAAACGTTACGATAAACAAAACACCAAAGTATTCATTGTGGGTAGGATGAAATAGTTAGTCAAGTGTTGACGTTCGCCATGGATACGCGCAATGCGAGTAAGTCTTTAGTGTTATTTTATTTACTCCAAAACGAATTGATCGATTGTTTAGATATTTTTTATTCTGCATAGTGATCATATTTGCTAAGATATACAATTACAAAAAATACTAAATATTCGGTTGTTTTTATAATTTTGAAGATAAAGTCGATGTCCATTTTAGTGGACATGGGGTCACAATCGTTGTAACCCAAACGTATTTACAAAAACACTTTGTATTGTATTTTTACATGTTATTTTTATTATTTTTTAGATTTTGATCTATCTAAGAGTCAAGATTTTTATAATTTACTCAATTTATTAGAAAACGGAAAAATATCGGATTTCGACGAAGATAGTGACGATGAAATTGAACAGGCAATACCACTAAAAATTGTTCGTATGGGTAGTAACATGACACTGCTAACCAAAAGAGAGATAGGTAATCACTCTGAAGAGGAGGACGATATAGTAGAGGAAGAAGACTTAGAGGAGGTAGAATCTAGACCTGGATCAAGCAGTAAGCCTAAAAACGAAATAATTTGACACTCTTTGGGGCACGTTTGGAACACAACGCGCCGTCGATCTGGGCATGGTCCATGGTCGGACAGCGAGTCGCCCATTACTTGCCGCCCGCGCCTATGGTGGCCGGAAATCATCTAGCGACATCCTTCGCCGTGGGCGTCTACCACCGGCTGGGGTGAAGGGAGAACGCTGTCCTCTCCCTCACGCGGCCCGCCTCCTCCTTCACGAGCATGACTGCTTCGCAGAAGGAAGGTGTAGTCTGTACTTGCTTCAAATTTTGTTGGAATAGGAAATCAAGATGAAATTCGACGATGGAATAAAATAGGTATCTAAAAAGTAAAAATTACGTAAATATACCGCGTTCTGAACTTGTGAAATTAC
Source organism: Agrotis clavis (assembly GCA_954870645.1). NCBI lineage: Eukaryota > Metazoa > Arthropoda > Insecta > Lepidoptera > Noctuidae > Agrotis > Agrotis clavis. The sequence continues at coordinate 21,507,888 of OX940939.1, forward strand.
ATAACAATGGTATAGGTGGTGTAGATAAAACTGAAATTCAGGTGATCTGATAAGTTTGTATCGAATCTACATTAGATCCAAAAAATGGACATTGCGTATGATTTTTCGTGCCATTGGGCATTGACCTAGCACTAATAAATAGCTGGCTGGAATACCAAGAAGATTGACAAACCTGTAATGTTCCAAGTACAGACGTTTTGGATTTGTTGCACTTTGTTTGTTGGCAGAGCGTTGCAAAAGCTCTGATAAACATGGTGGTACATCCAATTCCTAGCAGCAAAAGAGGACGGCCCGCCGGACGGCCGACCGGTGGTAGCAGTCCATCAGTAAATTCACCAGTTACACCAAAACAACACCGTTTCAGAACTGAGACCAGCAAGCGAAATCCAGTATGACACTGTCGAACATTTGTCAGATTATATTTCATCAAAAACAAGAATAATCATAATGTAAAATTTTAAATTAAAAATAAACCATTATAATAATATTATATAGTTATACTTACTCACTTCAAATTATTATTACATAACATTTATTCACTAAAATGTTTTACCTAATACTACACTCTAAACCTGATGTCCACTTGAGTGGACATCAAAATTTCCAAAAATCTAAAAACGATAAATCGCATATTTTTATAAAAATCTCTTAATTGCACTTCTAACTCACAGAAAAAACCTTAACAATATTTTTATTGATGCTTTATAATAATTCAGGTCCGAAGGGGTTAAGTCATTTTGCGTTTAGCAGGAGGACGACATTAATTACTGGTCATGTTAAACAATGTACGAGTACTTTTGTACGGGTCCATTCATCGCCACGAAGAGAAGGAGTAGTGAAGCGAAACATTTTTGAAACGAAACAGATAGCATTTTTTGCTCAAATCCTATGCACAGTTTCGTTCCAAAATATGTTTGTTTCTCCTGTGTTTTCTTGCGTGGGAATATAAATCGATCCCAAACTGGTATCACTGACTCTGGCTTGGCCAGCATCAGGGATTTCAATTTTGATTACACAAAAAAATTGTCGCTAATTAGTCACTTTTACAATTAGTCACTTTTGAAACAGTGACCGACTAATTCTGCTATTTGGTGACTAATTAAGTAATTAGCGACAATTTTTTTGTGTTATCAAAATTGAAATCCCTGATGCTGGCCAAGCCAGTGTCAGTGACGCCCCAAACTGTGCTCTTGTTTTAAACAAGCAAAATGGCTTAAATCAAAAATATCCCGTTTTTTATCGCAAGATAGTAAAATCTTAAATTAATTATATAAATAGATTAATATTAAGTACAAAGTTCTATAACAAAGACATCGACTGCTTTGATACAACAAAACCAACAGTCACAATGTAAGGAATTGTATTTGAACGTGAGATCTTCAATAGCTCACAACAAAAAAATATGAATCTTCATTCAATACACACAATCTCAATTTTCCATTTAATGTTTTTCATCAAAAATCAGTTATTACTTAGGCCAACTAAACGGTTACTTTAAATGAGTAAAATAATAATTTACTCTAAGTAAGGTTAGTCTACAAGAGATAAAGAAAAATGTTGGTATGAAGAATACATTTTACTTGACTGTAAATATAGCGGTGTCTTGAATGAAACAACACGTGTCTTGGATTAAATTTATTATTCTTGTAACAACTTAATATTTTTAAGAATATTTTTTACTATTACGAAGAAATTTTTGTCTAGCGTCTATAGGGAGAGAATCATTTTCTTAGATTCAATAAATATGTCTTAATCTAAAGTAATTTGTCTCTTTATAAGAAATCTGTTTTTACCGAGACAACAATGGTGATGTGTCGATTGTAATGTTTAAATACTTTTACGGTATTTTTTTCTGTCTGTTCTATGCACAGATACGAAACACCGGCCATTGACAGGGCTGTTGGTCTAGTGGTTAGTGACCCTGACTGCTATGCCGGAGGTCGTGGGTTCGATTCCCATCCAGGACAAATGTTTGTGCGATGAGCACGATCATTAAATTTGTTCTGTGTCTGAGTGTAATTTATCCATAAATGTATGTATTTAGAAATATATAAGTATGTTTATCAGTTGTCTAGTGTAACACAAGCTCTGCTTAGCTTGAGACTAGATGGCGTTGTGTGATAGTTGTGGAATATTACTATTATTATTATTCCTAGTTTGTGAAAAGACGTGTAAAAGTGTTGAACTTACCTACTAGTATAATTAATATCATTTCATTTCACATCTCTACGTTAACAAACACCGAATTAATAAACCATCATTTTGTAAACATTGGTCCAGGTTCTGACTCTGACCAGGATACGTATTCACAAGAGACCGTTGTCCAACAATACACTCAATTTGTCACGAGAGTTAACTTTCACGATAGCATTTTAAGTCCTATTTCATTTCATTTTACATTCATGAATAAACAAAACAAAACAAAGGCTTTTTTACCAATAAACATCAGTAAAACCAACAGCCATAAACCAAACGAGATAACACCGTTTCAAACAAAACAAAACACGATTCGAATAACATAATAAAAGTTGTCCGTTTAATAAATTAAAACATAAATCATATGACGTCACATGCACACGTCCAGTGCTCTGTTATGTGAGCAAATGTTTTACAACATTCAGATATCTGCGTGAGCTAAAATTTGAGTTTTAGAAAACAGATATACTGGTCTATGATAAAGATAGTTCAGTGTTTGATAAATATGAGCTGCCATGGCCGCCATTTCGGGAGAATTATAAAAATTCTAATTGCTTGGTTGGTCGATGTCCGCCGTATTATGAAATGTTCAGATGGATCCTACAGTCTACTCTTATTTTCCAAGAAGATAAATCAGTCTATTAAGGTTTAATTCAAAGGAAAAAGTTCATAATTTCGGCCACGTTTTTTAACGATATCCGATGTTCTAAACATCCTCAGTGTGGATTTTTAAGAAAATTCGTTTCATTAATATTTTGCTTTTGAATTCAGATAGAAACTGAAACGAATCCTCTATTCATTTCAGCTCAATAATATCATAACTTCAGCAACAAAAGGAAAACTCTGTTCAAACATTGTTAACGTAGTCTAATGATTCACGTAGACGATCCACTTATAAAAGTATCAGTTTTTGCTTTGATTTTGCTGACTGTATTAAAATGTTTGGCATAATATAGCACTGTCAGAAAGAAAGTTTTACCCAAAATAACAATTACATTCATTTAAATCACAATAACGACTTTTTGTGATGTGAACGCTGTAAAAAAGGAAAAAAAAAAAGTACCAAGATTGTTTAATATTGTAATTGTTAACAATAATCACATACAATGATGACGATTAAAATAGAATAGCGGTGGTAATGGCCTTGATGAAGTGAAGAAAATCATGAGGAAAAGCACTCATATCAACTATAAAAATAATAGCCTTACATCATGTAAAAAACGTGAACTAAGACGGAACAGGGGCAGGATCAGCTGTAGGAGCTATTGTAGGAACAGGGGCAGGATCAATATCAGGAGCAGCAGTAGTAGGAGCAGGAGTTGTGGTGGAGGCCTCGTACCGCACCCTGTAGTACGACCTGGCTAGTCTAGCAGTGACGGCGATGCCCTCCCACGTCTCCTCGTTGATGTGGTCGATGAACTGTGGCGGCACCAGGAAGCCGTTCCCGTAGCCCGGCAGCTCCAGCGTGTACGAAAATGGAACTCCTACCGCCTGTGGACAAGGTATAGTGGTAGTCTCAATAGAAATTCTGTCGGATATTATCTTAGGTAATTTAAAAGAAGAAGTATCGTTTAAAGGTCTCGGCAGGAAAAAACCATTTTCCAATGTGAGGTATTTTGAAACAAAATGTTAACTTGAAAATAAATACATTAACCGTTTTCGTCCATCTGCAAAGAATACTCTTCAGAAACAGAAGGAATTGAAAGAAAATATTTACTGTCACATTTAAAACGTGTCGGGTTAAATCAGTAGGTATAGAAGTTTATGTTAGTGCTTATAACTTAATTGAATAAGACAAATTAGTAATTTAATGAGAAAAAAGTAAAAAACACTAAGGTGTTTATGCAATAAAGAGTTTGAGTTTGAGTAACTGAAGAACAGAGCAAATACCCACAACGAGAAATATGGAAAGAGTACAAACTAAGTAACAATGAGTTAATAATAAGTTAATATTTTTGACACAAGTTGCATGGATACAAAAGTGTTCAGCAAATTAATGTTAGAGTCATGTTATAGAAAAACTCAATTCAGAGGACTTTATAACAGTAATGATAATGACAGTAAAAATACAGTCAACCAACAGCCAGTTAACAAAAATAGAAACCAAAAAGTTTATACAAAACTCAAAAACAAAAGGCAGGCAACCCTGACATTTGACAGCTTACAAATAGACATGAGTCGAAGCCCCAAATACCGAACATCCTCATTAGGGTGATCCCCTATAACCCGGCAATGAGCGCGCCATTGGTTCCCTACTGCTTCACGCACGCGTTGCCTCCGCCGCGCCATTGAGCGACACGCCACGTTGCGCTAAGCTTCTGCTTTCGAAATGTTGCCAGCTTTTGTTTTTCCTTTATCTATCGGAGCTAGTTTTATTGGCAGGTTTGTTAATTAATCTCGAAGGATCGATGTCGAGGATATTGTCTTAATAGCTTGTATTTCTTGCAACCTCTCAGAAATGGAAAATAAACTACTGTCCCAGTAAACCATTTATCGCACAGTATGAATTTGAATAATAAATAGTGAATGTAAGTAAGACATCCACAACAAACTTTTTTGTAAAAACTTGTCAATATATAAGTAAAATCGGACTAATTAGCCTTGCCTTGGATTAAACCACTATCTAAATTATGTGTGATTTCATGTCAAGACTAGCCAATATGAATGTAATTCTTATTATATACAAGTACTGGGGTAGATGGTATCAGCACTAAAGCGATCAAGTGCCTCAAAAATATAATTGTTCCGAAATTAACGAATTGTATAAATGAATGTCTGATGCGCGGCATTTTTCCGGACACGCTTAAGGTTGCCAAAGTGAGCCCTATTTTCAAATCAGGAAGTAGGAGTGACCCAAGTAACTACAGACCTGTGTCAGTTTTACCTGTGCTATCAAAAATCTTTGAGCGTGTTTTGTATAGCCGATTGAATGCGTACCTCCTTGAGAAAAAGTTCCTAATTGACGAGCAATATGGCTTTCGTTCGAAATCTAGCACACTCACAGCTACAATAGACTTGATTACTAAAATAAAAACACACATAGACCAAAAAGATGTTGTTTTAGGGGTGTTTATTGATCTAAAAAAAGCATTTGACACAGTTTGTCACCATAAGCTTCTCCAAAAATTAAACAACATAGGAGTCGTAGATACAGCCCTAAAAATATTTACATCATATTTACAAAATAGACAACAAGTAGTCAAAATAGATAAATTCACTAGTTCCATAAAAAATGTACCATATGGCTGTCCTCAAGGCTCAATATTAAGTCCTTTGTTATTCCTTATCTATATTAACAATATAAACAAAATAGGGTTATCGGGACATCTAACTTTATACGCAGACGACACATGCCTCTTCTATTTCGATAAATCTATTCATAATATTATAACCGATGCTCAAAATGATCTTGCTATACTCAGTGAGTGGTTTAAATACAATTTACTCACAATAAATACCTCTAAAACAACATACATGATTTTTGCCGCAAAAAATAAACCAATTCCAGAATTCCCGCCTCTTACTATAAATAATGACATAATAAAAAGATCGAGTCAAGAAAAATACCTCGGTCTGAGGGTAGACGACAAACTCACATGGAGACAACACATCGAACATGTAAAAACAAAATTACTATCATTGTTAGCATCAATACGTAAAATTTCAAACTGTATTCCAAGGAAAATACGTACTATAATATACAACTCACTAGTAAAATCACATCTTGAGTACCTTATCGAAGTATGGGGATCTGCCGCAAAAACTATCCTGATGCCTTTGCAAAGAACCCAGAATAAAATTATTAAAACCCTATACCATTATCACTATCTTACTCCAACCAAAACAATATATGAAAAAACTAAATTATTAAATCTCACACAACTATACACATACGGCACCTGCATTCTAATTAAAAAAATCACCACAAACAGCGTACAATCAAATTTACAAATACACAAAAAAACAATATCACACAACTTAAGGAACAAAAATAAATTACAACGAAGACAAGCTCGGACTAATTACGGTAAAAAAACCATATTGTTCGAAGGAGCACAGCTGTTTAACGACCTACCTAATGACGTAAAAGATTGTGATAACATTAATACATTCAAACTTAAACTAAAAAATCATGTCCATAAAATGTAGTCATACCGCATTCCAAATGTTAGCAAAGATCTATCTATTCTATATGTATAACTTCACCAACACGCACCTGAGGTAAAATGTTACTATTTAGATATAAGCAATTACTTTGTATCTCATTATAAGTGAACCTATGTACTGTTCTTATGAGAATAAATTCTTTAAACCTATTATCTGTCGCAGGCCATGTTGAGCACGTGCGCAGAATGTGTGTCGACAATAAACCGGCAGTAATCGATGTCCATCATAACGATGTTATCAAAAATACAATAAATTCTGAGCGATAAGATTTGTTCGCTCGATTTCAGTAGACAGACGAATGATCGAGCATTAATGTAATACTGTATCGTTGATGTTTGTAATAATGTTGGAAAATATATCAGAATTAAAAATACAAGACTTGCATCTGATAAAGATTTTTCATAATTATGGGTATTAATTGTAATAATTATAATCTCAGCTTTTTTAAAATTACCGTTGGAATAAATAGAATTACCTGACCATAATCCTGGGCACTTCCTGAACTTCCATACAGAAGAGTCGCACTGTTTCCTACGCGGTAATATGTAGCCTCGGGCAACTTGTTCGCGTCCATTGTAGCTCCCATAGCCGCGCCGACATGGTGCAACGCAGCAACATTCGCAGGCAGACTGTAGTTTCCATAACCGTACAGCACCCAGTTTCCATGACTGTGTATGTTCATGTATATCTGAATTCTGTCCAAGTACTCCATGAGTATGTCCCTGATGTACCCGGTCTCCGGCTCCGAGAAGGGGCGGGTTCCAGGGTACGTATCACTGCAAGGATTGTTCGAGACTCCAATGGTGTTAAATTGGACGTCCAAGTTCCTGTTGGCATCAACTCCGTAGCACTGACTGACAGACGGGGTATACGATCTTGTCTTACGCCAGAGACGAGTCTGAAAGGATTATTACCAATCTATAATAATTCAGTACATTGATAACATAGTCAAGTTCACTGTAAGTATTCCATGTAGAATCGACTTCATATTCCGTCAGAGGGAAGCAAAAATAACAAAACACTACTTGTGTGACCTTATTTGTGATTAAAATAAGGTCGGTGTTTGTTCTTTTAGTGTGTTTTTAAAGGCTATTTAATCACATTGTTAACGCACAGTTTCATGCGAGTACTCGTAGCCGTCAGGGTTGGTGAGCGGCATGATGATCCAGTCGACGTCTTCGCGCAGGTCCCGGTCCTGGTTGCGCAGGTTCTCCACCAGCCGGTGTATGGCGTACAGCGTCACAGGGGTGGTGACCCACTCACGTGCGTGGATCATAGCGTCCATGAAATAAATCGGCTTGCTGCGATCCTCAAAGTTCGTCGTTGAAATCTAAATAACATAAAGGATAGCAGATTGTAAGTTCGTTAAAGGTCTTATTAAAATTGTTTAATATGATTCTCTCAATTGTTTCACATATTATTATAAATTGAAAACCGTGAAACTTCTAATCAATGAATAATTAATATCTATGAAAATATTTCGTATTTATTTAGATGTATTTATTTGAAGTTAAAATACCATTAGTACTACTCGTATTTCGAATATAAAATTACGTTGACAGTCACTAACCTTCAAATACTTGATATCTCGACCTTCAAAACTCTTTCCAGCGTTAACGAGAGTAACCAAGTCAGGGTACTGAGCCGCTATTCTCTCCAAGTACTCGTCGATCTGATGACCGAAGATGCAAAATTGTTTAAGAGAATTAGAAACAGCTTTGATAATCCAGTGGTCGCGACTGCGAAGCATGACGCTGGACCTCGGTTTTAATTTAAAGTTTGATCAAGGTTTTTTCACAAAGACTTTTTCAGTGGTCATCAAGGACCGGATTTGATCTCAGTTGATGGACTCGCCGCCTGGTACAAGGGACTAAAACACATTAATTGTTTAATGAGGATATGTATTAGAGGTGCACCTCATCCCTTCGGAAATAGTGGTGCATATGCTATGTTTGGATAACAGTGGCCATATGTCCATGAGACATTAAGGCGGGCTTACAGTAATTTTTAAGATTTTCAAACGTCTGAAAGTCTCATTAACAATGATATTTTTAATAAAAAAAAATCATAATATTAAAGTTGAACATATCCTCGAGTGAATGGTAAAGATAGAAACACGAATTGGAATAATTGGCTCGATAGAAAAAAATCTCAAACATGACACTAAATCACAATTTTCAAACATCCACTGCTTAGAGATTTCACAATGAATTTATATGAAACTTATAAAAATAAAAACAGATCATTATTTAGAAGTGCATGGTAAAAGCAAATTTTAAAATTTCGTTATAATTTTTCTCCAAGAAATAAAATACCCAAAATATTGGCATTAATTCGCTCACCGGGCGCTCGCCAGTACCCGCCGAGGCGTGATAGAGGATGGACGTACGTCGTTGCTGCGCAAAAATTCCCCCCGCGCGGTTACGTAAGCAGGCATATAACTGAACTACTACATGGAAACAAAGTCACACACACAAGCGATTACGTGTTAGTTGCGGGAATAGAATAAAATAGTCAAGTGATCTAATTTTGAAACGATGTAATTTTTTTTTATGGGCCACTTATTTTTTAGCTAGGATGCGAACTTGATGGAGTGACCTGAAGGTCTACATCGGTCACTGCCACTGGAACTCGGCGACGGATCGAACTAGATGTGCTGAGTTTGGGCTCGTTTTGTTAGTTATGATGAGATCTTACCACCGGACTTGATGGAGTGACCTGAAGGTCTACATCGGTGACTGTCACTGGAACTCGGCGACGGATCGAACTAGATGTGCCGAGTTTGGGCTCGTTTTGTAAGTTATGATGAGATCTTACCACCAGACTTGATGGAGTGACCTGAAGGTCTACATCGGTGACTGCTGACTGCCACTGGAACTCGGCGACGGATTGAACTAGATCTGCCGAGTTTGGGCTCGTTTTGTTAGTTATGATGAGATCTTACCACCGGACTTGATGGAGTGACCTGAAGGTCTACATCGGTGACTGTCACTGGAACTCGGCGACGGATCGAACTAGATGTGCCGAGTTTGGGCTCGTTTTGTAAGTTATGATGAGATCTTACCACCAGACTTGATGGAGTGACCTGAAGGTCTACATCGGTGACTGCTGACTGCCACTGGAACTCGGCGACGGATTGAACTAGATGTGCCGAGTTTGGGCTCGTTTTGTAAGTTATGATGAGATCTTACCACCAGACTTAATGGAGTGACCTGAAGGTCTACATCGGTGGCTGTCACTGGAACTCGGCGACGGATCGAACTAGATGTGCCGAGTTTGGGCTCGTTTTGTAAGTTATGATGAGATCTTACCACCAGACTTAATGGAGTGACCTGAAGGTCTACATCGGTGACTGCCACTGGAACTCGGCGACGGATCGAACTAGATGTGCCGAGTTTGGGCTCGTTTTGTTAGTTATGATGAGATCTTACCACCGGACTTGATGGAGTGACCTGAAGGTCTACATCGGTGACTGTCACTGGAACTCGGCGACGGATCGAACTAGATGTGCCGAGTTTGGGCTCGTTTTGTAAGTTATGATGAGATCTTACCACCAGACTTGATGGAGTGACCTGAAGGTCTACATCGGTGACTGCTGACTGCCACTGGAACTCGGCGACGGATTGAACTAGATGTGCCGAGTTTGGGCTCGTTTTGTAAGTTATGATGAGATCTTACCACCAGACTTAATGGAGTGACCTGAAGGTCTACATCGGTGGCTGTCACTGGAACTCGGCGACGGATCGAACTAGATGTGCCGAGTTTGGGCTCGTTTTGTAAGTTATGATGAGATCTTACCACCAGACTTAATGGAGTGACCTGAAGGTCTACATCGGTGACTGCCACTGGAACTCGGCGACGGATCGAACTAGATGTGCCGAGTTTGGGCTCGTTTTGTTAGTTATGATGAGATCTTACCACCGGACTTGATGGAGTGACCTGAAGGTCTACATCGGTGACTGTCACTGGAACTCGGCGACGGATCGAACTAGATGTGCCGAGTTTGGGCTCGTTTTGTAAGTTATGATGAGATCTTACCACCAGACTTGATGGAGTGACCTGAAGGTCTACATCGGTGACTGCTGACTGCCACTGGAACTCGGCGACGGATTGAACTAGATGTGCCGAGTTTGGGCTCGTTTTGTTAGTTATGATGAGGTCTTACGTACGGACTTGATGGAGTGACCTGAAGGTCTACATCGGTGACTGCCACTGGAACTCGGCGACGGATCGAACTAGATGTGCCGAGTTTGGGCTCGTTTTGTAAGTTATGATGAGATCTTACCTCCGGACTTGATGGAGTGACCTGAAAGTCTACATCGGTGGCTGTCACTGGAACTCGGCGACGGATCGAACTAGATGTGCCGAGTATGGGCTCGTTTTGTAAGTTATGATGAGATCTTACCACTAGACTTGATGGAGTGACCTGAAGGTCTACATCGGTGACTGCCACTGGAACTCGGCGACGGATGGAACTAGATGTGCCGAGTTTCCGACTCCCCGATGTAGACCTTCAGGTCACTCCATCAAATTCGGAGGTAAGATCTCATCACAACTAACAAAACGAGCCCAAACTCGGCAAATCTAGTTCAATCCGCCGCCGAGTTCCAGTGGCAGTCAGCAGTCACCGATGTAGACCTTCAGGTCACTCTATCAAGTCCGGAGGTAAGATCTCATCATAAATAACAAAACGAGCCCAAACTCGGCATATCTAGTTCGATCCGTCGCCGAGTTCCAGTGGCAGTCGCCGATGTAGACCTTCAGGTCACTCCATCAAGTCCGTACGTAAGATCTCATCATAACTAACAAAATGAGCCCAAACTCGGCACATCTAGTTCGATCCGTCGCCGAGTTCCAGTGGCAGTCACCGATGTAGACCTTCAGGTCACTCCATCAAGTCCGGAGGTAAGATCTCATCATAACTAACAAAACAAGCCCAAACTCGGCACATCTAGTTCGATCCGTCGCCGAGTTCCAGTGGCAGTCACCGATGTAGACCTTCAGGTCACTCCATCAAGTCCGGTGGTAAGATCTCATCATAACTTACAAAACGAGCCCAAACTCGGCACATCTAGTTCGATCCGTCGCCGAGTTCCAGTGGCAGTCACCGATGTAGACCTTCAGGTCACTCCATCAAGTCCGGTGGTAAGATCTCATCATAACTTACAAAACGAGCCCAAACTCGGCACATCTAGTTCGATCAGTCGCCGAGTTCCAGTGACAGTCACCGATGTAGACCTTCAGGTCACTCCATCAAGTTCGGTTGTAAGATCTCATCATAACTTACAAAACGAGCTCAAACTCGGCACATCTAGTTCGATCCGTCGCCGAGTTCCAGTGGCAGTCACCGATGTAGACCTTCAGGTCACTCCATCAAGTCCGGTGGTAAGATCTCATCATAACTTACAAAACGAGCCCAAACTCGGCACATCTAGTTCGATCCGTCGCCGAGTTCCAGTGACAGTCACCGATGTAGACCTTCAGGTCACTCCATCAAGTCCGGAGGTAAGATCTCATCATAACTAACAAAACGAGCACAAACTCGGCACATCTAGTTCGATCCGTCGCCGAGTTCCAGTGGCAGTCACCGATGTAGACCTTCAGGTCACTCCATCAAGTCCGCAGGTAAGATGTCATCATAACAAAACGAGCCCAAACTCGGCACATATTAAATATACTGTGCTGCCTAAGAAAGTACTCCATTGTATGCACTTTGTAAAATCAAAACTATCTCGAATATCATTTTACGAAAATCTAATCCAGACACACTCGTACGTAATTGACTTACTGCATTACGCTACGCTGTGGCATATACACACACGGTCCCTCCCGCCCGCACCGCTGTCGACTTGCCCCGCCCCTTTGCGGGGGCTGAGGTAGTGCGCTCATAGCTGCGGACTGTACTGGAACCTGGCCTTAAGCCAAAGTTACATACCTCCGCATACCGCGGGTAATCCTGGAATATCCACCTCTGTGTTCTAGTGCTTCTCCACATTGCTATCTCTTCATCGTGCTTCTCGAGCGCTCTGGAACAGAAAATTAATTAGAAAGCAGTCCGAATAAGAACGTGAATTTTTCTAAACTACTCCCAATGTTGGTTAAAGCTTAAGCCACAAATTTTCTACTCACTTGGCAACATTTTCCACGTGCACATAGTGCTGCAACCCGGCATCGTCGAGCGCGCGCAGCAGTTCATACTCGTACTCGAGCGCTACCATCAGTTGTGCCTCTTGCACGCCCGGCACGCCGTGCTGCCAGGAGTCCAGCTCCAGTGCACCCTCCAGCCGTTGCAGCAGCACCGCGTCCGCTGCATCGCGCACCCACACGCCGTGCACCGTGTAGCTAGAAAATGTAAAAGAGCCTAGACATAATCTTAAAAGCCGAGACAAGTGACGATCGTGAATCAGCGATGCCTCCAGATGTTGCAGCACCATTGAGACATGCAGTCACGCGCCAGGCACTATGTGGCTGGAAGGTGTGGATTGTATGATAGCCCAAACAATTGAAGATCATTTTCAAACCATGCAGTGACGTTTTGTTCAGTTGCAAATCCAACAGCACTAGTGTCGCTTTTAGCCGCTGCAGCTACAGGGATCGATGAGTGTTAATAATACACTCCGTGCAATGGGTATCTATATTATGGAATGGGTTAACAAAAAACCAAGACTAGTCGATTTCATATCCTACAGATAATTCGTGTACAAACTCATTTTGACAGAATTTGGTAAGTAGGTGACAAAGTTCAGGCGTCGTCCTAATTGGCAACGCTCGTACGAACGACGATGAACGCCTCGTTTGGTCTTTCGATCTTTACTAATTAAGACAACGCCATACTCATTTTGTGAATTTCAACGATTGAAAACTGAAGAAGGATGAAAAAGGTCTTACTTGGAGTACTGGTCATGTTTCCCTGCGAGCGCCAGACCCACAGTCGCACACAATACCAACAACAGCCTGGTCTCCATCACTGTACAGGCACACACTACCGTCCTCCCGGCCAACCGGTCTAGACACAAGATTTTCTATATCATAGATTTTCTTAAGCCGTTAATCGCTCTTGTCTATATCTTATCATTATAATACATAATAGCTTGTCTTTGTTAGTTTTACATACTAGCTCTCGCCCGCTGCTTGGCTCGTCCTCCTCCCTTTAATTTCTACCACTTTAGTGTTTTGTGGAAAAAGAAATAATCTTAAATGTTCCACCTATCTTTATAACAAAGTTCATGAAAATTGATTAACCGTTTATGTATAAAAGCGTAACAAACAAACTCACTTTTGCATTTATAATCTTACTGCTCTTTTATAAAATTAATCTATCTAATAAAAATATCTCTTTTATCATTCGATATACAACGATTATTAATATCGGTAGATATTGTGCGTATGAATATAATGACGAGTAGTTAAAATATTGATGAATTGATACAATATCTGAATAACCCTTTGAACATCTTTAAAATTTGGTGATCTTATAGTATCTACCTCTGCTCAGCGCTGTACAGTACTGTTTTTAAAATAATGAGGTTATTTTTATATCAGCTTTTTTAGGTAATATTAATTCAAATTAATTTTCATTATGAAAGCTTGTGGTACTGTGACACAGACCGATGTATAGATTTGATATTTTGTCATTTAGTAAGTTATGTTCCTTTTTATATCAACCAATGTTAGAGTTTTTTTTGTAGGCACTTAATTTGATTTTGATTTACTTTCTAATGTAGACTTACAAAAATCTACAGCTTTTCACGTTTTTCTAGCAAAAAATTTGTTTTAATGTCAAAGGGAATATCTGTGGGCGGATGAAATCCTGTGAAACAAATAAAAATTGTAAAATTAAAAAAACTAATTTTTGTGATAAAATGTCCATCACAAACAGAAACAATAATTCTCCAGGTCAATATTACTTTTGACATTGTTTAAAAACTCCTCTTGTTGAAACAAGTGGAAAAAAAAAATCTTTATTTCATTCAAATAGTTGTAAAATGATGTAACGTAGCCCCAGTTCCTCTCCGATTTCTATACTCAATATTATCAACTTTTAATTTTTCAATCGCCTCGTGCTACGCCGTAGCGTGCTACGTGGCTACGCGGCTACGACGTGCTACGCGTTCGTGACACATCGAAGTTGTAAGTAGCGAGGTGACGCCTTCGATGCCACAAATACGAGTAGATGATGTATTAATGTTAGGAACAGTTATTTGCCGCGAGCGGAGCGAACACAAATGTTGGCGGGGATACAAACTATGCTATAAAGTGAATGTTGGCTTGTTAGAATTTATTAACTTTCTACTGAAATCTATTATGACGTTTAGATAAAAGGCTAGTGATTTGATTATTTTCTTATTTATAATTTCGATTAAATCCTTGACAATAAGTCGATAACTAGTGCTTTTCCAGTGTTAACTTACTTAATTGTCAAATGTATGTTGTGTGCCAGTTAAGTATTTAATTTTTATTATATGTTAAAAACGCCGAATATTAAATTACAAAATAACTGGATTGCCTACTTGTGAACTCTGTAGAGCTGAATTTGAAATTGCTCAATAATTTGAAGTAAATTGCTTTAATCATGTTGTTTGGCAGTCGATCCAGTGATTCAGAATAATAATGTTACTACTCACATGACGCACATTCATTCAATTTTATAGGTGGCTAATAAGATACTATAGGTTTAAAAATCACATAGGTACTTCTGAAATTTTATTTACAGTACATCAGTTGTCTCTGTAAACACACCCTGTATTATTACACTATTCGATAGGGTTGCTAATAAGGATCAAATTCTGGGAAGTAATCATAGACAGCACACAAATTAAAATAAGATACGATCATTCACCATTTGTGTTATTCTGTGACTAAAGGAAATGCTATAACGCGGCGGATACACCGCGGTGGCGACGGTGAACGATAGCGGTGCGCGGAAGTAGACGTGACATTTGCATTAATCTCGGGAAGCAAGTTGTCGTAAATACTGAGAAGGTAGGACACTGGTGGAGGGACTGAGTTGTCGTCAATTTGTTTTAATCATTATCCCAATTTGTACGGGGTCAGCGCTCGCGGGACTACCTCATCAGGTAACCGTGACCTTAGAACTTAAATGGCTACTGAAGGGTCTCCGTGGATATTTACAAGTCAATACAAGTCTGTCAGTCCTTTCCGCCCGCCCTAGGTAGGAGGACACTCGTACTGACTCAATTATTATGAAACTCACGTAATTAATTACTAAACATAAGACAAACATAGTTAAGACCCATGCATGTAGTCTAGGCTATCTTATTATTTCTAATACCATTTTTTAATTAATTTAAAATTCGATAAAAATTTCATTTTCAAAGAAAATGTGCTGCTTATTTTCTTTATCGGCTTAGTCAACTTAATTGCATTTTTCTTGATGGAATTTTACTGTTCATTTTTATATCCATAATACCTATCGATTCCTGTTTCCTTGCCGTTGGGTGTTTTTATTCCATATAATTATAATTCGATCACGTCTGAAACGTAAACGAACATAAATGCTACTCGTAAAAAGTGCTATACTGAAACAGGAGAGTTTCCTAATTAGGGAAGACGTTGATTAATATTTTTTATCACAACAAGATAATAATTATCTAACAAAGTTTAAATGTTTAAACCATAAAACGCCACACAATTTCCAACTCAAATTAGAACATGCAAACAACAGAATAGCAAAAGATCTTCGAAATATCTTACAACGCGGAACAATGAACAAATTAACAATATAAGCGGTAAATCGGACGTAACACGTACGGAATGTGTTTGCGGGATTCCGGGATCCCGGCTGGCGCGGGATTTGAATGGGGATTGTGCAAAACTAAGCAATTTTAAGTTCCGAATGCTGACGCGCGGGATTTTGCAGTTGCGATTCGCAATTACGAAACTAGCAGCATTGAACGTTGTTCAGAGGAAAATTTGAACGTACTGTTTTGTTTTATAACTCGTTTACTGAAGTTGAGGGTAAAATTAGCGACAAAAGAAGCCCACACATGGATAAAAACATATTTAAAACATCAAAAAGACATTTAAAACTGGAAATCTTATGAAAAAAATGATTCTTTACAAATCAAAGAATCATTTTTTTGAATGATGAACAGCTTTAGTTGTCTAGATCATCGTATCAAAAGGCATCTCGTAAAGAACCTACAAAATAAATTAATAACATAATATAATGCTGGTTCCACATCAAAGCGCGTCGTTACCGGTGAATAAACCCGCGGCACCGCAGCCTCGCCCACAGTGAGCACCGGCCATTTCAACTACAGCCAAACTGCATGTACATACATGAGGGTACTTATGTGTGTGTAGTGGTACGACTCCACCAAAATAATAGGCAGCGCGCAACGTCGATATAATACTAGACTCCTAATAACAGGCGACCGATGTCTGTCAACACATTAGGCAAAAAAGTCTTATATCCATCTCATTTCGAACAATCCGTCCATACGTTGAGACAGAACAGACCTTGAGTTAGCCAATCACAACACAGTACCCCGTCCCCCTCGCTTACGAAGTACCTCAACGAGTTGACAGAATAGTTTTTGTCGTAATCGGTAATCGTCGTTGGCAGCGCGATTGTTAGCGCACATTTTGTGCAGAACTTCAGCACGCGTACTAAGCTGGTATTGCGTTTAGCCCCTGTGAACTCCGGCGAGGCTCTGATACACATTTGAGCGCGAACATTTTTACTGAACAGAGTTTAGCAATGTGCCCGTACAAATAACGAGTCCACTGCTCACGTGTGCATGTACAAAATTATCCAGGAGTGCGCGAACACATTTAGAATGTTCGCGCACAATTTGTTCGTGTTTGCTTGAGTGAGTCGACCAGACCAATTTGTACCGCACACCGGTGGAATAGCATCTTATGCTTGAGACAACCGACAATCTGTCTCCACACGACTTAATTAAAGTCCGAAGACGTTTCAATGTTTTGCGTACACCGACAATACCGAGGTACTTAACCGTACTGTGCTAGTTGCAAATGTTGGGGCGATGTGATGTGAAATGGATGCGGTATTAACAAAATTTAAAGGCTAAACAGAGGCGTAATATTACGTCAAACGTTAAAGGGAGAGGGAAGGAGAATAAGTCCTTTTTAAAAAAAAATATCTAACCGACGAAACATCGAACTGAAAAGCAAAAAATAAATTTTGAGGCGGCGCCAAACAAACAAACATATAAATTGACTATTTGAAGAGCAGAATAGCTCGTTGTATAGCTTGTCGTGGTTGAATAGCTCGTCGTAGCTATTCGCTGATTGTTTCTTTGGCGCCGCCTCAAAATTTATTTTTTGCTTTTCAGTTTGATGTTTCGTCGGTTAGATATTTTTTTTTAAAAGGACTTATTTTTTACTTTTAAATTTCCTATCTCGTGTCAATTTCTGTAACTAAAAACTCTCAACGACTGTCATACCCCAGCTACGTCTAAAGTTCTCATCAATATGAGTTAAATGAGCCCAAATATGATATAGTTGCTGTTAACTGTTAAGGATCTCTTGCTACTGCCCTCTGTCACCATCCTCAGACCCTCGATGACAATTATACCCCAGCTAGGTATAAAGTTTTCATCAAGACTAGTGAAATGAGCCCAAACACGATAAAGGTGCTGTTAACTGTTGAGGACCTCTTGCCCCTGCTATCCGTCACCATCCTCAGACCCTCGATGGCAATGATACCTCAACTAGGTCTAAAGTTCTCATCAAGCTGAGTGAAATGAGCCCAAACACGATATAGCTGTTGTTAACTGTTAAGGAACTCTTGGGACTGACTTCACAAAATAACAGGGATCTGGAGTTGATCTGATGATGGTGACGCCATCATGTTATGTTCTCCACATCTCTGCTATATAATAATGTCCTCAGAACTACAATTGTTAACTTTATTTCAACAGAATCGGTTCATAATTGAAAATTCTGTAGGAAGATTGACAATTAATTCCTTTTTTTCTACCCTTAGAGGCCGATTTTAGTTTTGAAATTTAAATGGGACCAACTTTGAGGTATACTCTTTCTAACAAAAAAATAATTTTTGAAATCGGACCACGTTAGGAAAAGTTATGCGTGGTCATACATAAAAAAAAAAAAATAATAATAAAAAAAAAAATATACATGTCGAATTGAGAACCTCCTCCTTTTCGTCGGTTAAAAAGGAAAGAGGAGGTTTTTTTAATGGTTTTTCCACGCTGACGCGACGCGCCACGGGAATCAGACTATCTGTCCTGTGTCGTGGTTGCGTTTACAAACATTAAACTCGATACAAAAACACTCTGACCAGAAATAACTGCTTCCAGATCTTATTAATATTTGTTCAGTGCAGGTATCGCAACCCCGGCACGCTGCAGTCATTGCTCAAACAATGCGTTGACCGTAAGCCTACCTACTGTCAGATATACCTACCTCGGCAATTTTCTGCCCTACCTTTAGGAAATTACAGTTGTAATAATATAAACAACAGGCTAGTTTATGATACATTAATTAGGAGGATTGTTTGTAAATCCCGCTCATATAAAATGAAGGGCTAATTAGGGTGTCCAAAATCAAGAGAATGTCGCGTTAATTCAGCTTAGTTAAGACTGTTGCGAGTGTCAGGATTACGTCGAGTGACAGGTTATGTGACGGCGGGGTGAGCGGGGGAGGGGGGGGGGGGGTGACAGACTGATAGATGTACATTGTACATGTAGCCGACTCAGATGGTCGCGGAAAGTGGGCCTGGTTTTTGTAACTTGTTTTCCGTGGATTCACCCGCAATGATTTTATCTCAGAAAGCGTACGTATTTCTTACGTAAACAAGTAGATAATTAATCACAATATTGAATAGTTTGCGATTTGTGATTTCCAATCAGAGAAAAATTTGTGTATTCGGGCTAGTTTTTCTATTGATAAGGTATCTGACACTTAGCATGTACTGCCCAAAGACCTGCACAATTACTTCCATGAACTCTTTTCCCTGAATCTGCTACTAGCATAAAAAATCCACCCTTACCGCTCCCACTACCGGCCGGCCGTAATGTGACCACTTCCTTACGGTCTTGAATACGCTTATTCATTGCGAGACAAAGATGGCTCGCCCGACCCTATGATTCCTTCGAAACTGCCCAAAAAAACGGTTAAAAGCCTTTGTCTTAGAACTGGAGAATTAAATTAGTATTTTTTTAAGGCTCAAATAGGACATTTTATAGAAGATACTGAATTTAATCCTCCAACCAAAAACGAACTTTACTGTTTCTAAAATAGGGTTGAATTATAAATGGTGGGCTTGAGATGGGCCTTAAAAATCACAATGTAGAATAATATTTGTATAAGAATACTTGAAGCTCAATCAGAATATCTGATTCGGACATTAAAAGGTCTTCGCTTGTTTTATAAAGGATTCGCTTCTGAGGGTGAATACGTTGTTCATTCTGGACTTTGTATAAACGTATAAATGTTAAAACTTAAACGTAAAAAAATCCGATGTGTAGATTAATTTAAGATAAAACGAATAAGAGAAAACTTACTTTTAGAAAGTGTTATAAAAGTGGCATTGGATTGACGTGGAGCGAGGTGGAGCGTGAAGCTCAAGACAGATCGCGATGGAAGAGATCTGTGGGCGTCCTCTCTCTTCTTACTATACTTCTAGTTCAACGTTGGACTCGTAAATAACACACTCGTCTTGGCACTAAAAATATTATTTGGAACATATTTTTGGACATAAAAGGTCCACTTCTTAGAATGTATGAATAAATGCCATTAATCTTGCTGGTTGGCTAATAATTTAGCTTCAGCTTAAGGTAATGTATCTCATGGCTAGATATTCCTGCTGTACATTACACGTGTCCTTAATTGGGGCGGCGGAATTTTACCAAAATACATAAAACTTAGACTTATTTGTGGAAAGAAAAAATCGATTGCGTTCGATTCCCTAATCACTCACAGTTTATAAGTTTTTCAAAAAAAAAAACTTGCAATTTTTTTTTCGCTACTGCCATTGGTTATTCTGGATTTGTGGCCAATTGTTACACCGGGTTACTTCCGAAATACATAAGCGGCGAAATATTGATGAACTGTTAAAAAAACCAATTTATCGACCTCGGACACAGCGAGAAGGCGTCGTGGTAGACCTCTTATAAAGGCGCTCCCTTACTGCGAGCATTCACCTCTAATGTAACACAAAAGTGCGCAATTTGATGCTCTATTGTCTTCGAATGTTCGAATCTGTAATGTTACATTACAGGTGAATGCTCGCGGTGAGGGAGCGCCCTTAAATTGAGGGACAAAACTGATGACCAGTGGTCCACTTTGACCTTGGATCATGAAAACTGGGAGTCATAGGGAGTAGAAGCCTTTACCCAGCAGTGGGATAAAGTACGCTATCAGTATCACTATCAGTACCGTTCGTGGTGTACAGGCGTGATATTATTTTTCAGAATCTGTCTTCCCCTGGTAACCTTACATTATTGTAGACTAACTGCTGCCGCGACGTCAACTGCTGAATGCGTTGAAGAAATAAAGGTTCATGCTGGTTCCCCGTAGGTGACAGCGTGATAATAAGTAGCCTGTAATGTTGGTCCGACTTCTTAATAATATTCGTGCCAAATTTGAAGTAAATCCATGCAGTACTTTTTGAGTTTATCCCAGACATATACATACAGACAAACAGACAAAAATGAAATTCTAAAAACTAAATTTTTGGCTTCGATATCCATTGTAGAATGTAGATCACACCCCAAGTATTCTTTAAAAAAATATTCGATGTACTTTTGACTTTTCTACCATCTTATTATATGCATAGAAGTGCTAGTGTCAGGACTCATTATCTCCAAGTAATCTGCAGCTATGTTAAAACACACGAGGCGTCGCGCTGCCACCTTCAACTACCAACTATTTCAACTCACAAATTGCTCCACACTGGCACTGCTGTGGTAAAAGCGGAATTTTAGCAAGTTGTTATGTCGACTCATTCGTGGAAATTATAATACGATGGCACGGTTTGACGAAAAAAGACGTCGTGTGAGCCAAATGTAAAGTATGAGATGGCTAAGTTTATTTAAATAACTTAACACATAAATGTTGCTTAAGTGATAAGTACCTAGTCATAATTGATTTTCTTAATTAATAATTCTTAAATGTTAAGACGGAGATAATGAGAATATATGAAAATGAACCTGTTAATTTGTTAAACAAAAGTTTGGTTTTTCTTTTGGTCTAATTTAGTAAAATAATTTCAAGGAACGTGAAATCGGCTGGTATTGTTGTTAATTTAATCAAATACAAAAACATTCGTTTAGAAAATTATTTTGATTTTCTATGAAAGCTTCGAAGGTAGGAAGTAAAATGCGTATATCTACATTACGCGAAATCTATGTATATATCTATCATCACCATTCACTTGTTTCACCTAGGTACAAATCCTGCAGCATCGACAGAGCAAGAACTCGCATGCGAGTTTCACTACATTGCGGTATTTGTTTGATCAACTGAATTCGTTGTACCTATAAAGTCCGCAATGGTTCGCGTTCTTGCATCGTCTAAATGAGGCTTGACCGATACTACTGCGCTGCTACTTCTGACACCTATCAAGCAATAATGATGACAAGGCATTACGACACACTCACAAAGGTTTTTCCCACCAACGATAGAAAGATAAACAAACAATAAACAAATAATAATCCTAATGGAACGTATTTACCTGACTAATTACGTGTACTCATTAATATCATTATCCGCAGTGATTTGTGCATCGTGCGCACTATCAGTGCTATCAATCATAGTATGATACGCAGATATTATTATAATCTATTAATAGATACTCGTAATTATGGTGAAATAACAAAAACTCCAAAGCACAACCCGTATAAAAAAATAGGTACCGTTTTTTCTAACTTGGGTACAGAAGTATTCCTCTAGCTACTAGGATATTTTGTAACTGTGGTTTTATTGAATTTAGGCAGCTAATTTTATATGCCTCACTCAAACATAACCAGGGTAAAAATACTCATTCAACACATCGCTCGAAGAACTGGTAATTGTAAGGAAAGAGAAGTTCTCAAGTGGCAACCCTGAAGCGGAACACGCAGCGTAGACAGGCCTCAACCTAAGTAGAAGAAGAACCAAAGACATTTTAAAACGATGGATGCAAGTGGCAGCTTCAAAGGCTTTATTTATAGGCGACTGATGATGACAATTTTATTTGTCAGTGACTTTGCAATGTTCGGCACAACTTTTTTGATGGGTCTCTTTCTTTTTTGATGGGGTTAGTTTTACTATCATCATTGGATTAGTATATCTACTGTCATACATCATGCTCACGAACCAAATCAAGACTTAGCAGAATTATTTCGTGACACCCATTCAAAATTGAGTTACAATTAAAATTACAAAGTTCTAATTAACATCCGCCCTCAGAAATTTTCCCTGGCATTTGAAATTTATCTTTTCAACTTAGTTTTTAAAACCGAAATAAGTATCTACACAAACAAATAAGGTGAAAAGTGGAAAAAGTTAATAGGTGGTAAATCAATGATTGGGCCAATTCGCCACGTCATCGCCAGGACTAAAGCTATTGTCAAACAGACAGGCGTGACGAACGCGAAGCGAGGCGTTTTTGTTTGTAATGTATGGAATTCTACGAAGCCTGTCACATAGACTATCGGATCGCTTTCGCATTTTTATATGACATGATTCGGTTCGGTTCGCTATCGCCTGTCTGTTTGACAAAGGCCTTAATGTTCGTTGATGACCCTAGCGAAAAGTGCCATGATCATGCTCGGTACTATTTATCAATCAATTACAACGATATTAGGTATCATTCTATCGGTTAATTAAAATCCAAGATAGCCACGTAGATAGTGACGAAAGTATTAAAGAGTAAAGAACAAAAGGGCGGCGAGTTCTGTGTCGGCAGTGATTTACAAGCACGGCGCCGCGATGAAGACCAGGCTGTTGTTGGTGTTGTGTGCGGCTGTGAGCCTGGCGCTAGCCGGGAAACATGACCAGTACTCCAGGTATGAAGTTGATCTATTAAATACTAGTATTGAGAAGAATTAATCAAATACTGAGTGTTTGTTATCGTTTTTATTCACTTTTATCCTCTTTCTTTAACTCATAAGTATTGTGTGACTTGTACGTTCTTTTAATCTCAGTGAAATACAATCATGGTTATTAAACTTATTGTCAAATATAACAGCTTATTTAAGACTATACGTTTACTTGGGTACTCCGTAATCTCGGCGGCAAGACCCTCTCTAAGGAGTCTCTGGAGAGACGCCACGACGACGACACTATCAGATGTTTCGGGAGGTTCATCAGTTTCGGTCCCTTTTACTCTACACAGGGCGGGAAGTCATTATTTTTTAAATGTATTCACCTAAGAGCCTTGGCCCAGCAGTGAAATGGAGTAGGCTAGGAGTATTAAATTTAGTATCAGCATCCGTAAAAGTAATCTAAAAGCGTCTGCATGTGACACTACATTTGTACATAACCACTTTTGCAATTTCTAGCTACACGGTGCATAGCGTGTGGGTACGCGATGAAGCTGATGCAGCGCTGCTGGAACGGCTAGAAGGCGAGCTGGAGCTGGACGCGTGGCAGCACGGCGTGCCGGGAGAACGAGAGGCGCAGCTGATGGTGGAGCGAGGGCACGAGGCGGCTCTGCTACGCGCACTCGACGACGCTGGGATGCAGCACTACGTGCATGTAGACAATGTGGCTAAGTGAGTACGGTCTAGGACACTATTATAGGTTATATGAAAATGTTATTAAAATCTATACCAGCTACGTTTATACCTGTACCAAAACTTCTACACCATGCGTGGCAAATGCCACGCATGGTGTAGAAGTTTTGAAGGTGCAGAAGAGTCACGGTGAGTAGAATATAGGTAATATTCACCAATCGTATTGCGATAATAAAAAGCCTTCTTCTACAGATTTCTCGAAAAACAAGATGAAGAATTAGAAATTTGGAGAAGTCGACGAGGTCCGAGGGCTATATTCCAGGATTACCCGCGATACGCTCAGGTAAGAGACCTTTACGTAGTTTGTTAGCAATATGAGCGATACCAGGTGATAAGGACTTGCAGGAAGGGCTAGAGCAGATTAAGACTATCGTCTACTGAGCGCTCGTCCAATCTAAAAGAGAAAACGTTTTCCTGCCCCTAAATGTTATCCTATCTCAATGATTTTTTAGAATGCTTCTGACACTGTAAAAAACTAGGTTTATAGGTTTTCTTTTTTTTCAAAATTTATAATAGTTTGAAAGTAACAGGCGCCTAAAAGTTACTATTTTTATGACAAAATCTTCATTGAAGTAAAACCTTTGTATTTTAAAAACAAAGAAGTTTTAGAAAAAAAGAAAAACCTACAAACCTAGAATATAATATGCTGAAACGATTGACACTAGAATCTAAGAGATTGGACGTGATTTAGTATGTGAAAAACGTTTTCTCCCGAGAGACAAATTTCATATAGAAAATACTCACAGTCAGTCGCGAGCTGCAACGCTCTCTATCGCACGATCGGGGGTTTTTCAACGAGCGAGAGGGACAGCACGAGTTTTTCTAAATACCTATTTTTTGAAAAGGCAGTCGCTATACAATCCTCTTAAACACAATGTCAATCAATTTCTTAATTATGAAACAAAAACATCTGACTCAGAGGCTCAAAAAAATTATTATCATTGTTAATTTCAGGAACTGAAAATAAGTGGGTTGAAGTTCACCACGCTGGCTTAAAAATGGTCATACTAAACCTGACTGAATCTTCACACAACATTATTATCTCCGTTTCCTTGCTCCCTTAGGTCGACGAGTACTTGGAGAGAATAGCGGCACAGTACCCTGACTTGGTTACTCTCGTTAACGCTGGAAAGAGTTTCGAAGGTCGGGATATCAAGTATTTGAAGGTAAGAATGGTTTTGATTGTTGTAAACTATACAAATAATAGTTCTTTTTAAAAGTATCTTGTCACTCCACGCATCCATCTCGTAATAATCATCTGTTTTAAGTTATATCTGTTTTCAACTATATTATTTTTAACCCAGCATTCCGATTCTACAATTTTATAAATTTAATCATATCAGCTCAATCATTTACTAATAATTCATTATAATATATGCTGCGTAGATTTCGACGACAAACTTTGAGGATCGCAGCAAGCCGATCTACTTCATGAACGCGATGATCCACGCACGTGAGTGGGTCACCACCCCTGTGACGTTGTACGCCATTCACCGGCTGGTGGAGAACCTGCGCAGCCAAGACCGGGACCTGCGCGAAGACGTCGACTGGATCATCGTGCCGCTCATCAACCCCGATGGCTACGAGTTCTCGCATCAATCTGTGCGTTCATAATGTTTATAAAATAGCCTTAGTTTAAATCCAATGCTCACGCCTCTAAGGGCACTCTAAAATGACATACCCTGACTTCTTTATGATATTCTTCAAAAATATCAAGTCTGTAACACTCGTAACCATTGTACGCGTTTGATATCCCGCGTTACGTACACTACTCATTTAACACACTTTTAAATATCATAGCAGTTAATGGCATACGTTAGAAAAAGATGTGAGTTTAAGTTTTTATGTGAACATCAGCATTGCCATAGCGACTGCGTCTGTGCTTCTAAAATTCAACGAATAGAATTGCGGCACTTTAATAGTTTCGTGACTTTCCTTTCAGTCTCGTCTCTGGCGTAAAACAAGATCCCATAACCCAGAAGTCAGTCAGTGCTTTGGAATCGATGGAAACAGGAACTACGACGTCCAATTCAATACCGTTGGAGTCTCGAGCAATCCTTGCAGTGATACGTACCCTGGAACCCGCGCCTTCTCGGAGCCGGAGACCGGGTACATCAGGGACATATTCCAGGAGTACTTGGACAGAATTCAGATATACGTAGACATACATAGTCATGGGAACTGGGTGCTGTACGCTTATGGAGACCGCAGCCTGCCTGCGAATGTTGCTGACGTGGACCGTGTGGGCGCGGCTATGGGAGCTACCATGGACGCGCTCAAGTTGCCCCAGGCTCCTAACTACCGCGTAGGAAACAGTGCAGCTTTACTTTATCGTACCTCGGGAAGTGCTCAGGATTATGGCCAGGTAAGTCAATTTATTCTTCCGCTATTTAATTAAAACCGGCCAAGTGTGAGTCATAATCGCGCATGAAGGGTTCAGTGCCATAATTATATTAAAATAATTTTACTACCTATTTATTTATTTCGGAACATAAACAGTTAAGGTGCGTACAGACTATGTAACATAACATATATGTTATATAACATTACCATATAACATGTTTCATATAATGTGGACGCTGAATGTTATATAATATGTTATAATAATATTAATTATTGATATGAACAACACTGTTATATAACTTAGTCACGGTTAGCACTGAAGAACGACAAGCGGCAATGGTTATATAACATTGTTATATTGCAATGTTATTCTAATGTATACAGTATTGTTTTATGTTGCAATGTTGAATAACAAGGATACATAATGTGGAAGTGTTATAAAACACAAGTTATATAATACATAAATGTTACATAGTCTGTACGCACCTTGACTCACTCAAGCATTATAGAAACAATTTATACAAAGTGAACAAGTGTATAACCCACGAAAACAATTGTATAAATGACATTTATAAAATAATGAAGAGAAGTAATCGTCAAATTGTTAGGATAAAACCCATGTATCACAAATTTGTGTGTTCTTATTGAAATATAAGACAAAAACATCTTCAAAACTCGCTGCGTATGGGCTTAAAAGTAATTTTTTACAAAAGCACCGAGTGTCCAACCTTGTCAAAAGTCTTCTAAAATCCAGTGTATGGGGAGTTTACTTTGATACGAGAGTGTATGGTATTAAATAAGTAGTCTACAAAAGTAACTAGGTTCGTTGTTGTGTTATTATAGCGCCAGTAAAAATACACTATTCAACTGTTTACCTAATATGGATCAAGAGATACAGCCCGCTGGCAGATATTTGACTATACAGTGTAATTTTGTTTTTTTTTTATTATTAATATTTTTCAACACCGACTTAGGAACCCTTTGCGTATTCCAACAAAGTCTGCTCATATTCATTTTTTGTAATTAATCTCTGTGATAGTGTTAATGTTTTCCATAATAAGCATTTATTAGGAAAGACAGATTACATAATTATTCTGTTGAATAGTGTCTTTCTTATGAAGACGTCCATCGTGACAATCTTTGTCTAACTTCTAAAAAACGTCGAGGATAGAATATCAATCTGAGAACATTGTCTGGAATCGCGAACTATAACCGTATGAAGGAACCTTTACATAGTTACAAGCTTATAATTTATTACTGCTACAATTTCATTTATTTCTGTCTCTACTACAGCTGATCGGAGTTCCACTCTCGTACACGCTTGAGCTGCCGGGCTACGGGAACGGCTTCCTGGTACCGCCGCGGTTCATCGACCACATCAACGAGGAGACGTGGGAGGGCATCGCCGTCAGTGCTAGACTAGCCAGGGCGTACTACAGGCAGCGGTACTAGGCTCCACTACAACTCCTTCTCCTACAAATTCTGAATCTTCTACAACTGATGATAGAACCTACCACTCCTCCTAGTCGCCATGATCATAATGGGCTTCAACAGTACCTTCACAGTTATAACATGTCTTGTAACTGTAGCTCCATAATTTTGTAGTAATTTGTTTTTTTTTTTATGACTTGAAAAAAATGCTTGTTAATTATTATGTCTCACTTCGTCGGGGCCATCACCTCTAGGCCGCCTTTGTTGTTATCCACATTCCGTACCTCAACAGTGGACCCATTGTATTTGGATTATAAAATTATACCTATTTATATTTAGTACATTTTTGTGTTTATTTTTTTGCCTTGTATTATATGAATGACCCTGGCGGTTAAGAGTGTGTCATGCTCACTCAAATGTCTCACTGATGCTGGCGCGTGTGTCGGATCATTAGGCTCCCTTCAAAATGGTTGAGCTGAATGGTGCTACTGCATGTGTCATGTTCGTCAACGGGCGCTGTCAGTTGAGACTGGTCATCTCTTAGCTGCCACGGTTTACTTAAAGTTATTGTTTTTTTTTTTACGAATTGTCTTTGTTTTAAATTTCACTATGGACACTTTTAACTTGCTACATCGTTCTCACATAATCGTAAGAATGAATGATGTAACAAAGATTCTGTAATAATTTTGGCGATCTAAAAAGAGTGTCCATGGAGTTTCTTGCCCGTTCTTCTCCATAGAGATCTACTTCTATATACGGTAATACTTTCACAGTTTTTATGTCTTGTGACTGGGACTGTAATAGTAATTTTGTAGTGATTAATAATATTTTATTTGTCTTTGACAATAATTTTTAAAGTGCCTGTAACTGGCTTATTTGAAAAAAATGCTTTGATTTGATTTTGTTGCTTCAAACCCCTATGTTTTTGAGGTATTTTTTCTAAATCATTGTTTAATCTAGATGTGGTTAAAGTTGGTACAGTCTACAAATCCAACAAACGGCACGCCACATTGGAGAGTCGCCAACTACGCTAAGAACGACGAGTATAGTTTTACTTTTGTTACGGACTCAACAATATTGAGCTGAAATGATTCCGTTTTGTTATTCAGCTAGATTTTCTATTTAATACAGTTTGCAGAGCCCGCACTTACTTTAGAAACCAAAGTTCCTGATGTTCAAGTTCCGTGGAGTGTTTTTTTTTTTTTAGTATTCAACATTCTTTTTGAAAAAGAAAGCTGCTCTGTACTAGGAATTTCTCCTATAGGTATCGTGAGTGAGTTTACAAACATAAAAAATGTCAAACACAAACAGCCAGTTCCGGGGCAAATGGCAGGTCAGAAATATCCACCACAGTCCACAACAAAAATAATCAGAAGAGTGCGACTTTGTATTCAACATTATGGGACTCATTTTGAGCATTAATAAAATGGATTAATTTTGTTAACAAAAATGCTACAATTCATGTTGTTCATTTTATTTCTGATACCTACTATGTTATTGAGCAAAAAATAATTGTTTTGATGAAGCCTTTCAATCGGTATGATAAAATTACAAGATATTTTTTATTCTCGTGTAGCGGGTTCGATTCCCTGTTCAACAATGTAATTATTTAAAAATCTATGAATGCAGTTTAAATAGTTTTTCAAATTAAAATAATGTCTTTTTTTAAGTAAAATGTTCTATCTACAATATTCAAGGTACTTACTTTCCCTCCATGTGGCATCGCCGTGAGTGGGAAGTGGTCGCCTCCTTCTGCGAAGCAGTACTGCTCGCGAAGGAGGAGGTGCGCAGCGTGAGGGAGAGGACAGCGTCCTCCCTCCACCCCAGCCGCAGTGGTAGACGCCCACGGCGTCGGACGTCAGCAGACGATCTCCGGCGACCGTAAGAGCGTGCATGCGGGCAGCGAGTAAAAGGCAACTCGCTGTCCGACCATGGACCATGCCCGGGTCGACGGCGCGTTGTGTTCCACGTGCGCCTCAAAGAGCGTCAGCAAGATTGACGGGGCCCCACCGCTAGAGGGCCAAAGCCTGCTGGGGTCGCGGGACTTATTTCATAACCGTGACCCCGGAACGTAAAGGGCTTTTGAAGGACACCATGGATTTTACTCAGTACAAGTCTGACAGTCCCTCCCGCCCTGCCCAGGGTGGGAGGACTCATTTGATGATATTACCAGGCTAAAAAAAATGTGGCATCACCGTGGGACGCCCTGTATAGTTATTCTGTGCAGGAATCGAAACCAAGACCGGCAGCGCAGCAGTCAAACACTCAGCCATCGCGCCGTCTTTTTCTTGTTCTGAGGCAAGAGTTAAAAACTCAATGAAGTGCTTTTATTTAGGCATTCCTTGTGTCCCAAGATTAGAGAAAAGGTTCATCGACTATTCCACGCCTGACATATAACTGGCTCTTCTGACCTAAAACTGGTTTAAAAATGTAACTCAGGTATGTAAACATAGTTACTGCTTTCATTATTACGAGTACAATAAAGCCTGTAAACAAAAGCGCTGTTTATAAATGCAGCGGTTGCGAGCGCTGTAGTGGTGACGTCACGCTATATACTGGCAGCTCTGTAATTTTATACTTACCTTCTGTTGAACTACGATCCCCGCTGTTTAACTACGTACTATAATCTTCCAAAACAATTATTTAACTAGCTAAAGTAGTGATCTCCAAATTGCATTTCTGACTAGAATACCTACTAAAAAACAAACATTTCGATTTTAATTTATTTAGCAAAATATTCATTATATACACGGTGATTTTTCAGTCACCATCCAAATTTTAAATTAAATTTTGGCGAAAATGATTGAATACGTGTTTTTTTCTTTTTGTATCACTCAAATTCACTCAATACAAAAATATCGAGATATCACGTCTCAATGTTATCTATAAAAAGTTGATGAATCTGGACACCGTGCTGTGATGTGTCGCTCAGGTGTAGCGGGGCGGGGCGGGGGTAAGCGGGGTGCGCACTGCCCGAATCATGCGCCGGCAAGTGTAGTATTATTAACGTTTAGCTTGGTAACCACGCAGAGCTGATAATTCTTATGAGAAAATGATTTATGAAAATTTGACGTATCGATTTTTTTTCAAAAATGGGTTAAGTGATTGATACCTAATGCCTAGAAAAATTTTGGACGGTGGTAAAAAAGTCACCCTGTATAAATATTTTACTCAACGTTTTAAAAATATAACCATCACTTTTAACATCCAGTTCACAAACCGCAGACGAGCATTTTCAGTATTTTTAGAACACTTTTTAAAGTGAGTTCATTCCATTCATAACAAATTTTCTGTGTGCGCATCGGAACCCCAGCGGATCATAAGTCTCGAACATCTAAACAGGTTCAATATTTGTGTCAAATCGACCGCGATTAAGTTTTATTCGACTCGTAAAGTTCAGCATTGGACTCGTAAATAACACACTCGTGTTTGCACTAAAAACATTATTTGGGATTTTGGAAAACTTTTTGGACGTAGAACTTAGGTGGGAATAGTGTTAAAATATAGATAACAAAATAAGAAGTAAGTCTGTCTATGGCGGAAAACCAACGTGTTTCTTATAGGTTATGGGCCCAGCACGCTTCCACTGCGCCACTCTGCTAATAGAAGGTCCATTTCTTGCAATGAATGAGAAAATGACATTAATCTTGATAGCTGGCTAATGTTTTTGATTTAACTTAAAGTAATATTACGTGGCTTGATTTCATCAGGATGTATTTTTTGTGTTAGGAAGCTTTTTTTTTTAGGAGTACATGAAATAAGTTAAACCTAGTTATATCTCCTTACTGTTGGTTCGTAAACTGCCTACTTACGAAAGATAAAAGTTTTATTGTCTAAACTTCTAAATCATTGAATAGCAGAAATAAGTACTATACTTGATCCTTCGGGGGCTTTTGTGAAATGGGAACATAATTATCAATAAAAATATTGTAGTTTTGGACAGAACTTACTTTCAGCATTATTTTGTAATTGTTTGTTTATTTTGTTTTCTTGTTTCAGTAGTGGTTTGAAGTACTGCGATAAATTAAATATATAACTCACCTTCCAACTTTCTTCAGACCTTTAAAAAGGTTAAAAGTTTCCAGAATCGGTAATACGTAGGCGATACCTTTAGAGTTGCAGGCGTCCATTGAATATGGTACCATCACACGTATGTTTGATGTCCCCTAAATGACATAAAAAAAAACTTTCAAATTCGTTTTGCTGAGCTGATATCGCCGTTTTCATCAGGCCATAGATGTCTTCTAGTTATCATTTTCATGCTTCTTCAACAACCAGTTTATTAAATCAGCGTAGTGATAGGCATTAGGCATCAATTTCAGTTCATCCCAAGTAGATTGGAAATCTATTTCCAAATAAAGAATTTATATAAAATGGCCTTAAAATGGCCTGGAGACTGAACTGCCTGCGATTTATAATTTAAAATGGCTGCTTTAAATACCATTATGTTATTTGGGTCAGACTGCTGAAGTTTTGTTCTTTTTATACCCAATACTTTACTTTACTTTGACCTTTATCTAAATAATCTGGTATTTTAGTGTGATATTTTTCGGAGTATGTGTGGGCTTAAGACTATCGTCTACCGAGCGCTCGTCCATACTAAAAGAGAAAACGTTTTCCTGCCCCTAAATGTTATCCTATCTCAATGATTTTTTAGAATGCTTCTGACACTGTAAAAAACTAGGTGTATAGGTTTTCTTTTTTTCAAAATTTATAATATGTAGTTTGAAAGTAACAGGCGCCTAAAAGTTACTATTTTTATGACAAAATCTTCATTGAAGTAAAACCTTTGTATTTTAAAAACAAAGAAGTTTTAGAAAAAAAGAAAAACCTACAAACCTAGAATATAATATTTATGCTGAAACGATTGACACTAGAATCTATACAATCCTCTTAAATCACATTGAAATCGAATGAAACTCGTTATCGGGTTGTTGGAATTACAGTTTTTGATAAAAAAAAAACTTCTAGGAGAAGATTGTTGACATTCTCAAAATTTTTGAAATAGTGGGCTATAGGTTTAATGTTTTTAGTCTGAAAAAATCGTTTGCTATTTTTCAGGCTATAAATCGTTTACAAACATTTAAACTATTTTTTTTGAGTTTGGCAGTTTTATATTTTTTTACATTCTGGAATGGAACCCGTGATACTCAACGTACCATCAATGACTTAGCCACTGCGTAAAGGTTGTTCAATCCTCTCGTCTCGCGTGTACTAACACACAAACCTTCACTTCAGGACTAATTCATCTTTATCAACAGCCCGATATTCCCCAATATGAGCCCTATAACCCTTCTAAATGTGCGCGTCACGCGGCTCCCGCCAGGTAGGCAATACAAATTAGCCGGGTAATAAGACGCCCGCCATTGCGAGATATTGGACATTTTTGCCGGCCCACTGAGCGCAGACTACGGCGCGCAGGCTGCTCACACGTGATATTAACGTAAGGAGGAAACATGGCGGATTCTGTTGTGTCACTGTCACAGTCATTCACTTGATTAGGCTTGTATTTTCAATGAATTTTTCCAATAAGGGTGTTTACAAAGATTTTTTTTTTGAAACAAATGATTTAATTTAGATAAAGTTTAAAACTCACTACAACACAAAATAAATGTAAATCGTAAAATCTAAGTCTTGTTTCGCTTCCAAACAATCAATCTAAGGGTTTTCCGCTGTGTATTCCAAACCAATGAATTGAAGATAACATTGAAATCTACATAACCTAAGATACCTACTTACCGAAATCTCGTCAGTTAATTTAATTGTCTCATCGACGTTCTACACGAAAATGGACCTACTTTTATCAAAAGATAATTCTAATTCATTCTTTTCCCTAAAGATACGAGAATTATAGGATATTTTTTGGAATTCCCTCAGCAGGTGGAAGTTGGGCATTGGCCAAATGAATTTTTGTCATTTTGCTGTTTCTACTGAGTTTTTTCGGGCTCGTTATTAGGGAAATGTTCGCATCGTGTGGAGGTTTTTCTTTATTTGCATATCTGATTTATGTTCAGTATCCAGTAACTGTAGGAAGGTACGGGTTCTGAAAAATGTAGTTGTTTTATGATGACACAGGTAGTTATTCCTATGAGTGCACTAGATAATCTAGACCGTCATAATATCATTTCTTCTTTGCATTCTGATTGTAATTTATTTCTTGTGGAATTATCCATGCAATTAATACCTATAAATATAAATACAATTTCATGAATTTAATCTTCAACAAAATGAACAGATGATATAGACAATGAAAAAAATCTTAATTCTTCTAACCTGTAAGATCCCGTAGTAGTAGGCACCTTACACTTGCAGTATTTGTAAGAAGGTTTAAGTTGAAGTTGCGGTCGAGATGAGTTGACGTAAACACGCACAGATTTTTGTAGCATTAAAGTTTATTAGATATCCCGATCACAACTAAGTTTGAGTTGGATGCTAATCCGCGGTGTTCGTAGTAGGTAATTAATTGTCAACTAACTCAAATTGTATTGAGCAAGGTTTAAATACGATGCAAAAAGTAGGTTGCTGCGTGTGCAGTCTGGCAGTATGTACGTAAACCGTACATGCTCCCAAGGGAAAGGGCGAGATGAGCATCCAGTACATAAAAATATAAAAAGTCCACAAAACGTAAAGTAAAAAGTGTAAAAGTAAATATTAAAAATGTTCACAAAACGTAAAAGTAAAAAAGTGTAAAAGTAAATATATAAAGTAAATCTTACACATGTAAACATTAAAATCATAAATTTTACAGCTCCTCAAAGTGAAATAGTTTTTTCGGCCTCGCGTCGCTGTATAGCGGCTCAGGCGGTGTCGTTTTACGTATTTCTTTCATTTCGATTTCGACTTGATTATCGATTCCTTTAAGTTCCTTTGGCTTCTTTGTTTTCTTATACCATCGTTTTATAAAAATGTAGAGTATAAAAGAAGCAGATCCTCCCAACAGCAAAGAAGTCACAGAGTAAAGGTATATGTCGTGGCTCGAAATATCTGGCTTTTGTGGTAGTCTTTCCTGCTCTTCCTGCTGAGTAATTTGCTTCTCTATGTCCTTGATGCTTTTTGCAGATGTTTCCAGTTCCGTCATATTCAACTGTGCATTTTTCCAACTTATGTCGAAAATATTGTTGATGGTGGTGTTAAGTACGGGTACTTGAATATCCGCCTCCATGTAAAATTTACTTCCTAAGTGATTGTATGGGAATATAGTTGCATCTTTCTTTTGTAGTATGCATTTTGGTTTCGAAGCAATCACCCCAGTACCATTGATGACCGTCGGCGTAACTTGATCGTTACACATGACGCGCATCAGCTGTGTATCGCACAATGTAAACAACCACCAGTTAGGTTTATGTAATTGGATCCATGTCTCTTTACAGGTCACGTCCTTGATGACACAATATGATAAAGCCGTCTGTTGACTGAATACTTTGGCCTCGCAAGGTGCATCTTTGTCGTGTAAGCTAAATACTGGCTGACGTGAAATTCAAATGTACTCGTCGTTTCCGTATGACGTACATTGACGCATGTCTTGTTCTTCCATGGTGATGTACGAATTTTTCACGAAATTTATGGCGATGAAATTGGAGGACTGCACAATTTTTAATTTTCCTTGTCTCAGGAACGGTATGGGTATTACCCGATATCAAAATCAAAATCAAATATTTTTATTTCACATAGGCCCATGAAGGCACTTATAAAACGTCGACAAAAGGTGCTCGGTTCGGGTTGGTCGATTCCATGGAGAAGAACCGGCAAGAAACTCCATGGTTACTCTTTTAAAATGTGGTATAGTTTTACAAACTTATTGATACAATTTTGAATAGGTAATTGGATATGTGAGAAAAACGTAGGCCTAGTAACAAGAGAGAAGTGCTTACGAGAATTAGTACTACAAAAAAAAAAAAAAAAAAATATACACACGACCTACAATGTTCTCACATTCACAAAAAAGAAGTATGTAAGAATCTATATAAAAAAGAAAGCTATATAAGCTGCGTTACTTCTGTATTAACTTACAAACTAAAAAGTCTGTACAAAAGAGTTAAATCAAAGGCAATATAATATTGCAAAACAAATAAAATAAAGAAAAAATATATAAATATTAGAAAAAATATATATTCTGTAGTCCTCATCACTTAAAAGTGGAATATGTAATTCGAAGAGTAGAAAGTTACTTGTAATTCGAGCTTTAACATGGATCAGTTCGTAGATATCTCGGAAGTTCTTTTGTATATCCTGGATTGGTAAAGCTAGTCCTTGTGGCAGTTTTCCAGAGATGATGTTGAGTTGTTCTATTATTTGAGATGCAGGAAACAAGTGCGTATCCAAATGACCTCGGTAGATGTTGGCAAGTGCATTCATAAGCATTTCTTGGATTCGATGTAAATCATTTAAAATTAAAGTTGATGATATGGCAGCAGAATTCACGTCGTTTACTGTACTATAGTATTTGCGCTCTATTTCCAATTTTTGTGATTGCGCTGCTAATCTGGCGCATGTAGGTTTGTATTGCGTTAAAGTGTTTGTCCATGAATTCCGTATTGTTTTTAATAATGTTGTTCTCAGCTTCAATAATCAAAGTTTGATTCTTCATCAACTGCAACAGATAATTATCGTTGGTTTGCAAAGAACAATGCCCACGTTCCATACATTGAAAAACCTGATAATGAAAGTATATGTATAGATATAAGATATAGTAGAAGTACTTTCTATAAGTTTAGAAAATAATGTCTTATATTTACTTTGGTGATTTAAACGCCACGAAGTCTGAAAAATATTAATGTTTGTTTTTAGGTTAGGATTTGCCGTCACCAGAAATAATGAAACCAACGTGTATGAAGTACCTAATCAATAACGCTCGAAGATTATTCTAAAATAGGAACATTTACCTGACTATGGTCTAAAACATCTTTTTTACTTTGTTAATTCCTTGAAACCAAATGGCCCTAAGTCGATGCTAAGACTCGATGGTTGCCACTATAAAATGAGTGTCGATTATTATTATTATTTAATCTACATCTATAAAACTAATAATTCATTACCTACTGGCTAGCACCACATAATATGCTCAATATGTGGTTAAATACCTACATTGTTATCACAGTAACATTGCTTTAATTTAACAATATACATAATTCAGCTGTGTTATTTTCATAATTAAATTATTTATTTATGAAAATAACACAGCTGTTCATAAATAAGTACTTTCTCAAAAGTACTTACAATACTAACTACATTTTTAGTAGGTACAAAACAATACCTACCCTAGTTAGATAGTTGCTATACCTACCTCTACAAAGTCTAACTCAAATCTTGTTGTCAAGTGTCACTTATTTACCAATCTACATACCATGTTGAATGAAACGGGGAAAATTAATAAAACACTTTGTTGCAGTAGAATGTTTTATTTTATATCTACTCATCATTTTCATCCAGTTTTCTTATAACGTCATGTCAGAAATTCTGCTGGAGCAGATATATGTCTTAGTAAAATATAAAAGGTACCACACTACCGTCATCACTTCATCACGTGAGTGCATCATCCAATGTTCATCGACCGACCAAACAATTTCAACATTATTCAACTATCCCGGTTCTGCCAGACATATTATTTTCTATGAAAACATAGACATAATATTTTTTCCTGACATGTGCCTGGATTTAATTTTTCCTCTTATTAATGTTTTAATTACCACTTCGTCTGAAATAGAAACTCCACAGGCATCATCAGCACACTCAATATGCACAGCAACACGCTTGCAACTTATCCAGCATACATGGCATATTCGATCAGATGATGATATCTGTGAAAGAAAACATTGAATTAATATCATTTATGTTACTTTTTGTATATATTAATAAAAGATATATAGACATCACTACATTCAGGGCCACAAAACAATAATACCTATTATTTTCATGTTAAAAGTATTGGTAAGTATGTACATTATATTTATTTGTGTTTAAAAGTAGTACAGCATAGGTCAATCATTGACTGGTATGATCATTTCTAACCAGAAGAAATATGATAAACAATATAATATATAAACATAAATACCTGAAATGGTGCAATTCTTGTTTGTCTAGCAGCATAAATCTGTCTTTGCTCTTCTGAAGGACTGTCAAATCAAATCAAATCAAATCAAATCAAAAGTTTATTTGCTAAAGAAATACATTTCATTTATAAGGTAAGGTATTAAGGCCTAAACGTCATTGTATTCTGCCTGCAAGCAAGCGTGCAAATTCTTAAAATAATAAAACATTGCAATCATTTAAAAGACACACACAGACACATACAGTAAATTGTAAAATTAAAAAAAAACAATTATAATTACATTATCACGTATTTTCAAATTTGTAACTGATTATTAAAATGTAACTTTGTTATGATCGAGCTTTACTAATGTTTTAATGATAAATCACACTCACTTTTTGTCCTTATCACTGTGTTTTAGTCTGTATACACTTTTATTAGCACTTTATTGTTTTTTTTCCTGTGTTCAGTCACATCAGTCACTAGTTGTTGTTCTTTTTCCATAACACATTTAGTTCAATGAGATAACACTTTCACATGACTTTTACTGTTTAAATAGCGTATATTATAGTTTTTGAGCTTATTAAGTGAGGAAAACTAATTTAAAGTAATTATAAACCACGGAAGTATCAGACAAGTTCGACGTTCCGTTCCGTTTTTTCTGTCAATAACAATAGCATGTGTCTGACGATTAAATACATACAGACCATACTGCACAATTGACTACGTCCTGGTTGAGATAACTCGGAAGCTTGAGCACCGTCACAGCTTGTTGATAATTGCTGATTTATGCTTTTCATGGGGAGTTTTTTACAAGGTTCACAATTTACAACGGTATCAGGTATGGTAAGCAAAGGTCATCAGATGAAGAAAGATATCGGGGTCCAGGGACGGTAAATAGGGTCGTTATAAGAAGAAACACCGAAATAGTACAGTACACAACAAGACGCAAACGCAACAACAACGAAGAATTGCGCCGGCCGATGAAAATCACAGACTGTCATTGTCTTGGTCATCTGTCAAAAAATACGTTTCAATTGCGCACATTCAATGAAACACTGCATGAATAATTTAATTTAATGACTGTTTTATTTTTTATAATTTATTTTATCACATGACTAATAAAGAAATACTTACTGATAAAATTAAACGTACAATAAACATCAAACTCAGAGACAAAGCGAAAGACTCAAGCAGCAAAGTGTGAAATGGAACGTTTTAAAACAAGGATAGTTTGGATGCGTTCAAAATATGTGAATGCGTTACGTAGAATTAACATAAATAAATGTTAAAAAATCTTTTTTTCCTGCGTTTCTTTTAAAAATGTGATAAGTGAAATCAATATACAATTCAATCAGCTATATTTTAAGATTTATTTCATTTCTATACATAGTCAGGTCAAAAATGAGCATTCTTCTTTTGGATATCTTTTTCGTACTTTTGTGCAAACTCTTCATCCAAAACTCCAAATAATGTTCTGGCTAATTTTCCGATTCCATCAAAGTAGCCCCTTTTTTGTCGTGAATGCTGAGAAAGCAACATGGTATTGTAATTCTCAAGGTGATGCAATTCATGTCGTAGATGGTTGACGACTGTTTCGCATGCTGTAAACTTGTGAGCGATTCTTTGGCAGAGTCTATCAATCTGATTGATATAATTATTAATATTTTCTGTAGCTTGCCAGTAGGATGTTAAGTTAAAGTAGATAAGTAGTGTCCATTCATCGTGGATTAATTGTAATTTTCCAGCTTCATCAAAATAAATAGGTTGTCTGTTGGGTATGGAGGTCGAAGGCTCGAAGGACCATTAAATGTAAGATCCCGTAGTAGTAGGCACCTTACACTTGCAGTATTTGTAAGAAGGTTTAAGTTGAAGTTGCGGTCGAGATGAGTTGACGTAAACACGCACAGATTTTTGTAGCACTAAAGTTTATTAGATATCCCGATCACAACTAAGTTTGAATTGGATGCTAATCCGCGGTGTTCGTAGTAGGTAATTAATTGTCAACTAACTCAAATTGTATTGAGCAAGGTTTAAATACGATGCAAAAAGTAGGTTGCTGCGTGTGCAGTCTGGCAGTATGTACGTAAACCGTACATAACCTTTGTTCTATTTTTTTGTTTTATATATTATTTTATGGAATTGTCAAAGAATCAAAAAAGAATAACTGTTAGTCTCATAACAATAATATAAACGTAAGTCGAGAACACAAACCAAACCGCAGGTAAACAATCGGACACGTAAAATAGAATTTAAATGGACCGACATAACTTTTTGGAAGTTCCCCTTCTTTTGAAAACAAATCCTCAAGGAAAAGGAAAATCTTGGATTTAAAAAGTTCAGCCATGTTTTAGGATGTCGACTTACAGTCGTAAACGTGGGGAGAGCTGGATAGCCATTATTCACAAGTTTATGTTCAATGAGACTTCAAGTTTATTGTACTAAGATATTTTAAAGGAATATTCACACCGTGTTGGAAACTTGATTGTTGAAAAAAAAACTTTTTAAAAAAATGTAACCGCCTTCAAAAACAACCACAAAAAAGGGTAAAATAACCTACAAAACTTGTCTTTCGGAAGTCGGTGGTTTTTTTATTAATTTCATTGTTTTTTTGCCACCGACTTCCGAAAGAAAAGTTTTGTAGGTTATTTTACCCTTTTTTGTGGTTGTTTTTGAAGGCGGTTACATTTTTTTTAAAAAGTTTTTTTTTTTTACTCTTTTTAGTATAAATATTCAGAATTCTTCCAAAATTCTTGTCAAATACATCATTTTCTTGCATAATTATGTAAGAAATCCGTAGCACCGGTAATAACATCGTAAATCTCTCTCATTCCTTCCCTATCTCAAAAACTACTGAACCGATTTTGATGAAACTTGCAGTATTCCTTAAGTTGAACGATACCTAGTACAACATAAAAAGAATTACTTAAATCGGACTTGTAGTTCTGGAGATATGCGAACACAAACATAATTTACTAAATCAGTCGATGCCGACTCCTTACTAGAGGAGTTGTACCTTCCATCATCAGCTCATTCACCTGAGATGATGAATATCAGATGCAAATACTTGAACAGCTTTAGAAAATATATGAAAATGGTACTATGTGCATATAAAATTTGAAGGTTGCCCTCGATTTCCCTGGGATCCCATCATCAGATCCTGACCTGATGATCATTGGACCAATTGGAAAGTATACCCTTTCAAACAAAAGAAAAAAATTCCAAATCGGTCCAGGCGTCTTCGAGTAATCGGGGAACATACATAAAAAAAAAAAAAAAAAAAAAGATTCCGACGAATTGAGAACCTCCTCCTTTTTTTGAAGTCGGTTAAAAATTACTAAAACGTTTAGTTTAGACCAAAGCTGTCATAAAAGTTTGTAGTTACCTTGTTTTTAAATGCCTGCCGTGGAATTTGACACTTATAAATGAATGAAGAAAATGAGTGTGGAATGTGAACAAAAAGCTAAATTTTCAATTATATTTATCAACCTTGTCTTTACAATAAAAAGTACAACCAAAAAGAATAATCCGATTTGATTGAATAGGTATTCAATATTTTTATTTTATTATTCATTACGTGATAAAAATACAACTATAATTATTTTGAATTTACGTGAAGCATTAGCGCTAACGTTCAAAACAATCAGTACGTATAAACCGCACGCGATATCGAAATGACCTAATAGCAACATGCCACAACTTCCAAACATTATGGAACCTACATCAGTGTGGCCGCACTAATGCAACTGTCAAACACAAACGATTCATAGTCTTATGCACTGGCGAGCTATAATGACAGTCAACAAATCCACTGGCCGTGTAATAGAGGATCATGACTCGCGTGTAGCGGGCCTAACGCCGCCAACGCCATCTATCGGCGGTGAGTGTGAGTTACGTTTCGGTGTAATGGAGCACCAAATTATGTTTTAATAAGCAGGGGTTCGTAGGAGTCTGATAGGTAGTTAATGTTGCTAGTTATTAAAGGTCTAGTCTTGCGCTAATCAAAGTAATTTAATTATATAAAATAGATTATTATAAAAACGATTGCATAAAAGCTAATTTACGCAGTTCACTTTTATGTAATCATGTTTTTTTTTTATTTACTTACATCTTTTTATTTTTATAATTAGGTAGACACATAATTGTATAAACATGTTTTTCCTTAATCTTCTTTTAAAACCTTTAATTTTGATATCCCATTCGATGAAATTGAAAGAAAAAATCTATCGCACAATAATGGCGCTCTAAATCCGCCATTTTTGTTTTATCAAAATCTAATTTACCTAACCCAAGTTATTCTCACCACACCTCAAAAGTTAAAATCCTTCAAGCCGTTTAGGCTACTCAGCTTGCTATAGAAATATATACATTATATTATACAATATATACATACACTCGAAACACGTAACTCCTCTTGGCACAGTCGGGTAAAAGAATACGGATGAATGACTGAACATATTTAGGATTTTTTGTTATTTTTGTTTCACAAATGTCATCAGTCTATAAACACAATACAAAAACACAAACGAAATATTATATAAAACAACAAACAGATTTAATCAAAAACGAATAAAGCTTCAGCATATTAAATTACAATAACGAAAGTAATGTTATACAAAAATCATATTACCAAATACTTGAAAAGCTTTCAATTATGCGGAAATGAAATAAGCCCCACATTTGCTTCCCCTGTGATTAAACTGTGCGATACAAAGTGAAACAAAATGCGATCAGTAGCGAGACTCGGTTGATTTTATTGCAATGACTACTGA
Organism: Agrotis clavis; assembly: GCA_954870645.1. NCBI lineage: Eukaryota > Metazoa > Arthropoda > Insecta > Lepidoptera > Noctuidae > Agrotis > Agrotis clavis. The sequence continues at coordinate 21,550,553 of OX940939.1, forward strand.
TTGTGGAGTGCACGCTGTGCCGCAGAGTAGGCAGGTGTAGAAGATCTGCTGCATACGAGTCATAACGTACGCACACTAAGTTATTCTAAGTCGCTGACTCCGCTCAAGTCTAGCTCGACACGCGCTTAGTCCACCTCATTAAACCCATCAAGTGATTATTCACGAATTGGCATAAACGCCCAATAGTGGAAAGTTTTCTTAAAGTAGCCATACACCATACTGCCTATCGTACGATCGATTTGACGCTTGCAATTGTTTCAAATTGGCAGTTCGTCCATACACACCATATACCATACTGCCTATCGTGAGATCGATTTGACACAACTTCAAATCTGCGGCAGTGATGCCAACTCAGCAACTTTATAGCTAGATCTGGCTATTATTCGGTGACGACAGCTACAATTTTATAAAATTTGTGGCTAAACTTTTTAGCTACTTTTTCTAGCACCGGGTCACTAATACTTGACTAATTTTGAAAGTCTCGTGATGAAATGAAAAGGTGCTAGAAAAGTAGCTAAAAAGTTTAGCCACAAGTTACACTTTTTAGGTACTTTATAAAATTGTAGCTATCGGTCACCGAATAATAGCTAGATCTAGCTATAAAGTTGCTAAGTTGGCATCACTGCTGCCGATTTGAAGTTGTGTCAAATCGATCGGATCACCTATCAAATTGGCATGTCATGCCAATTTGATGGATTCCACGCCCACACACGGTCAATTCTAACTGATCAAATTGGCAGTATCATGCCGATTTGACAAATAGGCAGTATGGTGTATGGCTACCATTATAGAATCATCTGTCAAATTTATAAAATCCGCCAATTATTGAGTACAATTTTTCGGGCATCTTTAACCATCGTATTAACGTCCCTTACGTTCTGTGATACAGGCTTACGTATGTGTGAGTAGTCACTCGTTGGTTGAAGCTTGCCTTCTGTAGTTCTTTTTTCCGTGGTGTAGTTCGAGTGCTTCGAAGCGATAAATTGAGTTGTTTCAATAAGTAACGGGTAGTGCCGCCGGGCAGGGCTTGTTTGTCGTAGCTCCGTCGGTTCAGGTGATCAATATTTTTGTAAATAAGAGTGGGGTCAATACAGTGATTTACACAAATGGTCTCGACTAACATACTAGGTATTTAGTTTTTAATCCGAAGACCTAACAAAAAGACGTTGTTGAGTTTAGAGTGATATTCTCTATGCGATAATGATGAAGTTTTCAATAATTCTAGATAAACTACGAGTATTTTGTATGATAATAATAAAAGCGACAGCCTTGAAAATTATTGAAGAATATATGAAATGAGCGCAAAGAGGTTGACATTCTGTAGCGTCACTGAATAAATTAATATTATAATACCTATAATCATGCAAATAATACTTAAAATCACACAAAAATATTTCCTATTTTCTTATTATTCATTAAAATTATCCAAAACACGGAAGCGAACATTTGGAAAACAATTAGCGTAGTTCTATTTAAAGCGGTCAGTGTGCAATAAGCAATAAACATGTCGGCCATGTTGATTTGTGCGCGCATATTAGACGCAGTTAATCTCCAGCGGTCACTGTGGGCCACTATGTGCCACGATTAGTGACGAGCACTGAGCAGAGCTATTGTTTGGTGAGACGCGAGTTCACATTGTAGGGGATTCTAGGGTTATTAAAAGGATTATAAAGAAATGTACTGCTGTTCAAGCTTTTCGAGGTTTTTTTTAGATATTTCTTTCATTTGCCCTTTAACCTGCATAGACAGTCCTGTGTGGATTTCTATTTGAATTATTTTCTTGTTTCTTCCTATTAGACCCTTTTTTAACCGACTTCAAAAAGAAGGAGGTTATCAATTCGACGGTATGTTTTTTTTTTTTTTTGTGTGTTTGTTACCTGATTACTCCGCCAATTGTGGACCGATTTTCAAAATTATTTTTTTGTTCGAAAGGAGATACTTCAGGAGTGGTCCCATTGTCACCATGTCAGGATCTGATGATTGGATCTTGGGGAAATCGAGGGCAACCCTCAAATTTTATAGGCCTACACACAGTTTTTCGCAAATTTTATGAAGTAATTTAAGTATTTGCGTATGGTAATCATCATCTCATGTAGCTGAGCTGATGATGAAATCAAAATCAAAATCAAAATCAAAGCATTTATTTCAAGTAGGCCAGTTACAGGCACTTATGAATTGTCATAGACAAATAAAAATGATATTAAACATTAAAAAGTTATGGTGCTACAGTCCCAGTCACAAGACATAAAAACTGTGAAAGTACCGTAGGTGCTCATTCCAAGGAGTAGATCTCTATGGAGAAGAATGAGCAAGAAATGATGGAAGGTACAACTCCTCTAGTAAGGACTTAGCATCGACTAATTTAGTAAATTATGTTTGTGTTCGCATATCTCCGGAACTACAAGTTGGATTTAAGTAATTCTTTTTTTGTTGTACTAGGTATCGTTCAACTTAGGGAATACTTCAAGTTTCATCAAAATCGGTTCAGTAGTTTTTGAAATAGGGAATTTTGAATGTAAGAGATTTTAACGATGTTATTACCGGTGTTACGGATTACAAAATTCTAGTGCTCATGTAAGAAAATGATGTACTCGTATTTGACAAGAATTGTGGTTGAATATTTAAACTAAAAAGAGTAAAATAAAAACTTTTTCAAAAAAAATGTAACCGCCTTCAAAAACAACCACAAAAAAGGGTAAAATAACCTTCAAAACTTTTCTTTCGGAAGTCGGTGGCAAAAAGACAATGAAATTAATAAAAAAAAAGGTCACCGACTTCCGAAAGAAAAGTTTTGAAGGTTATTTTACCCTTTTTTGTGGTTGTTTTTGAAGGCGGTTACATTTTTTTTGAAAAAGTTTTTTAACATCGGTGCTCTTAAATCGTTGTTCAAAAGAGAACACCTCCTTAGGTATTCTCCTTTGAGCAACTTTTATCCTGATAAGAAATTACTACACATTTTTCTTTAGAACGCCACATACTGCGGTGCTCACATAAGCCTCGTCCTCGTACTTGTCTCCCAAACAATTTTAAACGAATCTTTGAGAGTGTGATTAAAAGAAATATTACCAATCTGTAATAAGTATCTCTACTACATGTTGTTATTTTAATAAAAATCACAAAAACCAGATTGTTTGACTTCGCACAAAAATTGTGTGCCTTATCATTTATTTATTTTGTGAGAAAGAAAGGACAATGTTGATTGAACTGTCTCTGATAAGACAAATTTCTGGAACACTGCCCAGTAGCGCCCAGTAGATCACAGGCGGAAGAGGAAAATGACGGCTGAAAAAATAAATGCTTAATAAATAATATTGTTATAGCAACGTGGATAATATCTTTGTTAAGTGTTATCCATATAAAATGAACATATCTCCACTAAAATAACATGTATTTATTTTGTAAAACCCATTCACAAAAATGTCCAACAAAAGCACAAAAAGCCATTGTGTAATTTCCGGAAATAAAATCTCTGAAGCGAAAACGGCACGTAAACAAAAAGAACAACTCAACAGCCTTTTATGTAAGTTCAGTAAATGCAATAACTAGTTGTCGACTCACCGCAGCTTGTCAACAAACGATGAGCGCGGACGACGACGTGAAAGTTGCCACTAAACAAATTCACCAACTTCCAACATTTTGTCCAACATTTATCTCAATTTATATTAGGACTGCGCTGACAAATGCCTCGCGCCCATCCCGTGCTATATCTTACGACAAACTTTTAAATTGCGCTCCTAACACTTAAGAACTTCCTCTGTCTCCTTCTGACCAGTGACATCGTGTATCTCACCTGCTCTATCGCAGATCGTGTCCGAAGCTAAAGGAATTGACCTAATTTAAAAAGTTGGTCGTACAGTGTACGAGATACGGATTTTCATCGTATAATTGAATCATCGTTTTATTTCAATGTTTGCGAGCGACGTTTCAATTTAAAGTTAACGGCCATATATTGACAGAACAGACGACATAAAACAAAATGGAAAATATAATTTAAATTGAGTTTCATTTGAGTCGCGAAATGGCAGCGAACACTTCGGGCGAGGTTCACATTTGTTCATTACCTTTGTTTGTATTGACACACACACACACACATTACCTACGTGTCGTATTATTATTATGATGTTATCAACGCGCGACTGTCTGTCAGCTGGAGTTTTATTTTGTTATAATATCACCTTGTTACATTAGTGGTGAACACTCGGTGACTTGGATATGCTGCCTCGAATATGCTTTCTTTTAATTATTTTCTTCTTTTTCAATGTTTTTGTGGAAGCATTGATTACATTTATGTTTTGGAATTGTATTGTTTTTCGTCCGATGGTTTTAGTAAGTCCAAATTGGTTACAAAAATTAACGAAACTTACTAATATTGAATAATGGACTTTAGTAAAAAAAACCTTCCCCACGTATAGTATTTTTCTTTAAAATATAATATCCTTGCATGAACTAGCAGGAAGCGAAAGAGTAGGAATATTTGTAAAGTTGGTGGAAGTTGTGCTGAGGGAGCGGAAGTGGGTTAGAGATTGCATTCCTAATAGATATTGAAGCTTGCGTCTCTTATCTCGAGCGGCGAACGAATATTTATGAAACTTTCTGAAAGAACCTTTCTAAATAAATGTTATTTTCCTGCAAATTCGATGTGAAAGAAAAAGATTCAAACTACGGACGAGACTTTGATAACCTTTGACTTTTGTGAGGAAAAATATCAAGTTGAAGATAAGCATTACTTTAGCCAGCTTGATGAGGTAAGGCTTTAGTTGTTAACTAAAATGTCAATAGTCCAATTTAAAGATATAATGACTTACCATTGCTGTGCAACTTTTGTCCGTGGTTTCGCTTGCGAGAATGTACAAAAGAATATTGTTAGTTCTACCACCCATATACAACAAAATTCTAGCCCGGGAACTTCAAGTTAAGGCCTTTATAGACATCAAATAGACAGACTGGTAGCTACTTTAACATTATAATAAGGCAGAAATGTAACAATTTTGGTATACAATAAAGCATTAGCAAACAGACAGGCGTGACGAGCGCGAAGCGAGGCGTTTTTGTTTGTAATGTATGCAATTGTTTGAATCCGGTCACATAGAAAAAGCGAAAGCGATCCAATAGTCTATGTGACGGGCTTCAAACAATTGCATACATTACAAACAAAGACGCCTCGCTTCGCGTTCGTCACGCCTGTCTGTTTGACAATAGCTTAAAGTATATTCCATCTATCTATCTATAAATAACAGTAATAAGGGATTTAAAGTCTAAGAACCAAGCCTTTTTTTTTTTTTTTTTTTTTAGTGTGGTAAAATCATCAAATGAGTCCTCCAACCCCGGGCAGGGCGGGAGGGACTGTCAGACTTTTACTGACTAAAATCCACGGTGTCCTTCAATAGCCCTTTCTGTTCCAGGGTCACGGTAAGGAAATAATCCCGCGACCCCGGCAGGCTTTGGGCCTCTGAGAGGGGGGCCCCGTCATTATGCTGACGCTCTTTGAGGCGCGCGTGGGACACAACGCGCCGTCGACCCGGGCATGGTCCTTGGTCGGGCAGCGAGTTGCCCTTTACTCGCTGCCCGCATGCCCGCGCCTACGGTGGCCGGAGATCATCTAGCGACGTCCGTCGCCGTGGGCGTCTACTACCGCGGATGGGGCGGAGGGAGGACTCTGTCCTCTCTCGCTCGCGGCCCGCCTCCTCCTTCACGAGCATTACTGCCTCGCAGAAGGAGGCGACCGCTTCCCACTCCGTCTCGCCCCGCAGCATGGCCGCGACCAATGCTGGGCGCGAGAGGTCTCCGCCTATCGCAGCCGTGAGGACACGTCGGTAAGAACCAAGCCTTGGCAGTAAAAAACAGAATTATAATAATAATAATAATAATGGCCATTAGCCAACAGGTTCGCCGCTCCCGAAAAGATCTGTCCGCATGTTGGATAGATTATAAGAAGGCCTATGATTCGGTACCCCATACATGGCTCATGAGGGTGCTAGAGTTGTATAAAGTTGATATAACTCTACGTACCTTCCTGTTGTCGTGTATGGGGACCTGGAGAACAGTCCTTCGCTATCCAGGATGTCGACAGATCCGAGGTAGCGGCGAACCGATAAGGATTGAGCGTGGCATATTCCAGGGTGACAGTCTGAGTCCTTTGTGGTTTTGTCTGGCCTTGAACCCACTCAGTACATTACTGGAGGGTTCGGGGCTAGGATATCGGTTGAAGAGAGGTGGTCAGGTCATATCTCACCTTCTTTACATGGATGATCTGAAACTCTTTGCCCCCAACAACTTGCAACTGATGAAGCTACTGAAGGTAACAGAAACTTTCAGTAGCGCCATCAGGATGGAATTTGGTGTGGACAAATGTGCAGTCATGCATGTGAAGCGAGGGGAGATTATGGAATCAGAGGGAACTCAACTCTCGGATTCCATACACCTTAGATCCCTCTCTTCAACAGAGACCTACAAATACTTGGGTATGTCGGAAGCATTAGGCATCAATAATGCTGACATGAAGCAATCGTTGAGGGAGCGCTTCTTTAGCCGCCTGAATAAAGTACTTAACAGTCTTTTGTCAGGTGGCAATAAGGTGCGCGCTTTCAACGGTTGGGTCATGCCGGTATTGATGTATTCTTTCGGCATACTCAAATGGACTCAGACAGAACTTGACGCCCTGGATAGGAGAGTCCGTTCACTGCTGACTGCAAATCGGATGCATCACCCGCGGTCGTCGGTGATGAGACTGTATATCCCGCGGAAGTGCGGGGGTCGTGGCTTCTTAAATGCTAAGACCCTGCACAACCGTGAGGTATGCAGTCTCAGGGAATATTTCCTAGAAGCCGACGTGGGGATGCACCGAGATGTGGTCACAGTGGACAAGGGTCTTACTCCGCTCTCCTTGGCTAACGAGAACTGGCGCAAACCTAAAGTATTAGACACTAATGATCGTAGGGATGTATGGCAGAGCAAGGAGCTTCACGGACGCTTTTACCGGGCATTACATGGTCCCGATGTAGACTTTTTAGCGTCCGTATCCTGGCTGCGCTTCGGTGACCTGTTTGGGGAAACCGAAGGTTTTGTCTGTGCAATTATGGACGAAGTTATGATGACGAATAACTACCGGAAATACATTGTGAAGGATGGAACGGTTGACATATGTCGGGCATGCCACCGTCCGGGAGAATCGATCCGACACATTATTTCTGGGTGTTCTCGTCTGGCTAACGGCGAGTATTTGCATAGACACAACCTCGTTGCCAGGATTATCCACCAGCAACTTGCTTTGAAATACAATCTTGTGGAATCGGAGGTGCCGTACTATAGGTATGCGCCCGACCCAGTTCTCGAAAATGGCAATATCTCGTTGTATTGGGATCGACCTATCATCACTGACAGGACTATTGTTGCCAATAAGCCTGACATTGTGGTGATAGATCGATTGGAGCGTCGCGCAATAATTGTTGATATAACGGTCCCGCATGACGAGAACCTCGTGAAGGCAGAAAAAGATAAACAATTCAAGTATCTTGATCTGGCTCGCGAGGTTGTTGACATGTGGGACGTGAATACGGCAGTTGTTGTGCCGATAGTCGTATCTGCCAATGGCTTAATTGCCAAGAGCCTCGACCAACACCTGAGGAGGCTCTCGCTGGGTGGCTGGATCAAGCGCTTGATTCAGAAGGCAGTACTCTTGGACACGGCGCGTATTGTTAGGAGGTTCCTCTCTCAAGAGCCCTGACCACCGGTAGCCCGGACCCTGTTCCCGGTACTGGTGGACTGCTATTTTTTATATTTTTAAATGTTTTTTGTTTCTTTTTTGTAAAAATATTTAAAAATGTAATTTATATGTGTAAAGATAAATAAAGAGAATAATAATAATATTCCACAACTATCACACAACGCCATCTAGTCCCAAGCTAAGCAGAGCTTGTGTTATGGGTACTAGACAACTGATAAACATACTTATATATTTCTAAATACATACATATTATAGATAAATTACACCCAGACACTGAACAAATGATCGTGCTCATCACATAAACATTTGTCCTGGGTGGGAATCGAACCCACGACCTCCGGCATAGCAGTCAGGGTCACTAACCACTAGACCAACAGGCCAGTCAATTAGGTCAGTTTCAGAGATACATTTGACATTGAACCACTAATAAAATCAACTCCACTCCAATGAGGTCACAAGTCGCAACATACTCAGAACGTAACTGAATCAATTGTATAGATAAATAAAAATAAACAAAGGGTTATTATCTACTATGGACTTCAAGGTCTGCAAATAAATGTTTATTATTATTATTATTATAAATGTCGGCTCAGTGGCCTCGGTCCACTACGGAGGGTACGGAAGTTAAGACAGGCATGACGATCAAAAGCTCCAACCTACGGGCGCATGTCCCAATCACCACGATTAGCGACAAGCGACCAAATGACTAATGTGTGCAGTTCGGATACTTTGGTCGTTGAATCATAAGTGAATGCGGCACTACTTGTATGCCTAGACGGTTTAGGCATAGTGGGAGGATCAGTAAAGGCAACATCAAAAGATATTTACAAAACAGATTTGACAGGCAACGCTGGGTGGAACGGCCTAGCTAGAAGGACTGATCTGACTTAGTATATCGATGAGGTTCTTCAGAAAAGATGCGCGGTACCAAATCGCAACTGGCACGGTATGCTTGTATGTAGTACACCTACCAGACGTCTGAACGTACACGAGAAAAAAGGTAAGTACTCCGTAAGGATGGTAACAGGAGAAGATCTGTAGCTTCTGTCTACGTTCATGTGAATAATATATGCATAATGTACTACCTAAGCTAAAGTCTCTCGGCGAGTTTTCTATCAAATGAGCTTCGTTGACAAAATACTCTCTTTGATAGTTTTAATTGGAAGTTTCCAAACATCTTTTATAATGCGCACAGCATAGGAGTGGAACTCGTTGCCTGCGTGTGTATTTCTGAACGCAAACAATTCTAATCTCTCCAAAGTTAGAGTGAACAGGCTTCTTCTGGGTAAGCTCACTCCATCGTCAACATTGTGTGTCACTCGTGACACAAAACTGGGTCAAGAGCAAATCCATGTTAAATAAACTAGTCAGAGAATGTGAACACGAGCAATCAACGAGTAAGTCTACTTAACTGGAACTGTAAGTTAATGTGCAAATTATGTTGAGAGAGAAAATATCACTAATCGCTTCCGCCACCTGAGAGACAAGTCCCGCCGCCGGACCGCAGCCGCGGGGAGGTAACAGCTCATTATTAGTAAAGGTACGTCATTATACGTATTGTTCATGTTCGGCTGGTTTTGATGTCCGAGCGAATGTGCTCGCAGTTCATGAGATTGTTCATTTAAATGAAGGCGCTGAGTGAACATTGTGGGAAGAGTATGTCTGGGTGCGTCGGCGGCGGCGTGGGAGCGTGGGATTATTGTTATTATTATAAGAAAATAATTGTAACAAAGGCTGAAAAATTATCTTTTTAAATATTTTAGGTAAATCTTATTAAAAAACGTTTAATAATCCACGCTCGCGCGCTCTACCCCCACTTATTAAACAGATAGTATCTTATATAACAGATAGTATCTTGCTCTATATCAATTCTACAATAATATTGAATTACTTCCAACTCAAAGTATTTATTTAAATACAGGTCCTTTACAGGTTCTTCCGATAATTATGTTAAAAAATACAGTGAAGCTAGTCCAGTCACAAGACATTTTACTTGTTAAAGTACTGAAGCACATGACTGAATTTGCACATTTCAAGGTGAGAATAGGCAAGAAAGTCCAAAGTTAAAGCACTCACGTAGGTGCAGCGGCAGCGGTGCTAAGCGCTACTGTTGGTATGGGCACGTTCCGATACCAGCTGCGAGTCAAAAATTGCCACTTTAGCAATGTTACTAATAATATCAATGTTGCTAAAATTGTTCTTTGTGTATTATCTATTATTTTTCTTGTTTATCATCAGACGAGTTAGTGGTCAAACGAAAACTTACCGATAAATAAAATAGAAACTTATTCCACTTGACAACTTAATACTCGCGTATAATTGCCACTCTAGTATAAAGTGCTGTTGTCTCGACTCATTATCTCTAGGAAGTATTAACTGCGGCTAAAACGATCACACGACACGACGACGCTTCGCACTACCACCCTCTTAGAACTACAATACAGAATATTATACCAACGATTTGAAATAAGTTACTATGTGCAAATGCATGTTCATAGAAATGTGAGTGTGAGAATGGCAAGAACAGTTTGATGTGAACGAATTCACTGAAAAATAAATATTACAGTGTAATTTCATGATCAATCAACTTGGATGACATGGATAGTAATAAAATTTATTTAGTAGTATTAAGTATTTCAGTACACCTTTGAACCATTCGTTTTTAGTTTTGCAAGAAGTGAAATAATTTTCAGTAACGTCAGTCGGCTGGGCAGTACCGGTAGCGAGACTTTCATAGAACCGGTATTTGTGAGAAAATCCAACATCTATTTTATTTTGCTCTTAGTACGAGATTTCACCGCAAAAACTCCATTCTATTTTCAGGATTTCTAAAGAGCTTCTTTTTATCCCGTGTATACCCGATCCCTGTAATTTTGGTTAAAAGTTGAAACAATGGCGCTCTCCAATAACAATCCATGAGCGATGTTCAAAAGTTAATAACGTTAAAAATATCGGGAACGAGCACGCTCGGGATAAAACTCTCAGAAGCGGTTTAATATCGCCGATAGTTTATGTTGCCGACTGTACCACTGACACACTGATGAAAAAAATTACTAATTTATATCTAAAAGAAACATATTCCATAGAACATAATCAATTAATCAATCATAACAATTACTGCCCAGTCACTCCTTTGAGAGGATTCCCGTTTGAGCAACAATTGTACATCCGTTCGAGCAACTATCAAAATTTTGACGTGTTGCTCAATCGAACTAAAATGTAATTCAAAGTCTATTCCCATTATAGCACCACGTGAAATAATAAAAATGCTCACACGGTAATACAATAGTTGCTCTAAGTATGGGGTGCTGTGAGCAGTGGTGGCCCAGTGGTATCGGCTCCGACTTACGAATTGTAGGTCGTGGGTTCGAATCCAGGCAGGCGCATTACTTTGTGTAATTTATTTCATCACCACTGCTCTCAAAACGGTGAAGGAAAACATCGTGAGGAAACCGGCATGTCCTAGAACCAAAAATTCGAAGACATGTGACATCCACCAATCCGCACTGGGCCCGCGTGGTGGATTATGGCCCACCCCCTCTCACAGAGAGGAGGCCTGTGTCCCAGCAGTGGGAACATTAATAGGCTGATAATGATGATATTTTATTGCTTTTAATAATTCTTCGTATGGATCCAGATGGTTTATCATGATTCTACGCCTCAACTTCAACTGCAAGAGCAACAAACGATGACTGACAGATAAAAAAAGACGCTCTAAAACAAAATGTTTCTACACGTTTCGTTCCACCTAATGTTAACACAAAAATTCGTTAATTTGTGTGTAAAAAAGTTAATGTAATTGCATAATACAACAATTATTGTGCACACTTATTACACACTGAATTAGTATATCGTATATAAAATTATATTCAAGTGAAACGTGACATAAATTGAATATAATACACCTCAAAGTCGTCAACGGAACTTGAAATGTCAACTTTGACATCTACCATGACAAAAATGGAGTGCTATTTTCCAATTTGTATGTAAACTTTAAACAAATAAATCTCGTAAACTGTAAACGTCCGAAGCTTGAACATTTGTAAAAAGCTTTCTATTTATGAGTACTATCTACAAAAAATAAAGAACTTCGAAATCAATGGTCCTTAATGGATAGTTTATCCAAATAAATTTAACTACATGTAGTGGATTGTGCACATTATCGGTTTTATCGGAAAGATAATGATTAAAATAAATAATTATATCGTATTTATAGATATGATGGAGAAATTAATTAACATTGACCAAGTCAGTAATTCAAAAGAGAATTAAAGGTTCCTTTTTCTTCATTTTTCTCTATAAGCAATGTTCAATTTCTGCCAGAGCGGGGATTTAAAGGCCATTGCGCTAGTTTGTTGCGCAACATGCTCGCGAACTCTTCCGCCCGTCTGCTCCATGTCACGCAACTTGTTCGCGCACATGCATCACGCTCACGTACAAAACGAAGACTTAGCAGGATTGTTTCAACGAGAGAACTTTAAAACTACGTTCAACTAATACCGAGTGAGATTTCACTTACCTCAGAAATACGTGAAAGATATAATATATTTCTAGAATTTTCCACCGCTTGTTTTCTTGATTTTGAAAACATTGTGTAACTGATCCAAAGCTGAATTTCACAGTTCTGATAATTATAACATCACCTGCCCACAGACTATTCTCTGACATTTGAATAAATATTACTTAAAAGCAAATGAAATTACGAAATAAAAAATCTCTTCTATATTAAGCACAGTTCAGTAAATGTTTTTTTTTTGTTTTTGACGGACCCTAAAAAAAGCCAGTAGTCATTACTTGGCCTTAATCAAAAATACCAATGACGCTATCGCTTACTAGATTAACTAAAACCAAGATAATTTATCTACGTTGATAATGACGAAAACATTAAAGAATTCGATAATTAACAAAACTGGAGCGAGTTTATGCATCGACGGTGACTTACAAGGACGGTAGTGTGTGCCTGTACAGTGATGGAGACCAGGCTGTTATTGGTGTTGTGTGCGACTGTGGGTCTGGCACTCGCTGGGAAACATGACCAGTACTCCAAGTAAGGCTTTTAAGCATAATTAATAAAGAGAATTAATAAAATATCACGAGTATGGTAAAGGTTTATCCACATTTTTTTCTTCTCACATACTGTTAGCAAAGAGGCAGTGCCGAAACGATTCTGTTATGCTTCCAGTGCAAGGTTCTTTAACTGCGCCTTGGTCTGACCAAATTGTGGTCCTGAACTGGCCATTTCGCACAGAATAACAATCATGGTGATATATTTGCAACCAAGATATTGTATGCGCGACTCATCGGATACAGCGCTGTTGTAGCCACTGGATCACAATCGTCACTTGTGTCGGCTTTCTAACTTCCAGCTACACGGTGCACGGCGTGTGGGTGCGCAATGAAGCGGATGTGGCGCTGTTGCAGCGGCTGGAGGGGGCGCTGCAGCTGGACATGTGGCAGCTAGGCGTGCCGCGTGAGCAGGAGGCACAGCTGATGGTGTCTCCCTCGCACGAGCTTGAACTGCTGCGCACGCTCGACGACGCCGGGTTGCAGCACAACGTGCATGTAGAGAATGTCGCCAAGTGAGTAAGGTTTATGGTTCATGCTTTAAGCCATGTACTAGCAATCTTATATTTCAAATGCAAAAGTTACTCTTTCTTTCTGCATTAAAAGATAGTCTGGTACTCAACAAAATAATATCCGTATTATCTTTGCACGCCCTAAAGATAAGCCACGGCCTTGGTTTCAATATTTTTATCTTTTATTTTTAATGCTACAATTTTCTACTCCTCGTAGCAATAGCAGCGGGCAGGATAATATCCAAATTCTTCTTAGCTTTCCCTAATCTAGTGAATATTTTTATTGATGGATGTTTATTACTCAAAGACGTCAGAACGGCTGAAAGGATCTTGATGAGACTTAGGTTAGAGATAGATTCTGTTCTAGAATAACGTAGGGGTATAAATTGTCCCACAGTAACTTTATTCCGGAATGACAATCAAAGCACATCCCAGCTACAAAATGAGTCTGGGAATAACTGTGAAGATAGAAATAATATTCAATTCATTTTGAGTATTTCAGGTTTCGGTGCTCAACGATTTAAACTTTCTTTTACAGATTTCTCGAGAAACAAGATGAAGAATTAGCCATTTGGAGAAGTCGACGAGGTCCGAGGGCTATATTCCAGGATTACCTGCGATATGCTCAGGTCTGTGATTGTAGTTTGTTAGAACACATTGTAAGTTATAAATTATTATAATTCTGAATCGTTCCGAACTCCGAACTGATATTGATTATGTAGGTACTGAAGCATCCAGTGAAGTAGCCAGTGTCACTGTACACTGTGTGCATGTCGAACTTGTTCATCTAATTTTCCACACTACTTTAGATCTGTTTCCTTGCTCCTCTAGATCGACGAGTATATGGAGAGAATACGGGCACAGTACCCCAACTTGGTCAATATCGTCAACGCTGGAAAGAGTTTCCAAGGTCGAGACATCAAGTATTTGAAGGTAACTTACTGCCCATTTTTTGTCTAAGCGGTAAGTGGTAAACACAGTATTATACTGGTTGGCCGCTGAATTCCCCACTCCCGTATCACTGCCCGTACCGCTCTTTCGTGTGGCGTCGTCGCACGAATTTATTTGTACTGTTGTTACCCCGCCGCCGCTGCTCCGAAAATTGCGCGCCGCTGTCTTGGAGCAACTTAGGTCTACTAGGAGAAAGCCACGCTTGTTTTAGACGTGTGCGGCGTCTCGTGCCGTGTTAAAAACATTTCCATACATTTGATCTCACAGCGGTAAGGTTGCGTACTTAGTTGTTGACTCGTATTTCTCATTACTCTTATACCTATCTAGGCTGTTTGCAATGAATCCAACAGCCTAACTTAGATCTGAAAGTTTTGTGTTAAAAATTTAGGTTAACTTCGATAGGTACCTTAATTTTTGACGACTTAACCACTAAATATTATAGAGCGGGAGCCCGTAACAGATGTCCGTGACCAATTTCCTCTCAAGCGATAATTAGCAGACTACATGAGGGAGTCGTATCATGAACATTCGTGGAAGTCAGCTGCGATTCCGTTGGTGGGATAAGCAGCAATCGCCGTTCAAACACGTAGAAAAAATATTTTTTTTTAGTCATTTCCTCTCAATTGAAACCTGGTTTATATTGAAGATTACCTTGTATCACGAAGAATAAAACCAATCAGCCGACGGTACCATGGTGGAATACACGTCAGCTGGTCACTCGAACATGTAATTTTTTATTTTATTTTCAGTGATTTCCTCTCAACCCAAATTTTGCCTGATGAAAGTTTACATGAAGATATGGCTAAAAACAGACGTCAGCTGGCTGTATCTCGGTGGAAAGGTCCTCAGCTGATACTTTGAAAATTATTGTACAAGCAGGACTAAGGGCTAGTACAGACTTACGGAAACCGCGCGTTCATGAATCGCGCGGTTCGAAACCGCAAAATTGTTATGCAATCAGACTCCGGCGGTTATATGTGATTATCGTACAGGGATAACGTCCGTTTGAAAAAGGAGGTCAGCGAAAAATCGATTTACTGTGGTTTTTGCTCCTTAAAAAAACGATAAGAAAAATGCGGTATGCAATGCAAATGGGTGCATCCAATATTAAGTAACCAACCAAGTTTCCAACGTATTTTCACAATTTCCAAATATCTCCACTAACTCTTGCCAAGCTTGGTTATGATAGTTTTATTTGAGTAATCCTCACACTGAATATCCCATATTGCATTTCTCTTCTCCACTTCATCAATAAACAGTTCAGTGTCGAAACGAACCGTGCCAAACTCACGAGCTGTGATGTGCTCACCGCGCGGTATCCGCCACGCAACTGAACGCAAAGTAAAGACTCCATAGTAATAGAAACGCGCGGGAGCAGCGCGATTCTATTTTCTGGCGGTTGACTAACCGCGCGGTTATGTCTGAACGATTACTTAATAACTCTTACATATAAGACTCTCTCCTCTACTCCGCTTCTTTATACGCGCGCTTGTATCATCAATCCAAACGCAATAACAAATCAGCGTCTACGGCGCCGAAGAGGCGCGTTCCTGAAACGCGCGTCTTCTGCGCGTTTAGAATACGCCGTATGCGATGGGCCTAAGGTTCTCTGCCCATTCTTTGCACGAATATGCAAAACAATCATAATGAACTCTTGAAAAAACGTATAAATGGGTCTATTGATTTATTTTCTCAATTAGTGAAAAGTATAAGAAATAAAAAGCTTTTCTATAAAGAAAACCCCCAATCATTGCTTGATTCATTGTTTGATGTTATTGTCATTTACATTTTTCATTTACATTACATATAAAACAATTAAAAATACAAAATAAACATGTTGTTATGAAACATATAACAATGGATATCTAGTTCGGACCTCAAAGATAGGAATTTCTTCATAATGCAAGCCGGATCGAGAAGCTCTTCACGTAATCTTCAAGCGACAGCCTTGTCTCATCATTGAAGATCGTGCGGGAATCCTTCTGATTCTGTTGAACCGGTTAACGGACCTTCTTGATCAGGGTGTCAATTACTTATTCACTCCAGTAAGAACAGTTCCATAACTTGAACAAAATAACGAAATACAACAACAAAATCATTTAATATTGATTTGAAACCTTATGACAGCAGAATGATTTGACAAGATTAGACATTAGGCTTGACACAAGTTTTTTTTCCAAATAATATTTTTTTATGGCTTCTTCTATGTGTCATTATGACAGACACTCGTTTCCCTTATGTCCGTTTTGATATTGCAAATAAATTACGTTTAGTTATTCAGATTTAAGAAAATATTTGTTTCTTCATATTTTATTTTACGATCTTTCCACCGAGATACAGCCAGCTGACGTTTGCTTTTATCCATATCTTCATGTAAACTTTCATCAGGTAAAATTTGAGTCGAGAGGAAATCACTGAAAATAATATAAAAAATTACATGTTCGAGTGACCAGCAGACGTGTATTCCACCATGTTACAGACAGCTGATTGGTTTTATTCTTCGTGATATAAGGTAATCTTCAATAAAAACCAGGTTTCAGTTGAGAGGAAATGACAAAAAAATATTATTTTTTCTACGTGTTTGAACGGCTATTGCTGCTTATCCCACCAACGGAACAGCAGCTGACTTCCACAAATCTTTATGATCCGACTCCCTTATGTAGTCTACTAATTATGGC
The DNA here is from genome assembly GCA_954870645.1 of Agrotis clavis. Classification (NCBI taxonomy): domain Eukaryota; kingdom Metazoa; phylum Arthropoda; class Insecta; order Lepidoptera; family Noctuidae; genus Agrotis; species Agrotis clavis. The sequence goes on from OX940939.1 coordinate 21,567,481, forward strand.
TTGAGAAGAAATCACTAACGATATTTTGGTCTGGCTTCCGGTCTATTAAGTGTCCTCTGTTTTATTAAAACTTCATTGGAATGTATTGTACGTTAAAAATATCTAATTGAATGAAACTCTGTTCTAGAAGTTCTGAATTTTATCGCACGCAGATAGGCAGCCGCGGCGTGGGACTTTATTTCACATGTAGTATTGTTGATGACCACAGCTTTCTTGTCACTTCATATTAACATAGGAACTAATTGCTGTTCATTAACATTTTGTTACATTTTTTTCCATTCATTTTTATGAATTTTTATCAAGATATCTACGACAAACTTTGAAGATCGCAGCAAGCCGATCTACTTCATGAACGCGATGATTCACGCGCGTGAGTGGGTCACCACCCCTGTGACGATGTACGCCATTCACCGGCTGGTGGAGAACCTGCGCAACCAGGACCGGGACCTGCGCGAAGACGTGGACTGGATCATCATGCCGCTCACCAACCCTGACGGCTACGAGTACTCACACGAAACTGTACGTTTCTTTTTTTTTTTTTTTTGTGAGGGTAGTAAAGTGTACACATCTTTTTACAGAGCTCTCATTTAATTTTAAAATTAAAATAGTTAATCTGCATATTTTATATTGTATATGCACTCAATGTTTTAATTATCCTTGGATGCACTCACAGTCTTCATAACTTTTCTTCTTTTCCTCTCACTTCACCTGCTCAAACACAATTGTCACTATGGACCTGTATGCCAAGCTGTCAACCTGTATGGAGGAACTATCTGCAACATTTGCTTCACGGATGGACACCTATGAAGAGGAGTTGAAGAATGCAAGCAGCAATGAGGTCACCCACAAAACAATTGCCAGCCTGTCCCGGGACTTCACCGAGTTCAAGTGTCTTATCTGGAGAACAATGACTGCTCTGAAGACTCAGATGGAGCTGCTGACAGTTGGTCTGGATCGTCATGAGATGGCTTCACGCAAGCAGGTTCTCCTCCTTCATGGTCTCCCTGAACAGGGGGATGAGGATCACACTTCCCGGGCTGTCACAACTCTGACAGATAAGTTGAAGATGCCTAATATCTCTTCTGCAGACATCACATCCTGTCATCGCCTGGGAATCGATTCAGGCAAGCCTCGTCCTTTACTTATTAGGTTTTTAAGCCACAGTTTGCGCAGCGAGGTTTGGAATAAGAAAACTCTGCTGAAAGGTTCTGGACTAGTATTTTCGGAGTTCCTGACTAAACCCAGGCATGACACATTTCTTGCCGCTCGCAAACACTTTGGGGTGAAGCAGTGTTGGACCTCCGAGGGCAAGATCGTCATCCTGCTCCCAGACAAGTCTCGACGGAGGATAGAAACTTTAACTGAACTCCAAAAACTTGAGGCTCAGTTTCCTTTGACCAGTGATGCGACACAGGGCACTGGCGAACAGTCACCGATGAGTAAATCTCCTTTGGTAAGAAGACCACGAAGGCAACCAAAATAATAGATAGCTTTGGAATTTACTTTGTTGATCACTCTGTTATTATTTGTGTTTGACAATTGACAATGACATTTTATTTCTAGTCCTAAAACTTGCTCGTTCGGAAACATTGTCAATGTTATTTTGTTTTTTTTTGTGCTTTGGATACAAGGCCTTTTAATTTTATATAATTTTAACCACAGACTTTTTAGCAACTGGCGGGTGCATCGAGGATTTTTAAATACTAGTTAACTGATAATTATATATATTTATTTATTTGTTTATTTTAAATAGAACATATTATATATTTCTTATTTATTTTAAATTAATATTGTGTCATGCTAGATGATTCTGACGATAGTTTTGTTTCTTGTTTTTCTTCTTGTGCTTCTGATGACAGCTTTGCTGGTGCGCTCAGTGATGATTCTGTACACCTATGTGAACAGCTTTCTTCTCACTTTACATCTCTCAGCAAATTTTTCAATGCGGTCCACATAAACGCTCAAAGTATTCCTGCTCATCATTCTGACTTACTGTCCTCTTTCGATTCCAATCTTATCCATGCTGTGCTTGTTTCTGAAACATTCCTTAAACCAGCACTTCCTTCAACACAATATTCCTTGCCCGGCTATAAGCTTGTGCGTAATGACAGAACAGGCAAGGGAGGTGGAGGAGTCGCTATTTATCTCCGTGGAGATATTACTTATAGGGTTGTTGATCAGTCTCCGAGTCATTATTCGAAATTTGCGGAACATCTTTTTATTGAAATTGTTTTTAACCACACTAAACTACTTTTAGGTGTTTACTATAGTCCTTCTTGTCAAATTGATTATTTTTCCTCCTTTGAATCAAAACTAGAACTTTTAACATCATTATATGACCACACTATTATCCTCGGAGACTTCAACACCTGCTTGATCAAGGATGATGTGCGCAGCCGTAAACTTCAATCTCTTGTCTCTTCTGTCAATATGCACATCCTTCAGCTAAACGCTACCCACCATGCTCCTCATTGCAATCCCTCATTATTGGACCTCATTATTGTTTCCGACTCTAGTAAAGTAGCCACTCATGGACAACTTTCCGCCCCCTTCTCTTATCATGACCTTCTCTTTTTGTCTTACAAAATTCGTCCGCCTAAACGCAAATCCAAATTTCTCTTCCTTCGCAGTTTCAAAAACATTAACATGGAGCGTTTGAGGGAGGATGCGGGCAACATAGACTGGTCTCTTGTTTACAACTGTGATGAGCTAGATTCAAAGGTTGAGGAATTCAATCAGATTGTGTTGAACCTCTTTGATGAGCATGCTCCACTGAAAAAGGTTAGAGTGAAGCATCTTCCAGCCCCTTGGTTGTCTGACACCATAAAAAGCGCGATGTCGAAGAGGGATAAAGCCAAGAGGCGTTATAGAAGGGATCCTACTGATGAGAACTGGTCTTTTTACAAGAAGCTGCGTAATAGCTGTGGTCGTTTGTGTAGGGATGCAAAAAGACGCCACATTCACGATTCTGTTCAAAACATTAATACAGCACAAGTATGGCAATTTCTCAAGTCCCTCGGTATCGGCAAAGTCGCTATTGATAGCACTTCCGATATAGACCTGGACGCAATTAACACCCATTTTTCAAAATCTCCAGTCACTTTGGATGACAGCACTAAATCTTCTACTCTCAACAACCTTTCTAACCTTCCTCTGCCATTGTGTACTTCTTTCTCTTTCCAGCCGGTTGCAGAAGGGGATATTAAACGGGCAATTTTATCCATTTCCACAAAAGCGGTGGGTGTTGATGGTATTCAACTCCAGATGCTTCTTCCTATCCTAGATACACTGGTCCCAGTAATTTCCCACATTATCAACTACTCCCTATTCACTGGTTCCTTTCCTTCTGGGTGGAAGAATGCCCTTGTACTACCTCTTCCTAAAGTCTCCAATCCCTCTTCCGTGTCACAGTTCCGTCCAATTTCAATACTTCCTGTCCTATCCAAAGTCCTTGAGAGTGTTGTCAACAGTCAACTGTCTTTTTATCTCTCTTCTAATGGCCTGTTGAGTCCATACCAATCTGGTTTCCGTCCTGGCCATAGCACAGTATCGGCATTGGTTAAAATAACCGATGACATCCGACTGGCCATGGAGAATAAGCTCCTTACGATTTCAGTGCTATTGGACTTCAGCAGTGCGTTTAATTCAGTTGACTTTGACATACTCTTGGGTATCCTTTCCTCTCTAAACATATCTCCTTCTGTAATTGGTTGGTTTAATTCTTATCTTCGGGGTCGTTCGCAGTCGGTTCGCTGTAATGAGGCTTCCTCTGAATGGTGCAATCTTACTGCGGGGGTTCCCCAAGGTGGTGTCCTTTCTCCACTTCTTTTTTCTATCTTTATTAACGCTATCACTAAGATCCTAGTTTCACGCTTCCATCTCTACGCAGACGACTTACAGATTTATCGCCATTTCAAGCTTGAGGAGCTTCCTGAATCTTTGGCTGCCATCAATAATGATTTAAAGAATATCGCTCAGTGGGCTAAAAGTTTTGGACTTTTAATTAATCCAGCAAAATCTCAAGCAATCATTATTGGTGGTAGGTATTTTATCAACTTATTGAATCTCCAGTCTCTCCCACCAGTCATGTACGATTCTGTTCCGATACCCTATTCCAGCAATGTTAAAAACTTAGGTGTATTTCTTGACTGCAATCTTTCCTGGAATGTTCACATTGCGGAAGTGAGCAGGAGGGTGTTTTGCTCGTTTCAGTCCCTCAAACGTCTCCAAAAGTTTCTGCCATTACCAACTAAAATAACTCTCGCTCAGTCTCTTCTTCTACCTTTACTAGACTATGCTGATGTCTCCTTTCTCGACGCAACTGAGGAACTTCTCGACAAGCTCGAACGTCTGCAGAATTTGTGTATCCGCTTCATTTTCGGTCTTCGAAAGTACGACCATGTGTCGGAATTTCGGAGACAGCTGAAGTGGCTGCCTATTCGGCAGCGTCGAGATTCTCATGTCCTTGCTTTCCTGTTTTCCGTGCTTCATAATCCTAATTCTCCTATTTATCTCCGGGAGCGGTTTGAGTTTCTTGTCCCTAGAGGAAAGCCTTGTCGCTCATCCTCATCTCTTCTCCTTCGTGTCCCTTCTCATACTTCGAGTCGTTATGATGGATCTTTTACTGTGCGTGCTGTTCGCCTTTGGAATTCTCTTCCTCACTCCTTACGCGATAGCCCGTCGTTGGAAGTTTTCAGGAGAAGAATTAGGGAGCATTTCCTGTCATCATGACTTATAGGTATGTAAGTATGTATTATTTTATATATTATATTGTATGTATTATGTTTATACACGTATTTGTTTATTTAAGTATGCATTAAATATTATTGTTAAATGTTTGTACACCGAATATCCTCACTAAAATAAAATAATAATCACTCTATCGCTCTAAGGTTTGCTGTTAGAAAACCCAATTCTGGGTTAAGCTCGCCTTTGTACATAACTTACCCTTATGTGAAGTGTTATTTTAATTATATATGTGTACAATAAAGAATAAGAATAAGAATAAGAATACGTCCTCAATATATTTATGAAATACATAGTCTTAATAGAAAATTAAGAAACATTCTCACCTCGAGGGGACACCCTAGATTGACATACACATAACTATTCATAGTTCTGGTATTCATCAGAAAAGTCAGGAAAACAGACGTGCGTGTGAAGCTATCTGGTACTAGATACTCCCTTTACGTCAACCAAATTTAGCAGATGGCAACCATTAGATAAATGGTGTGAGTTTATGTTTGATGTAAATATTTCTGATTCTGTTATTTTAGCATTCAACGAATAAAAAACTGCTAATTTTGCTACATCTACGTGGTACGATGATATTATTTTCAGGATCGTCTCTGGCGTAAGACAAGGTCGTTGAACCCATCACTTTCTTTGTGCTACGGAGTTGACGGCAACAGGAACTTCGACGTTCAATTCAACACCATTGGAGTCTCAAGGGATCCTTGCAGTAATACCTTTCCTGGAACGAGACCCTTCTCGGAGCCGGAGACGGGGTACGTCAGGGACATATTCAAAGAGTACTCGGACAGGATCGAGATATACGTGGACATACACAGTCACGGGAACTGGGTGCTGTACGGTTATGGAAACCACAGCCTGCCTGAGAATGCCGCTCAGCTGCACCTCATCGGAGCGGCTATGGGAGCTAGCATGGACAGGATGAAGTTGCCCCAAGCTACTTACTATCGTGTAGGAAACAGTGCAACACTTCTTTATCCTACTTCGGGAAGCACTCAGGACTATGGCCAGGTAAGTCACTTTAAACATTCGTTGTTAGTGAACAAAATAACGCTAGGTTATTTGGATCAATTTTTGATCAATTGTAAATCAATTTATAACCTTGCCATATGTATAATATCAATATGAATGATTTTAATCAAAATTTTAATTTAGTTAAAGGAACAGTATTGTACATTATGCATGTTTAAATCCTTGTAATCTAACAATTGTGTTTCAATAGTGTATTTGATGAATGTTCAATCGTTCCTCTGTTTGCCGTGTGCAATCGAGCGAATTAATCTTATCGCTCAGAATTTATTGTATTTATATGATAACCACATTATGACAAACATCGATTACAGCTTATTCGTTGTCGACATGTATAAACTTGGCGATGTGTGATACAAGTTGTAACATTTCACATATACAGCATGGTTGCAAGATTACAATCTTGTATTGACAGCGAAAAATTTATTGACTCCCTATTTCTTGTTCTGTCAGCAAGACACTTTCCTTCGCTGTGAGTGCCTTTACTAACTCCGACAACCGGCGGTAGACCCTGGCAGTTACGTCAGTTCATTTAAAGTGTCTCAAATCGTGACCTTTAACTGTGTCGACTGAACCTATAAATAGTAACAGATGCCTTAGCACGAGTGTAATACGATTGAATTTAACACGTTGCATGTTAGCGATGAACACTATAAGTTAAGCTCGTAGATGTAAATACATACTAAACGTAAAAGCTATGTGAAAGTTTTAACTACAAAGTATTACAACGTTTAAGTAATGTGCTCGTACTTATTTATTCCTGCTCAAATGATGCTGTCTTGTCTGCAGCAAGAGGGAGTTCCGTTCTCGTACACGCTGGAGCTGCCGGGGTACGGGTACAACTTCCTGGTGCCGCCGCACTACATGGACCACGTCAACGAGGAGACGTGGGAGGGCATCGCCGTCACTGCTAGACTAGCCAGGGCGTACTACAGGCAGCGGTACGAGGCCTCCACCACAACTCCTGCCCCTACTACTGTTGCTCCTGAAATTGATCCTGCCCCTGTTCCTCCAATAGCCCCTACAGCTGATCCTGCCCCTGTTCCGACTTAGTTCACACATGATGTAAGGTTATTTTTATAGTTGAAATAGTGTTTATTCTTACGATTCATGTTTTCCTTCAATTTCTCGGGACTTTTGTAGGCCACTAGGCCACCACTGTGTACTGTTCTAATCCTATCATCTTCAACTTACACAAACGTTGTCAAACATTCTATTGTAAACATAATTATTTTATTAAATAAGTTTTAAGTGGTTATGTGAACTTAGCCTAGTGTAATTATTGTTATTATTTTCAAATTGATTGATTAATATTGAACATTGTAATTTAAAGTAGAATAATTATTATTTTAAAGTTGATGATAATTCCATTAATCTATTGAATGTGCCAACGGTAGCGATTTGTACAGTGAGCATCAAAAGTTGCTGACCACATTCATATTTTTTAAATCGCTGTACTCCGCAATAATACTTACTTATAATACGCTGTACAGCGATTTTGAAAATCTGAATGTGGTCAGCAACTTTTGATGCTGACTGTACGTGAGAAATAAACCCTCTCTTATTTATAAATAACTTATTGTGTTTTTTCTTTGCCTGCGCCTGTCGACGTTAGTCTGCGTATGGTGACCATCGGACCGTGGTGATAGCTGCTCTATGTAGATCTCTATAGTCTGACATACAGTCTTAATAAGGGGTGTCAGACACATTACATTACATTTATACTGGGTTGTGGAGTCATATCCGTGTAATGCATGCTTCATATAAGTAGTTAGGTAAAGGTTAGACAGATACCTAATGTTTTTTGCCTGAAGTTGTACTATTTATTCCTACAAACCATTGTGGTTGATAGTTCTAATAGTATATGAGCTATAGACGTGGAAAATCAATAAACGTTAAGACGTACAGTCTACAAATTCAGCCAACTGCAAGCCACATTGGAGTGCCGCCAGCGAACACCCTTTCACAAACGATGAGCGAAGTTTTACTTTTGCTTCAGACCGTACAATATCGAGCTGAGAGCTCACGCTTTTAGGCTTATGATTAATATTCAGTATTAATACCAGACGGTACCACAATAAACGTGCTTTTTGAATTTTTTACTTTCAGCTCTATGGCAAGAGTCGAGAAAATTCAACAGCGCGGGCTCTTATTTGGCATTCCTAAGCACATCGACCATTCAACTTTTGAATTAGAATCAGTTAGAAAATGTTACCATGTCAACACTGTTACAGTTACAGGTTCCAATAATAATATTATAAAAATAAAGCCCCTGAAAAAATGCGCTGTTTATACGGCAATGGTTACGAGCGCTACAGCGGTGACGTCACGCTTCTGGCAGCGCTGTACCTATATAACGTTTACTATTGAACTGCGATCTCCGCTGTTTTATACACCGTACCAACTAGTTTGTGGTTTTACTTTTATTGGTTCTGTGTATTGGCAAACAAACTAATAGCCTTGCTAATCAAAATCAGTTACCGGCGCTGGAATTGCGATGTGTTGCATTTAGACTTTTACACTACACACTATTTATGATCGTTACAAACCATTAAGGACTAGTTCCCCCTACCTTTGTCCGAGCCAGCTCGCGATACTGAGCTTAAACTCTTTTAAATTTGCTTCTAAATTCTGTCCCTTTTGGATCCTAAATTTCTAGATGCTTATTTTCGATCATATTTCTTTTTTCGCACTACCGCAGTGTCGACCTACCTTCGCACAATCGTTTGTCGCACCAGCATGATGTCGAATTAGCATGCATTCAAACTAAAGTGACATCCGTTTGTTGGGTTACCGTAGCACATCCCTTAGCGTGTGGTCGCCCAGTTTTTAATTTAGTTTTTAAGCCCCTGTCTGGAGGTCTAAGATCCAAGGCACACCTCTGGATTGTCCGGTAAAGCAACATAATAACCTCGGTTTGGTTGAACTGCGAGATGCTATTCAAAAAAATTGTGGACTACACGCTCCGGAGTTCACCGGTAGACCTTCAATCACCAGACACTGTGGGATTTGTGACCCGAGTGAATAATGATTAAGGTCAAGATAGGTCTTCAAACATGAAAAAAAGTATAGGATGCATAACTCAAGTCTATTTATTATGTTTTACACAACTTTACCAACTTTACTTGCCTACTCATCAAAGAGACGTTGTTGAAAACCAAGAAATGCATCAAGATCTGCTCAGCGATTTCTAGTTTGTAAGTTATCTCCTCACATTATCGCCCTCACAAGCCAGCGCATTACAATTCAGCGCTTGCAGCGACCATCCGCTATAATACGAGGAACATTTTTGCATGATCTAATCTCTACGCGGTGCAGCGCTGAAGCGCTATCGAATGCTGCAGCCGTCTCGCAAGACAAACGGTCGGGGGGCGCGGCTTGAATTATTCATGTAAATCTGATCTCGTGGTGGGTACGCTAATATTTGCAGGAGCGCTGAACTACCTGCGGGGTTACGAACGGCAGAGTCACTTGCAGATCTAAAATTTTTTAGCCCTATTTTAAAAATGTATTCATGTGTCTTACTTCATTATTTTATAGCTTGATTATAATGTAAGTGAAATAAAAACATTACGCTTATTATTTTACGAAAGATTGAGACGAGCTTATCATCCACATTTTACGAGTTAAATAAATGAAAGGAATAATTGTGATGAATGACAATAGATGATGTGGTTTTCGATTTACCAACGCAGCGTGAAATACTCGAATATTTTTAACCACAAGTGCGGCTTACCTTCAACTCGTATTCTTACGAATGAATTCCTTCCATTTCACATTAACTCGTGTTACCGCCTGACTGTGATGAATCACGCCGACCTATGATAATATGTATAATGATGTTGCTGGTATTTCGTGCGTGCAGCTTGTTACGATGGTTGTGTTATTGCAGTCCGATGGTGATTGCCGCCGGGGAAGCGGCTACACAAATTGCCCCGAGGTTGTGAGGTCTGACGGCAGTCCCTCTCCCGCATCGTCAGCCAGCGGTCGTGCTATTGATAATGGTTGCAGTGACGGTTATAATCAAATGAAATAATGACCGTCAAAGAATTGCAAAAACAACATCGATGGCATGATTGGCGCAGTAGCGGAGCGATTGTCTACTGCATGTCTTTAGTTCGATTCTCATTATCATCATGATGATGATGATAATGAGAATCGAACTAAAGACATGCAGCAACATTTATAGGCTGATGAGCCTATAAATGTTCCAACTGTTGGGACACAGGCCTCCTCTCTATGAGATGGAGTGGGCCATAATCCATCACGCGGGCCCAGTGCGGGTTGGTGAATGTCACAAACATGTCTTCGAATTTTTGGTTCTAGGACATGCCGGTTTCCTCACGATGATTTCCTTCACCGTTTTGAGAGCAGTGGTGATGAAATAAATTACACAAAGTTCTACTCGTAAGTCGAGACCGTTACCCAGTGGTAACGGAGAGCAGGTGAGCAGTGGTGGCCCAGTGGCCACCACTGCTCACACGATTCGATTCACTTGATTCTCACACGGATAAAACATATTGTAGAGCCTAAAAGCAGCTGTTCCGGATCTGATTGTTTGTGTACAGACGTCAGCACAATCAGGCTACCACAATAGAATCGATTTTCAACTCTATCACAAAACTAGACAGACTCGAGTAAGGTAGGTTGTTTTTGTCCTGGCGTCTGTCAATATGAATTTAAATATTTACTAATATACCCAGGATACAGATGAATCTCCGAGTATTTTTAGCATTGCCAAAAGACTAAGCATCGAATGTAACGCATTACAAGAGCGACTAAAAATCGCATTTGATGAAGTAAATCTTAATTACATAATCGTCTTATCTTAGCACTGTTGCTGGAAGAGATGAATTAATTTCATGCGAGTGAGGGTCCATCAGAACGTTACTTATTACAGCTCACCGTCACCTCACATCTACCTCCAAGCAATTAGGATTACGTCATAATTCTCCCAAGATGGCGACCGTGGTGGCTCATGTTTGTCAATGGCCGATAATCTTTAATACTTTGGCGCCCTGTTTAACCGATTGACTGCTGTGCTTCATGTCGCTCGTTCGACTACCGCATGAAACAAATATTTGAATGATCTAAATTAGTATTTTTTCGGTTTTTATTGCTTATATGTGTTTTAAAAAAATATTAGACGTACCCATGGGTAAAGAAATAGAAAAGAAGCATAAACCAGTTAGTTGTTTTCCTATAATCCACAGTCACACACACAATTAATGATGTCATTATCTATCATCGCGGGACTTTCCAGATTTGAGAATTGGCCACTTCACAGTATTCCAAATGATCAACTTTGTAGATGAATAACCAATGTCGTTGCTGGAAATGCACGGAGTGGATCATCATGAATATTGCTTAAAGTGGTCGTTTTAGACCCGTGGCATGTTTTGAAACATTTGTTCACACAACAACGCACTGCTGGACGTGTGCATGTGACGTCAGATGATTTATGTTTTAATTTATTAAATGAACATCTGTTATTATAATTTGAATCGTGTTTTAATTTGTTTGATACGGTGTTATCTCGTTTTATTTACAGCTGTTTGCATTATAAATGTATATTGGTGGAAAGCTTTGTGAAATAGAAGCAGAAAATGAAATATTTTTATACAAATTGAATAAATAAGCTACAAAATGTTTTCCTGGAATCTGACTTGATAAAAAATGGAGAAATAAGTGTTGTACATAATAATTTAGCTAACAGCAAGCACGATACGATAAACAAATACTAGAGTCGACACATTGTTAGTGTTCGCAACGATATCCATGCGTAGCTGTTGCCCTCAGTGATTGGATTAGCGAAGCACTACGCATAAATTTCACATGATACATAGGTATATTCTGCTGGCGGCCCATCCCGGTTTCGCACAGCTAGCCTATGTTACTCAGGGCGAATGTAGCTTTCTAATGGTGATTATATCTTAAATCGACACAGTCATTTTTGAGTTCATTAATTACAAACATACACACCCATAAATACTTATCTTTCCTCTTTGTAATAATTTATTAGTGTAGATAAAATAAATACTATTTTAATAATTAATGAAGGGATCAAACTCCTTATATACGAATTTTAATTGTTGCTCACTTAGCTGGGTATTCATGAGACATCTATTATTTCATTTATATTGAATTTGACGGCACAGTCAGCGCAGTATCTGAGCGAAGTTTGAGTCTCGCACAGTGTAAATATTTTTATATTCTAAATGTAATTGTTCCTGTGTGTCAAGTGAGTTGACAGAATAGTTGTTAACGACACAGGAGACATTTCTAATGTTGGTCAATGTTAAAAAAAAAACCACTAGCAATTCATGAAGGAAAATTATACAATGATGTAGTACTTAATTAATAACAACACCACGGGCCGCATGATCAAAGCCTTTTTATATAATAATCAGATGTAGTGCGTGTTCTGTTTCACTGTGGAAGGTGACCGGTGAGCCGGCCCGTATCTAATTTCTACACGCCAGCTGTACCCTTAGCACGAGTTTTCAGTATTTGAGACGTAAAGAAACTTTGACAATTTCAAAGTAAAAGAGTGAAAACTCGTGCTGTAACCCCGTGTACTGTACCCTTAGCACGAGTTTTCACTCTTTTACTTTACAGCGTCTTTCCAGTATTTACAGCGTTTCTTGTATGAAAAAATAGAACAGCGCCACTGGTGTGCGAAGAAGGAACTAATTTTTTCCTTGAAAATTGTCAATTTGAAATTGTCAAAGTTCCAGTTTACTTTACGTCTCAAAAACTGAAAACTCGTGCTAAGGGTACTGGTCAGCGCTCAGCGGTCATGCGGTGATTAACAGGCGCGTTATGCTAATGAGCGCTGCGGGCACCCACTGAGTGCGGCTGGTATTGCAAAGTTAGTTTTATTATATTTAACCCTTAACCACCCAGTATGCCTTTCTAACGTAAGGAACCAGTAGTGTCCATCAGACACATTACGTAAATAAACGAATTAGGAAAAAATACAATGACCTAACTAGACTATTATGTGTTTTGGTATTATGATAATAGCTATAGCTTTGATGTATAATGTAACTGATCATATATTTCTTACTTTTTACAAGCAAAATTTTTTTTTAAAGTTGTAAAAGAAAACTTACGATTCATGTATGAAAAAAACTACTAAGATATTTTTGATATTTTTGAAGGTCAAATTATGACAACGTTTCTTCCTTTCCGCAGCAGATTCATATGACGAGCTACTTACAGTAAGTTCCTGTGACATCCTGCATGGCTGCTAGAGGATAATGATGACGTATCGTTACGTCACTTTGTTTTGTCTTGTCATAATAAGAATCATTACCAAAACAGTTGCGATTTTACGTAAAAAGATTTTTTTTTGTATTCTGCTTGCGTATGTACTAATCAGGGTTCAGGATTTTCCATATAATTAGTAGCCCAATGCCTACAACATTTATAATTGTACAAAATGTCGCAGGCAATCTATTAGTTTTACGTCGCACTTTACCTACACTCATGATCTATCGGTGAAGCGTATCGACGCGCTCTTGTGGAGTTTTAGTATTTTATCTCAGATTTGTTTGAAGTGCAATTTGTGCCGGGCACGCCGCAATTGCGGCGGTAAGACCCCTCTTTGAGGAGTGGCTGGAGAGAAGTCATGGCGTCCTGACCTACCGCTTGACGCAGGTCCTCACCGGACACGGAAGTTTCGGGAGGTACCTGTGTCTGATGCGAAAGGAGGAGACGCCTGGGTGTCACCACTGCGAAGATCGCCCGGAGGACACGGTGGAGCATACGGTGCAAGACTGCCCAGCTTGGGCGGAGCACCGACGTGTCCTCACGGCTGCGATAGGCGGAGACCTCTCGCGCCCGGCATTGGTTGCGGCCATGCTGCGGGGCGAGACGGAGTGGGAAGCGGTCGCCTCCTTCTGCGAGGCAGTAATGCTCGTAAAGGAGGAGGCAGGCCGCGAGCGAGAGAGGACAGCGCCCTCCCTCCGCCCCAGCCGCAGTGGTAGGCGCCCACGGCGACGGACGTCGCTTGATGATCTCCGGCCACCGTAGGCGCGGGCATGCGGGCAGCGAGTAAAGGGCAACTCGCTGCCCGACCAAGGACCATGCCCGGGTCGACGGCGCGTTATGTCCCACGCGCGCCTCAAAGAGCGTCAGCATAATGACGGGGCCCCCCTCTCAGAGGGCCAAAGCCTGCCGGGGTCGCGGGATTATTCCCTTACCGTAACCCCGGAACTTAACAGGCTATGAAGGACACCGTGGATTTTAGTCAGTAGAAGTCTGACAGTCCCTCCCGCCCTGCCCGGGGTTGGAGGACTCATTTGATGATTTTACCACGCTAAAAAAAAAAAAAAAAAAAAAAGTGCAATTTGTGCCAAAAACTGGAAGACATGTGACATCTACCAATCTGCATTTAGCCCACATGGTGGATTGCAGCACCTCTAAAAGAGAGGAAGCCTGTGCCCCAGAATTGGAGCATTATACTGATTATGTTCGTATAGCTCATCGCTTGCATCTATTTATTTGCCATAATGCATCGTAAACAAAAATAATAACAACATGGTCCTTTTTGGTGCATATGAGACTATTTTATCTAATCTGTGCTGTTTATTTTTAGCCATTTCTTAGAACGTATGACTGAACAACTGCTTTATTATAACAAACGTTTCTAAGCACGGATACAAACAAAAGGCAAGTATAAAGACAATGATTGTAACAAAAACAAAGGTCTTAAGAGTTGCAATTGGTTACCCGATACTATGGTAATATAGGTTTATGTAAATAAATAATCTACTTCTGAACTAGAGCCAAACAAAATGTTACTGTGTCTGTTGGACACTTGTGGGTGGATACGTTACTTATTTAGTTTTTTATTAATAAATGACCCCGGAACAAAAAAAAAACTTGCAGGTTTAGGTTCGTTAAGAATTGATGATAGATTAGAAAAAATGTCAATATTCAAAAATAAATACTTTAGATTTTATTAGGACTAAAACGCAAAATTGTGTCCGCGAGACACTTGTGGGTGGTTAAGGGTTAACATTAGGTTCGTGTTTGTCCACCATCTCCTCTGGTGGTAAGCCAAGATCTGGTCAACGGTGAAGCACGCTTACCTAGAAGTAACCCTGTTTGACTTGAAGACCACAAGATTATAGCTGTCAGGAAATACGGATCTCGGCAGGAAATTCCAATCCTTAGCTGTGCGTACAATAAAATTGTTGTCAAAATAATTTGTACGTTATTTTTGAATGGTGTGCAAAAGTCCTGTAGTTAAAAGGATCACTCAAACTATAAGGGGAAAGTGAAAAAAATCTAATAGTGGTCATAAACCCACAATTCACTACACACGTGTCTTCGTCAATATTAGTATTCGCTCCACTCGCAACAAATAACGTAACATAAATACAATATCATCTATTCGTGGCATTTCGCTACTAACAGCCTCGCAGAGATTCGCTCTGTAACGCGTAGCACGTCGTAGCTGCGTAGCCACGTAGCACTGCTACGCCGTAGCACAAGACGATTGACAAATTGACTTCTGTTACGTTCTATAAGGAAATCGTTTGAAGTGCTTGTATTGCAACTGCTTGAATGAAATAAATTATATTAAACTACGTTGTGTGCATTCAGAAAACATCCAGTCTTATTTTGTTTTTGCTTTTTGTACCAATCAAATATTATTTTACCATTAATGTACACAATATACAAGACAGGATAACTATAACATAGATCAAGTACAAGTGTATTGTAAAAGTATAAAATTATTTAATGAGATTATTTTAATCAGTGTGATTAGGCTATTTACACTAGACGTATTGTTAAGTATCTGCCGAGGTCAAGGAACTATTGAAGGAACACCGTGGATTTTATTTAGTACAAGCCTGCAAGTCGCTTTCACTCCACCCAGGGTGGGACGAAAGGCATATAGTTAGTTAGGTTAGTAAGTTTACACTGGGGTTCAATTAGAGCTGACCCAACGGTGACTATAATAGTTGTGTCGGTATGCTTATAATAATAGCGAGGTCAGATGTTATTACATGATCATAGTCTGTTCTCAGATACAACTGATATTTTTGTACTGCAGTCTAATTAACCGAGTAATTATGAGAAAACTAAGTTAAGCATAATAGCATGTAGATGATATATTGATTTAAAAGATCAGGGGGAGTATTACAACGTTTTAAAACCAGGCTTCTTCTGGTGAGTGAACGAGATGGCGCTAGACGGCTTGTATAACTCTGTCACTTTCACTCGCCGGAACAAGCCTGGTTCTAAGACGTTGTTATACCCCCCCAGGGTGGTTTTTGGTAATTAAAAGTCTGACAGTACCTTCCGCTCCACTCAAAGCGAGAACTCATTTGATTATTAAAAGTTTGACCCGAGTCCAAGGGGTATCGTATTCGTATAACAGTCCCTCCCTGTTAAGCATTGATAAGCTGCATCGGATGTGACGAAAATCATCAGTGAATTATACATTTAAATAATAATTACATAATTATTTTTGACTGCTCGGTGGGCATAGTGGTTGAGCTTTATTGGCTACTGTTGTATGTGACTGAGCTATAGTATAACGCTAATAGTATTGGTGGGCGTGTGCCCTTAGTAAGCGAGTTCTCGAGGGGAGAGTGGGCAGGTGCAGACGTGGCTTATCTTGTTTTTTTAAGTACCTACTTAACGCGGGGACTTTCGTGTGCGGATGCTGGATTTTCCGTAGAAACGCGGTTTCCTTATGTCGATTGTTATGAGCGTGCTCAGCTCCTTAACGTGATGTTCTGCCAGATTGTTCCTTCGACGAATCATTAATCACTAAGGAGAAAATGTGACTCAATTGACTTGAATACTGCCTATCCACTCGCTTTGATATATTTTTGGTAGGTATATTGAAACCAAACAAAAAAGATTTCCAGTAGTTCTAGTTTAGTATCCATCGGTATAGCAGATTATTTCATTCTTAAGAATCGCCGTGGCCGCTATATCCACCTTAAAATAAAGACGTATTTTTTAAATTGGTTAACCATAAACACGAAAAATGTCCTCAGAGCAACACAATGACTGAATGCACGAGAACTTACTGTTATCTAATCAAACAGGACAGCTATTGTATAATTATTTTTAGTTTTCCTCAAATATTTAACATAAAAAGATTTCTATCTTTCATTCAGACCACATTTTTCCTCATTCAGAGTTTTAAAGAGATCTCATCAATTGCTGTTGTCACCAATTTTGTTTCGCTTTTTCGCATATTTTTGTGAAGAACTCAAGACGCTGACAAGTTCCTAATACGATGAAATGTACTTATAAACGTCCTTTTTTTGTATAAGTTCAAGGGACATTTTAAAAGGAAGGAGGAAAAGTATATTATTATTATTTTATACCATTCCCACTTTAAAAAGTTACTTTTTCTCACTGAAAACAGTGAGTAAAAAGCTCTTTTACTCACTGTTTTGGTGTTTGAATTTAGAACACATTGCTGCGGTCCACCCCCGTCAGCCCCCGTGTTGTTAGGATAATGTTACTCTTAATTTAAAACATTGTTCCGAGTTTAATGTCAATTTGTTGGCGCAGTGACCGAGCGATTGGACTACTTCGTCGCGTGCAGTGGGTTCGATTCCCGCACAGAGCAAATATTCGTATGATCTATACAATTATTTGTTTCGGGTCTGGGTGTTTGTGTATGTGAATTAAGATGTTTGTAAACACACGTTTGTCTTTTTTGTTTTCGTTAAATATCTAATTATCGCTTGATTATTATTTTTCTCGTGGTCATGGTATAAAGTATCGTATGTAACTCGTGAATAAAACGGATTTAAATCGAGGGCCTGAATCACTCGCGTCGCTCAGGATTTAAATACTTGAATCACTCGCTTCGCTCGTGATTCATCATCATGAATCACTCCCTGCGGTCGTGATTCAGTCATTAAAATCCTTCGCTTGCTCTTGATTCAAATATATGGCCCTCGCTTTAAATCCGCTCTTTATTCACTCGTTGCATAATGTACTATTATTGAAGTCTGTTAAAATTACGCCGTACAACAGAACGCATTTTTGGAGCGAAAATTGAACATATTTTTTTAACCGGCTTCAAAAAGAAGGAGGTTATCAATTCGACGGTATGCTTTTTTTTCTTTTGTTTGTCTGTTACGCGATTATTCCGCCAATTGTGGACCGATTTTCAAAAGTCTTTTTTTGTTTGAAAGGAGATACTTCTGAAATGGTCCCATTGTCACCATGTCAGGATCTGATGATTGGATCATGGAGAAATCGAGGGCAACCCTCAAATTTTATTGGCCCACACATCGTTTTTTGCAATTTTATGAAGTAATTTAAGTATTTGCGTATGGTAATCGTCATCTCATGTAGCTGAGCTGATGATAGAAGATACAACTCCTCTAGTAAGGACTTGGCATCGACTGACTTAGTAAATTATGTTTGTTTTCGCATATCTCCGGAGCTACAAGTCCGATTTAAGTAATTCTTTTTTTGTTTTACTTGGTATCGTTCAACTTAGGGAATATTGCAAGTTTCATCAAAATCGGTTCAGTAGTTTTCGAGATAGGGAATAATTGAAAGAGATGTTAACGATGTTATTACCGGTGTTACGGATTACAAAATTCTAGTGCACATGCAAGAAAATTATGTATTCGACAAGAATTGTGTTTGAATTAAATTATTTGAAACTAAAAAGAGTAAAATAAATACTTTAAAAAAAAAATGTAACCGCCTTCAAAAACAACCACACAAAAGGGTAAAATAACCTACAAAACTTTTCTTACGGAAGTCGGTGGCAAAAAGACAATGAAATTAATAAAAAAAGTCAAAAAATGTTCAAAAAAGTCAAAAAGGTTTTTTTTTAACTTTAACTTTTTACTTTAAGGCGGTTTTGGGCAATCTGAATATTCAGTGCAAACAGAACCTTAAAACATATTATAAGACATGGAATATTTCATCTACAATGGGGATGATAGAAAAGTAAAAATCTTTACCTGGGAAAAAAATAAAAATTCTGAGAAGCTTAGAAGTCTCCAACTCCTTCTTTCTCTGTAGAATAACGAAACACCGATCGAATTGAAAACCGCCTCCTTTCTGAACGCAAAATAAGATGCTCAAAAAGTTCAATACGTTGTCATTCTCTGAAGCCTTTCAAAATTTTCCTCTCACTCTCTTTCACAGAAATCAACATGTGTCATCATCATCATGTCGTCTTTTTCACACATGAAATCAAATGATTTGCAAAATGATGAACGCAATGATTCTAAACGTTCATAGCATCACATTTAAGCGAGGACATCCAATCAAAGTGTAATGGCCTAGGTACAATAAAGAATAGTTTCCCTTGGCAACACGCGGCAGCAGCCGGCAGCACCGAATTCCATCGCTAATGGAATGGCATTACTCGCGTCGATACAGACGACACGCCGCTGTGAGCGTACATATAGAATAGTCGCAGTAGGAATGCCACTGCATGTAATGATTACAAGTACATTTGTATGAGTTTGACGGCAGGGTTAGCGCAGTGGCTGAGCGATTAGACTGCTGCGCTACGGGTTCGATCCACGCACGGAGTGATATAATATTTGTATACGTTTGTATATGTGAGTTTATATGTTAATAAACGCACCCACGACACAGGAGAAATTCCTAATATGGCGTATTATAAAAAAGAAAAAAAAACTTTTTTCAAAAAAAATTGAACCACCTTCAGAAACAACCACTAAAAGGGTAAAATAACCTACAAAATTACTTTTCTTTCGGAAGTCGGTGACTTTGTTTTTTTTATTTCGTTGTCTTTTTTGCCACCGACTTCCGAAAGAAAAGTTATTTTGTAGGTTATTTTACCCTTTTTTGTGGTTGATTTTGAAGACGGTTAAATTTTTTTTGAAAAAAGTTTTTTATTTTACTCTTTTTAGTTTAAATATTCAACCCAAATTCTTGTCAAATACATCATTTTCTTACATGTGCACTAGAATTTTGTAATCCGTGGCACCGGTATTAACATCGCTCATGTACACATGCTAATAAAATTCCCAATCTCAAAAAATGCTGACCAGATTTTGATGAAACTTACAGTATTCCCTAAGGTGAACGATCCCTATTACAACAAAAAAAGATCCACAGATTTGAAAATCGGTCCACAATTGGCGGAGTAATCGCGTAACAAACACGCAAAAAGTAAAGATCATCGTGTCATCCAAGTAGCCGAAATCAATAAAAATGCTCACAAAATAAAAAGTACTGAACCAAATTGGATGAAACTTGAATTTATGGGACCACATTGCAAGTATACTGCATCGAACAAAAAAAGAATCACACTAATCGGACTAGAAACCTCGGAGTAATCGATGTACATACATTAAAAATAAAAAAATGCCGACCGAATTGAGAACCTCCTCCTGTTTTTGAAGTCGGTTAAAATAGAAAAGAAAAGTTTGGATGAAGCGTAAAATACCTATATAAAATAAATAAATGAGACAGTTTAAGTGCTGTGCATCATTTTTAATTTCCTAACTATTTTTCTAATCGTTGCCCCACACTACCAATTTCTCCTGTATTGTGAATGCATTCACAAACATTGAAACTCACATACACACAACCGGACCCCCAACAACTAACTGCAGATCAAACAAAAATATTTGAATCATAAAAAAATACATCTTGTGCGCAAATTAAATGTCTAAATCACCCAATCGCGTGGACGAAGCCGGGGGCATTTTTTGTTGCAAATAATGCCAATATCATTATATAGTAGGTAAACCTTGGCTGTAACAGACTGTACAAATTAACTTAAGAAGTCCAATGAAGCATGTTTACATTAAAGGTAATACAAATATTATAAACTTTAAGTTATTTCCATTTCAGTAGCTTTCAGACTGAAACAATATGGCTTTGTTTGAAGTCAAGCATTGATTTCATTACTTCAGTGAAAGTTAATAAACAATACCGCGGGATATTGGTATGTGATATTCAATGAGCTGATCATTTTGTATATCTGATCAAATTAGTTGTAAGGATGGCTTATTATTTGGTTTCAAACAAGTTATTTTTAGATCAACATCACGAGTAACATTTCTGTCAGGCCGCGCCACGTGCACACGAGTCCAGTTCCTTGACAATCGTACTCGTATGGTAAGGTTGTCCATTCAAGATTTGTAGGCAAACATCGCCCAACACAGCACTCAATAAATGTTAAGTACGTTATAAGGAAGACAAGTGAAACAAGCGAGGGCTATTGACACACTGATTTATTAACTGTTGGACACAGCGCGGGCGCAGCCACGCACACATAGACATTATAAGTACACATACACAACAATCCCTCCCCCTATTTAACATAAATAGAAAACCCCAAAATATTTCTAAAAGAACTGTTTATAATCGACCCTGGGTATGTCTCGCAACAGTTTGCTAGAACATCTCGAATTCTGGGGAGAAGGTGAGGATGACAATTCCACCTCGTTCCTTTCTCCCTCCCCACTACCAGGCGACTGAGAACCCCTGGGTTCACTGTCCAACAGGGCATCATCCAAATCCACTGGTGGAGACATTCCTTTATATAAAACTATTTGATTTTTATGTTTTTTTACATCAGAAGAAGTGACATGGTCTTTGATCAAATATAACACTTTACCGAGTCTTTTGATAACAGTACCTTTACACCACATATATTTACAATTGTTCATATTTTTTTTAAACATGACTTCATCACCCGGCTTATACACTTGGTTGTTACTGCCACCATAGCACTTAATTTGCGAGCACTGCTTTTGTTTAACATCGTTAATAAGTGATGTGAGTGGGGTTGACGTTAAATTTGGTTGAAGTAAATCCAGACGTGTTCTTAGCTTTCGCCCGAACACCAACTCAGCTGGCGAGAAACCCGTGACAGAATGCACTGAATTTCTATAATCGAATAAATATTTTAATAATTTTAGTCTACACTCATTCCTATTGCGAGAACTTAATACACTTGATTTTATACCCTTTTTTACAATTTTTACAAAACTTTCCGCTTGTCCATTACTAGCAGGGTTGTATGGGGGTGATGTAAGGTGGGTAATCCCATTTAATAAGCAAAATTTCGCAAATTCAGCTGATGTAAACGCAGTACCGTTATCGCTCACAATTGTGTGAGGTAATCCGTATTTAGACATAAAATCGTAAAGTTTTTCAACAACGGCCGCCGAGGTGGTAGAAGACGTGACGTCATACACTTCTAACCATTTGGTGTGAGCATCTACCACTACCAAGAACATTTGATTATTCAACGGCCCAAGAAAATCTACGTGTAACCTGTAGAACGGTGCATGGGGAAACTTCCAGGGTGCTAGCGGCGCCCGGGGCGGCGACGGCCGCAGCTGTTTGCATATTTCGCATGAGTAAATCATTTTTTCTAACGCCGCATCTATGCCCGGGAACCAAACCCGTGACCTAGCCTCTGATTTCGTTTTTACAACGCCTAAGTGCGAGCTATGTAACTCTGATAAAACCTTCGAGCGCAAAGATTCTGGTAGTACCACCTTATGGCCCCTCATTAAACAACCATCTTCATAAGATAATTGGGTCTTACACAATTGATAGGGTTTCAACTGCGAATTCACTATTTTGTTAGGCCAACCGTTTTGAACATATTTTACAACTAACCGTAATACCGTATCCTCGCTAGTAGCATTGCGTAACTCCTTTAAGGTCAACGGCATGTCGCCTTCTACAACAAAGTTGACGTATGATGCGCGATCAATGGGAGCGGCGGCTGCGGCGGCGTGTGCGCCGATGTCGTCTCCCCCACCCTCGGCGCGAACACGCCCTGACTCACACTGTAAACTCGCGCGAGAAAGGTAATCGGCGTTGTTATCAGCACTGCGAACATACTCAATTAAATAATTATACGCTCCTAAAAACATCGCGTATCTCTGCAATCTATTAGCGGACACTTCCGGTATACCTTTATGTGGGCCGAAAATAGATATTAATGGCTTATGGTCCGTGCGTAATACAAAAGGATCTGATCTGCCGTATAAATACTGATGGAACCGACGTACTCCAAATATTATTGCAGTCGCCTCCTTCTGTATCTGCGAGTAATTTTTTTCAGCCGAGTTCAACGTACGGGAAGCGAATGCCACCGGGCGCTCTAAACCATCCTTATCTATTTGAGACAAAATAGCCCCTAAGCCACACGGAGACGCATCAACAGTTAACACTATTTTAGCATTTTGGTTAAAGTGTGTTAAAACCTGATCAGATGTCAGACATTCCTTAATTTTATCAAACGCATGTTGATGTATCGTAGACCAGTTCCACTTTACCCCCTTTTTTAAAAGGTCATACAAAGGACTCAGGATACAGGATGCTCCAGGTACGAAATTCCTGTAATAATTTACAAGTCCTAAAAACGATTGCAGGGTATTCACATCAGAAGGAACGGGAGCATCAGCTATAGCTTTCACCTTTGCCGGATCTTTCTGTAATCCATCCTTGTTTATTATGTAACCTAAATATTTAATTTCGTTTTTAAAAAATTCGCATTTTTCTTTCTGAACTGTTAACCCCGCATTCTGAAGCCTTTGTAGAACTATGTTCAACATCTTCAAATGCCCCTCTGGGGTTCGGTCAGTCACTAAAATGTCGTCAAGCAGACATAAGACACCGTCTAGTCCCGAAAGCATTGTTTCCATAGCGCGTTGGAATATAGACGGGGCACTAGATAGCCCAAAAACGAGTCGAGTATAATTAAATAGACCTCGATGTGTATTGATACATGTAACCGGTTGGGACTCTTCGTCTAACAAAAATTGATTATAGGCCATCGACAAGTCAATTTTTGAAAACTGTTGACCTCCGTGCAGTCTTGAAAATAGTTCGTGTACCGTGGGTAAAGGGTATTGATCTATCATCAGCTGTTTGTTAATAGTAACTGAATAGTCGGCGCACAATCTAACCGAACCGTTGTGCTTAAGTACGGGAACAATAGGTGACGCGTACTCAGAATGCGAAACCGGTTTCAGAACACCTAGATCAACTAAACGTGTTATTTCTTTGTCGACCTTATCACGTAACGCGAACGCAATTGGACGCGCTTTGCAAAATATCGGTTTTACATTATCCTTTAATTTTAATTTAACACGATATTTATTAAAAGTACCCAGCTTATCAGAAAATACTTCTGGGAAACTTAATTGTAATTGATCCACCATACTCTGACCCTTCAGAAAATGACAAGGCGTTAGCTTGAGTTTAAATTTTGATATAAAATCTCTGCCTAATAACGGTGGTCCGCCATTACGAATGACGTACACATCCAGTGTGTGAGTGTGTCGCATGTACATCACTGGCAAGTTTACGTACCCTACACAATTCATAATATTGCCGGTGTAACTAAAAAAACTTTTATTTGAATCTAGTAACGGAATATTACTGAACATGTTTTTATAAGTACTTTCAGATATAACTGACACTGCTGATCCACTGTCTATTTGAAATTGTAAATTCTTCCCATAAATTGAAACTGATTCTGTCATAGGTTCCCCACGGACTGAGCGTATGTTAAACAATGACTTACCGTCGTCGTCATCCCCGCTCACATCACCTGTTGACACGTAATTAACCTTTTTACAAACTTTACGCAGGTGACCCTTGGTGTTGCACTTATTGCATTTATAGCTTGCAAACCGACACTGGGATGACTCATGATTATTACGACCGCACACTGTACACTTTTTTTTACCGGCACTAACGTTTTTAGCACTGCTTTCTTCTTTCGCGATCTTGAACACCGGAACCTGCTGCCCGTGGCCAGCCGTCGTAGTGGCGGCTCCAGCGCGCGCGCATCGCACGCTCTCCGCCAGCTCCACCGCCTTGGCCAGGGTGAGCTTGTCGATGTCCTGCGCGAACAACTTCTCCCGTTCCTGGCCGGCTCCCATTCCCATGACGAATCGATCTCGTAACGCTTCCTCGACGTTACTAAACCCACAATGTGCTGTAAGTCCTCTTAGCCTGGACGCCCATTGCGTGTACGTCTCGCCCGGCTGCTGTACAGCCGCGTAAAAATTGTAACGCTCGCTGAATCCGCATATCTTTGGGAGAAAATGCTCATCCAATAACTGCACTATGTCGTCATACGGTACTTCTTGGATATCCTTTGGCAGGGCCAGATCCGCTGCCAACTTGTAAGTACCGTCACTAAGTGCGCTGAGCAGGATCGCCCGTCTCTTGGCTCCAGCTGCATCATTTTTCGGGACGACGTCATTTGCAATAAACCATTGCGTAATACGGCCTTTGTATGACTTCCATTCTTGCACGTTGTGATCGAATGTAGACAAAATTCCAAAACTATTCATTTTTTAATTATAAAATGAAGATGTGGGTAAACTCGTCGCCACTGTTAAGTACGTTATAAGGAAGACAAGTGAAACAAGCGAGGGCTATTGACACACTGATTTATTAACTGTTGGACACAGCGCGGGCGCAGCCACGCACACATAGACATTATAAGTACACATACACAACAATAAACATCTCTCAGTAAATATCACCAAGCGATGTACGTAGCACGCCTATATACATCTGACTTTTGACTCTGACTCTGACTCTGACTTCTGAATTTTGACTGGCCTGTTGGTCTAGTGGTTAGTGACCCTGACTGCTATGCCGGAGGTCGTGGGTTCGATTCCCACTCAGGACAAATGTTTGTGTGATGAGCACGATCATTTGTTCTGTGTCTGGGTGTAATTTATCTATAATATGTATGTATTTAGAAATATATAAGTATGTTTATCAGTTGTCTGGTACCCATAACACAAGCTCTGCTTAGCTTGGGACTAGATGGCGTTGTGTGATAGTTGTGGAATATTATTATTATTATTATTATTATTATATAAATTGTCCTAATGTTAACACTGCTCTAAGTCCATTTCCATACATAAGACTGACCCATCCTATTAGTCAATATCTAGAAAAATGCAGAATAATTATCTAGAAGATTAGAGAATAAAAGCCAAGATTTACGTTATTATTTACAGCGTATTGAAGTATTTACGGCGTTTATTGTACAGAAAATTAAAAATCTAGAGACGCTGTTTTTTCGTACGAACGAGAGTGACTCATTTTTCTCACCGAGTAAAAGTTCCCGTTCAATTTACGTCACAAAAACGTGAAAAGTCATGCTATCTATAATTTATTTCATCACCTTACTAGCCTTTTGCCGATCGTACCTGCATCAGCTTCCAGTTCAACTGGATGCAGCCGCATCACTGGCTCCCCCGTAGAAAATGACCACTTAACTGACCTCCACAACCCAGCCAGTACTGGGTAATAAAATACCCCTTGACAAGGCTCATGGTTGACAAACTTTGAGACCACTAACTACTAGGAACTACTGAGTGACAGTAGGGAATAGCTGCTTAGCTAGTTTTCTCAGGCACGTAAGAAAGTCTTTGAATGCGATCAGCCATCCACTGAATTACCTAGCTAAACGCTGCTCAACCATATGTACCAGCTTATGCAGCTGTTATTATTTAACCACACGGTTTTTGTCCGGTTCAAGTCTAGTTAGACACTAATAATTCACTTGATTAAATTAAATCAAGAGTAATTTATTTCTATTACCACTAGCTATATGTCGGGGCCTCTGGATTGGGAAACACGACCAATATACAATTCATAAGCTGCTCCCTATCACACTGCCCATTCTCACCCACCGCAATACATACAAAGTTAACTCCAGCTCACTCCACACAACTCAGGCTCATGCTAATCTATCCCTAATGGAAGGCATACAATGCAGGCTATAAGCGAGCACCTCAAAAAATCGCTAATGTCGGAGATTGATCGCGCCACCTCGCGAGGGACTACTTTGTAATGAAGGATGGGGCCGCACTCCGGGGTACGAAGTAGACAAACCATAGAGAACGCAACTTTAATCATAATATACATAATTCAACAATGTAACATTAAGTGGTTGTTATATTTTGTCGTCTGTGGCAGATGCCCCGAATAAAACTACTGAACGTATTTCGATGACAGTTACATTTATTTATTTACACTTTCACGTACAATTGTGGTACACACGGCTACACATCAAGCTATACAAAACTAGTTTATCGTGGTCTCGCATTATGACCATTTCGCGCATACAACGATCAGCTTAAATTGGTTTTGTATAGCTTGATGTGGTAGCCGTGTTTAGGTACATAAGGCGGATTTATCAAACATTATCCTAAATAATTATGTAAAACAACCGTGGACTATTAAATTGACTTTCATGCGGGCAAAGCCGCGGGCATAAGCTAGTATAATAATAACACACCGAGTCACATTTTCATTTTTACAAAGGAAAGACATTTTGTGGTCATACTGTAGAAATAAAGACAGAACTACAAGCAATTTCTTTTTATTACTGCCAAAGACGTTGTTGTTCACCGCTAAGTCGGTTTATAACGAGTTCATTCACTTGTTTGTGTGTTACAGCTTGTCTTATTACTACTGCGCGGTTGATACGGTATGACGTCATTATTTACTTAGAGTTGGTGGAAGTGACGAGGGATGACTTGATGATGTGTAACTATCAAATTATGTGAGTTCCCTCACATTTGGTACTTTGTGAGGGTTATAAAAAGCAGGTTGTGTTAAACCGAGATGATTAGTTTTACTTGTCACGTTTATCATTATCGTCTTCTTGTTCGGTTGATCATAGTTTCATTAAACACGTTTTTTCTAAGTATAGTTGTTTACGCCATTAACCGAATTACTTAAATTCGCGCGCGGGATGTGGTCTCGAGTATCCCTTCCTGTCCTTATCCCACTCACACGCATCACCAAACGCCGAGCTAGAAAAGGACAGAGAGCTCGATGTCAACGTGCGACTGCAGCGCTAACAACACAGCTTTAAAAATTCAAAAAGGAACAGTTCAGTGCAATTATCATCATGGCTGAGTGCGCGTCTTAGCAGCTAATTTTATAAAAACTGACAAAAAGACTATCTCCGCTATTAAACTGTTCGGGTTCTGAGTGCTTTCATAATAGTGTACTAATAAAGCCGGCCGGCAGTTAAATAAATAAACGAAGAGTGAAGAACATTCCGTGCACCCGAGGTACCTACACTCCAGTGTGTCCACGAGCCGCTGATGCTGGACGAGCTTCAGAAAACTGGTGAGTCCTAATCATCTTTCTCCCGTTCCAACTCTTCCAACCGCTCCGCAGATTACCTATACAGTCCACATTCCGCAAGGTCAGAATCATTCCTGACCAATAGTGATTTAATTCTCGAGACTTTAAAAAAACCCTGTCGGAAAATATACTTCTCTTTTCAAACAGGCCACTTTTTGTCCTGGCTGGTATTTTCTGTTACGTAAGAACTAATACGAGTATAATGACCGAAACTATCGTAAAATTGTATGAATTTGTCAATATCGTACGAAGCTAGGACTGGTCGCTAAGATTGTGCTCGTGTTAATATGAAGTATCAATTGATTCTCAGACAAATTCAAAAGAAAACATCGACTTATTCAAATAATATTATCATCCTCTTCAAATAACAGTAAATCGTATAAAAGGAAAAAATAAATAGATTACAAGCTCGCCCGTCCATGTTCACATTCCCTCATTACATAATTCCTTGTTCAGGGAATATACCGAAGATTTATACATTTAAGCCGATTGTTTTTACTACTTAA
This sequence comes from Agrotis clavis, assembly GCA_954870645.1. Classification (NCBI taxonomy): domain Eukaryota; kingdom Metazoa; phylum Arthropoda; class Insecta; order Lepidoptera; family Noctuidae; genus Agrotis; species Agrotis clavis. Next base: position 21,595,914 of record OX940939.1, read on the forward strand.
CATGTTATTTTTACCCTGCCCCTACCCTCATTTAAATATTAGAAACATCACCCGAGCTTGTTCAAAGATTATCAACAAAAACTTACTTCAGAACAATTTTCAGTTCCGTTGCGGATTTTCTTGGGATGTTGTTAAATAACGCAAAGAAAACACGCAATGAATGTCTTTATACCCAAATTGTATTGTAAGGTAAAGTTTGAGTAGATGTTTGTATTGGAACATCAAAGTACTTAAACATTGTTTCGATATTTTGTGTAAATGGGAAAGTTCGCACAAAGAGGTCAGTTGTGTTGTTAAGAAAGGATGTTCAACCTGGGGCCGGTTTTCATACAACTTGTAATTGACTCGAGGAAGTCAAAAGTCTATTATGTTATACGATGGCGACGCCGTCTCACAAAACTTTGCTCTCTGTTTAGAATCGGAAATGAAACAAAAAGCGGCTTTGCTGACGTGTACGTTGTTCGCTGTAAGCCCGTATTTCACGTTTAACAGTAAGGTCGGATTGTATCTAGACTGCCGGTAAGTAGCTACTGACCCGGTTAGTACCCGGAGCAAATGTGAGGTAAGCTTTATCTACGCGACGAGTATTTTACATTAAATTCCTTTTGTTTGCAAATCTTGTTTAGTTTCTGTTTGGTATTGTTTAGACCTCATTATTTATGGAGTACAATCTCATTCGAAAGAACGTGGTGACGGTTACATATAAATATGAATGGATCGATGTTTGTTACTCTTTCATAAACAATATTGATCGGATTTAAGTAATAAATAGTTTATTTCCGAGATTAATACAAAGAAACTGTTTGTTTCAGTAATAGATCCACGTGGAATAATTACTGAAATTGATACTGGTGAAACCAAGGGTTTTTCCTGAGAAAAAATTAGATAAACTTGTCTCAAGACAAGGGTGTTTAACCAGTGTGTGTTGCCAGTGATGACATATGGCTCAAAAACGTGGTCTTTGACTGCTGGTCTTTTAGAGAGACTAAGAGTCACTCAACTAGCAATGGAAAGAGCTATGCTCGGAGTTTCTTTGCGGGATAAAATCCTATACATGGATATTCGGCGAAGAACCAGAGTCACGGACAAAGCTCATAAAATTTGCAAGTTGAAGTAGTAATGGGCAGGTCACATCGTTCGTAGAACTGACAACCGATGGGGAAGAAAAGTTCTCGAGTGGTGACCACGGACCGGAAGACGCAGCGAAGGTAGGACTAGGTGGACCGACGACATCGTGAGGGTCGCGGGCAACCGATAGATGCGAGTGGCGAATTGTCGTTCGGCGTGGCGGTCTAAGGGGGAGGCCTATGTTCAGCAGTAGACGTCTTCCGGCTGATGATGATGATATTTTTGTGCTTCGTAAAATTTATTTATTATTTTCGAGGATTTGAGATTTTTCTTTTCAATTTTAAGTTTTTACTTCAATATTGTAAATAAGAGAAAGACGCAAGTCGTTCAATTAAGTATGTTTCGTAGTTGAAGTCGACAACAAGGTTGGAACTTTCAATTGAGATCGCTTCAATTTGAAGTTTCAACTGTACTGAGTTAAAATGAAAGCGCATTGGCATCCTTAGTGCAATGAAATTGAGTTTGAGCAAAACAAACCTTGAATGAAACCTCAGTTTTAGAGTTCCTTAGAACTTTGAACCAACATTATTTCATACTGATTTTAATAAATCAGCAGTTTCATCCGCGTGGTAGAAAAAAATCCGACGAGAGCATTATACATATTATTCCAAGATAAAAAGTAGTGGTATTACTCTAGACTATAATAAATATCTTTTTGCATCATTAAGCATTTATACATAATACAATATTAGCTAGTAAGATCGTTCGTGACAGGGATGTAATTTGATCACTTTAGCTTTTGTCCCAAGCAACCCTTCACTAATTCCTAAGTAAGATATCTTCACAGTTTATAGCGGTGTTAAACTAGTACTGTTAATAGATAAGACGGTGCTATTTATAAACTAGACGCTGAGCTGAGAGCGGCGTGATGAGGGACAATGAATAGGGCCCCGTGTCCAGTCAATGTTGGTAAGATTAAGGTCTACAGTGTATGGTGAATGAAGTTGTGTCTGCAAGCGGTGGACATCAATGAGTGGTACTAGATGTATGTATACATACTAAAGTTATCTGAAGTTATTATTTAGTAATGATAACACAATTTTGAAATACGACTATAACCTATTCAAGCCTACTTTAAAGTAGGTCCTGAACGGAAGGTTCTGTACTGTTCTGTGTAGTTCTGTAGTGTTCTGTTATTAAACGACCAAATAAGAAACGCCACACCGCGTTCCTGAACGCGAACACCAACACCTACACCGAAATCAACAGCGACACCGATAATGAAACTAACACCGATACCGATATTGGTGATGGACTTGGACTTGGACTTGGACTTGGGCGAATAGGCCTCGATCCAGGGCCAAACTGGTATCATTGATCGTTGGTTTTCAGGTCTCCACAGGTCTGGTCAGGGCTCCACAAAGTGGTTATTTTGGCCCACAGCTCATTGGACATGCGGCAGACGTGGCCGGCCCATTTCAGTGTGCGGCCTTTGACCAACGACAACATGGACTTGTTTTTGTGCGCTTTGTGCGTTCCGACACATACTTTTTGTAAATTTCAAAACATCCATGAGAGCGCGCAAATAAACATTTCAAATAACGGACATCCTGGCAGTTTATGTCTTATCCGTTCCCGCAGGAATAGGGACAAACGGCCAGTACCCGACAATCAATAAATAACAGTGCCTTGATATAAATCAACAAATTGTATCGGTAATTGCTGCATAGCTGCGAGCTTAGATCGGTGATAATTGCGCAGCCGACAGATGGCGTTGATTGACGAGGGTGCGGGGTCGCAGCGACCCCACGGGGGTCCACGTGGGGTCCCCCAGATACAGGATAGGTCCGATGTGGCTTCAATGAAAGACATCTCGACGAGACCAATATTCAGCTTAAAAAAACAATTAAAACAAACACAGATTTGTTTACGAAAATAGAACTAATAAGTAAAAATGTTCATAAATGAAAACAAGGTCAATCTTTATAACTGTATCTTTCTTAAAACAGTTTATAAATCGGTGTTAAAAGCTTAGCTGGAGGTAATAAAATGTTCTCTTCATAAATATTAGCGTTTAGACCTTTTGTGTGGAAGAGCTGAATGCTAATGTAGCCGCAATCCGATAATAACACTGTTAACTTGTACATAATGGAAGGCGATGAATAAATATGGAGCGTTTACAGAATAACAATATTTAATATTAGCCTTAATTTATTTCTTCTAAACCTTTTTAACAGAGAAAAATTATAATCAGGATTGATCATCTCACAGGATTTGTGTTTCTCATTGCTCAGAATTCACCATCATAATAATTATTTATTATGATGGTGAATTCTGAGCTTCACTTTCGAGTTGTTGACATGCACTAAACCCAAAACTCATCCATCACACAATCATGCAAGAATGTTACTGGGGCCACACTAACCTCAAATCCCGCCAATTATTGCGATGATGGACGTGTATAAAACAAAAATTAAAGTCATTTCTTTATTTATTGTGGCCCCCACACAAGCCTGTGTTATAGCAGGTAAAAATACGAGTGTACTACGCTAGTGCGACAAACGGAAGTGCGATAAACGCTTGTAAGTGCGACACACCATAGTTCGAATGCACGCTTGTGCGACGCATTGAAGGTCGATATCACGCTTGTGCGACAAATGATTTTGTCCAACTGATAACGCAAAATTATTTAATTTCTGTGTTTCACTCTTCAGTAGGCGCCGTTTATCGTATCCGTATGTTCAAATATTTATCACAATATCTGTAACTAAAAGAAAAAAGAAACGTTCAAAAATTTTTTTTGACATCACACTTGAACTTTGCGCATGAGAAGCGAAACAGTAAACATGTACACAAGAGAAACTAGTAAGTAAAAGTCGTGTCCCCACTGAACCACACTGCTTCCTTGCAGTTTGCTCCCACGCTTGCATACTGTTGGAAAAATACAAACTTTACCCGATGGAGCAGGCAACTCAACTCGCACGGAATTCCGCGACCGCCGCTAAAGAATACGGAACTCGGCATCCCAAACTTGTCGGAATACAACCGACATCAAACGGGGTCGCCTCTTAGGGTCTTAGCAGACACAGCATATTGTGTTTTAAGCATCGACGATCGGAATCTTTCCAAGTTTTCCTAGAGTCGCATTTTGTTTTGGTGACGCGCTGTTGGTTACGAAAGCAAAATCAACAAATTCAGAGAAAGATTTGTTGCGGAATCCCGTTTTCAATGAATGTGTATTTTCCTTTTGAGTAAGTTGCTTATTTGGATAAGATATAAAAAAAAAATGCCGTGTTGGCCACAGTCGCTGATTATAACTTGTACGTACTACGGTTTAGGGCTTGGTCATTGCATAAAACAGAAAAGTAACTAAGCCGCTGATCGCCGCAACTAAAACCAGCATGTCTGCTAACGCCTTAAAAGTTTTGTTTTGTCGGCGCCGCATTATACAGCGGGGGTGGACAGAGGCTCTAAATTAAATAAGTTCCTTCATAAATATTTATCAGAAGAGGACGCGTTTATGCAGAGGTAACTAATAAAATAGTGGTTGTCAACGGCGCGGCGCGTAGGGACGCTTAGGGAACGGTAATTTGGTACAAAGAGGCAAGATAAACAGAACAACAGTACGGTGTAGGTGAACGTAAACAAACTGTGACTGTGCGGGAAAAATACTGGGAAATAACCACCAGGCGTGGGAGGGGAGTGATAAGACAAACATAGCTCAGTAGATGGTTGGTTGGAGTTTTATTTCAATAACAAACTTTAAGACGAGTGCCATTCCACTATAGTGTTTGGTAGCTATGGATGTCAGCAGTGATGTCAACTTACACTAACAATTTGCAACATTTAGCAGCCCGGCTATCTAAGTAAAATCCTCCTTTATTATTCAACATCATCCTCAACGTATAATGTTCCCAAAGCTGAGACTCAAGCCTCCTCTCTGTGAGGGAGTTGGCCGGTAGTCCACCGGTGTGCACAGTGCGGGTCGGAGATGTCACATGTCTTCGAATTTTTGGTTCTAGGACATGCCGGATAACTCACGATGTTTTAATTCACCGTTTTGAGAGCCAGTGCTGATAAAATAAATTGTACAAAACTACTACCTACTATGACGTAAGTCGGGACTGATACCACTGGGCCACATAAAACGTACTAAAGTTCGGCCGCTCAGAGAATGCGTTCCTGACAGGTCGCGATTGAACTGACGACGTAACTTTGTAATGGTATTGCAGTTACGATAAAAATATTTTTGCTGGTTGTTTACCGTTTTAACAATTGATGAGCATTAAAACAACATTATTATATCAATAATCAATGAATGTTATAATTTTATGACAAATACATGTACTAACTGATAGGTGTCAGGAACGCATTCTCTGAACGGCCGAACTTTAGGCTGAAAATACTTTGAAATATTTAAGACTACAGTAAAAATTTCAAAACTTTTATCAACAATGTTACGGCTACCATAAACACATAATAAGGAGGTAGAACGGAGATGAATTTCTTCAGCGAAATATAAGGAATTTATTTATGGGTAAGCAGCAGAGTGAAAGTCACCGTAATCCCGAAACAATCTCATTGTAATATCCGGCTGCCGCCGTCGGGGTGCGGGGGAGGGACATACTTACTGATGCAATATAAACACTGACTTGCCTACATACTTATAATATGTATAGATATTATATTAGTAACACTGCTAATCATCTGTTCATCACCTGTTCAGTGTTTTGCTTCTGCAAAACTTTAAACTCATTATTTTTTTTCTATTGTTTGCCTATTATTTTGTGAAAACAGTTGTGTATCAATTTTGGTGCATAATATAATAAATTTTATCTAAGTATCTATAATGATTTTCAGATAATTATATTTTAGTAAACTAATATTATGATTCACGGACAGTTAACACATTCGTCCTTTAACACAAGTGGTCTTGAAGGCTTTGAACAATTTACTAGGTATTGACTCCACCTTACCGTAATTAACCTTTTTTTTTAAATACTCCTGAAACAACCATTACCTTCAAATCAGCACCACATCTTTCACGTCCAGCACTTCAGCACAAATAAATTGGTTCAGTCAGCAATCCTTTGTGCGTGACAGACGGACGGTGATCGCACTTTATTGTTATTGGCTCAGTGGACTCCCTTTACGACGTCGGAGGGAGGAGGGACCTTTTATTGCCGAGAAACACGACGTTTTTGTTTTACGGGGCGAAGTATTGGCGATTGTGTGCTAATTGATTGGCTATAAGCGTGATATAAATAATTAAAGGCATTTTGCGTGCCTGTCTGTCCGCCCAAGCTTCTATCTAAACAGCCAGAAAGTTTCTGAGAATGAAAATTATCATTCATATAAAAAAATGCAAAGATTCGATAAAAATATGAATATTCTATAGAGTAAAATAAGTACTATAAAACAGCATTGTGAACAAATTGAATAAAACTCACAAAGAAATGTTTCAATTAAAACAATATCACAATGAACAAGGAAATTTTGAATAAAATATTCCTTTTCAGTAAGTGGGAGCCAATCACTGCACACACTGGAAGTAATTGAATGGGTTCAGTCACACTACACCGGAATTATTTATTTTTTAATAAAATGTCCACACATTGAGAGAACAAACTGGATAAAATTGAAAGTAATTGATTTCACAACTTTTCTACCTTTCTTGTTTTTTCTAGAGTTTCTTTTAAAACATTATTTAGGTTACAACCCATGTCACCTGAGCTGCTATTTTCAGATGTCTGAAATGTAAATTACACAAACAAGACTTCACGTTATTAAATGTTTTCTTCTTTTAGATACTCAGACGAGACAATTATGTTTCTTGATTTAACTTCTGAAACAATAATAATGTTTTGTTTTTTCGTATATTCGGCACTGTGAAAGATTTATAAATATTGACAAAGAATATTATGACTAGATTTACAATAAGTATATTGAAATGTAAAGTAGTTATTTTATCTAGACAGTAACAGTGGCGTATCTAAATGTTAAAAGTACATAATTTTATTCCTTTCCTCGTCAAAAGCCAAATGGCACCCATTAACAAAGTCACACACAGACACGATCGATCTCTTACACCAAAGGTTTTTCCCGCGTGTGTCGTATTAAAACGTGAACGTCTTGCACGTAGCCGGAAGCCGGTCGACGCCTGATTGTGCGCACCGGATGCGAACCGGAACGCACGTGACGCAGGAGAAGCAGGGGGATAATGGAAGTGATTGAAACTGAACAGTAACACCGGATCGATTTTATACTTTTTCGCCTTCGTATATTAAAAACATCACCAAAGATTCAAGGATTTGAGCAAATTAACACGCACAGGTTCTCTTCTGGTGGAACATGGGTCCAGCCAGTATCGAATGTTATAGTCCCATATGATAGGGGCAAGCTTATTAACCACAAATCTCAGCAGGCCTTATTGTAACAATGAAAACTTATCGACAGGTCCATCAACCCCTTTAGGCAAAAGCTGTCACTGGACGGCGTCGACGACGTCTCAAAGGGATGTTGCGGCCCTGAAACGCAAATTAAAACCGAAGTAACAGAGTGAATTTTTGTCCGCAAGTGTCTGCCAGTCCCATCCAAGAACCTTCCCAGGATACAATTGATGATTTTACCACCCGAAAAATAAAAACAGCCTTTACTATTGTGAACCCAAAAATACTATGCTATAGATGGAAATCGAACCCTTATCCTTGAGGATAAGGGTTCGATCAGAGACAAGACAGAGACAGAGACAAGACAGTCAGTAAATTCGGTTTTGGCTGTAAGCATGAGTACTGGCTTACGAGTCCTGGGTATGATTGCTGGAAGAAGTGAAACATTATCGTCAGAAAATAAACAAAAAATCCTCATTTTGAAACATGAAAACCAAATTTTTAATATCATTGGAAAGAAAAGCAAGGTAAACAAGGAAGCGTGGAGAACATAATATAAACATCAGCACAATCCGGACAAACTTTAAAGATTATGACGACAATCCCTTTTGGAGAAGAATGAGAATAAAAATGTCTGATGCTTGTCATTCCGGGGACGTAAGTCAAGCGAGATGATGACACAGAGGGGGTGAAGTGAGGAGGGAGGTAAATAAGAATGGTGGCCATGCAATCGGATTCCTTACTCTTAGCCATTCAAGAAATTCACCATAAAGCCTCGTTATGGTGCTTGTGTTGGAGGCGTTCACGACCGACATTGCCATCTGACCGCAATTCTGCCGTGCAGGCCCTAAAGTGCAGTAGGAGGAAAAAAGCGGTTTCGAGAAAACAGCGAAAAACTTTTTAACACTGTTTTTTATAATGTTATTAATGTGTATGGTGCATATTTTTATTGCTACGAGGACTAAATGACAACAAAGATGGTATTTACGAAAACAAATGTTAATTAAGTTTATTAGATTTTAATTAAAATCAGATTTTTTAAAATCATAGCAGTTACTGCACGCAAAAAGTTACTCATATGCAGATTAAAATGCGGTAAAAATACTCGATACCACAAAATTTTAGATTTTTTTGCTACTTTGCAGACTAATTTGCAGCATATGACTTTTTTTTACTGCATTTTAATTTGAATCTTGAACAAATTGCACATGCAGTTACAATGTCCGCCAACTTACGAGTATGTTTTAGGTAGGAAAGGTGGTGTATTTTTTTATTTGTATTGCTTAAGTATATGATACTCATGAAAAGTTTAAGTTTTCGATCTCGAGGAGTGTCTGCGTTAGCCACCATCTTAGATTGAAAGGGTCCAAATTCGTTATTTTTCACATAATGCTTCATCAGTTGTTATTATGACGAAAATGGCTAGAGAAGTTTAAAGACAATAAAATTCCACAACAAATAGTATTTATACGTTACGTATATTTCGTTTGTTTAGACTCGTGAAACTTGTTTTACCGAATGCGTATTAGACGTTAAGATGTCTGAAGTAAAGGACAACTGATAAAATAAGTTATTTTTTGAGTAAGTCCTGTAACTGCAGTGAAATTAGTAAAATCGTTCAAGTTACCAATTATAATGCAGTGACAGAGTATCATATTGCGTTTTAATTAGCATTTAAGTTATTTTAATCTTTTGAAAATACTGACTATACTGCAGTAAATAATGAACATACTGCTTTTTAGCTAGTTTTCACGATATAAAGTTACTTCAATAACACTAAATAAAATACCACTTTTTCGTACTTTGCTGCATTTTAATCTGTAGTTCACTGTGAAATAAATTAGTGATCAACCATGCAGTATTAACACTTTTGATACAAAAACGACTTACTGCGTTTTATTTTATATTCCTCAATATTTTCTTTGGGTATGGAATACAGATTTTTTGTGGTAATATCGATATTTACTGCGTTTAACTTGGTAAAGTGACGGATCGTGGTAGACGTAACTGCTATTACTGTATTTTAGTCGGTATTGTAATATATTTAGACATGCAAAATTAAGTTACTGCTTTCTTAAATTTGATTTTTAACCGTTTAGAGCATCCTAACAAATACCTGATTAGATCTACATGTTTCTTATAACGTGTACATTAAGGTTCAATATTCAACAAAAAAATGACAAAAAGCCTGTTACTGCGTTTTAGGGCCTGCACGGCAGAATTCAAAAGACTACTTTGTTGTGGTGGTAATAAGGTAGACTTGTAGGAAAATGGTAATAACAGGCCTGAAAAAGTTTTACCTATAAATCCAAAAATGTAAAGATTAGGCATTATTAAGGCAGTTTCATTGTACGTCAACAATATGCTATCAAGCATTTAATTACACATAAGAACTGGTTGACTGGCAACCATGGCCTTCATTAATATTCTCGACACAATAAATACGTGTGGTAGCATCAAGCCAATTCTCTCCACAATATTCCAAACTTCCAGTACAATTTGAATTTAGTTCACGACTAAAGTAATAAAAATAACTAGGTATGTCGTTCACAAACGCAAACTGTACTACTTCCCTCTAATCACCACCCGTAAATAAAAGTGCCTCAGTTTTAAACCCGAAACTCTCCCTATTCCCCATTTCATCCCTCTTTAACCGTACCCCATTCGCAGACGCTGCCCGCGCGTCGTCGCCCTGTTCATACGACATACACATATCAAAAAAAAAAGATTGTGATAGTGATGAAAAAAAATGTTAATAATTCTGTGTGTGTACAATAATCTAAATATATATAACTCAAAGGTGACTGACTGACATAGTGATCTATCAACGCACAGCCCAAACCACTGGGCGGATCGGGCTGAAATTTGGCATGCAGGTAGATGTTATGACGTAGGCATCCGTTAAGAAAGGATTTTGATCAATTCTACCCCCAAGGCGATAAAATAGGGGATGAAAGTTTGTATGAAACTTTGTCAATTTGATAAAATTGTTAAGTTCCGACATCCACGCGAACGAAGTCGCGGGCACAGCTAGTTAATAATAAAATAATAGTGTAATTCAATCCTATGTACGAGTACACATAACTAAAATTGTTTTTAGAGCGGTTTGAACATTAGAAAACGCTTTAAATGTTTGTACGTAGGGACCGTTGATCTATATACTCCTGGTAGGTACCTACTATACTTATGTACATCAAAGTCGTCAGAAGCAGTGAATTTGTCTGAGGATCAAAAGAGGACCATCGACTGCTACTATTACTGGCCAGACAAGGTTTGACCACCATTTACTTATAATTAATCTAACAGATTTTAGGAAGAACCCCACGATTATTAACGCAAGTTTTATAACCTATTAAGTCCAGTGTTACTAAATAAATAAATATAGAAAAAAAAGCTGCCCTTGATTGTTTAAACGGCAATATTTAAGATAGAGCATGGCTATCTTCTCCCGTGTAGATTATACTCGCCAGCAAGTTATGCAAGTCGCAAATGCGTCTATTCTCAAAGACATCGCGTTATATGGAGCGAGAGCGATGAGAGCAGTGTGAGCGGCGAGAGCGATGAGAGCAGTGTGAGCGGCGAGAGCGGTGAGAGCACTGTTGTGTCGCTCTAAAAGCAAACGATAAGTACTTGCATCTCAGACGGCATTTATTTTCACTGGACCGTAAACTAGCTGCCATTTTCTTACATTATTTTATTTTCACGTCGTTGTTGAAACCATCACGTGATTTTAAGAAGTTTACTGCCCGAACTGAATGCACCAAGACTGATTTGCGAACAGGACGTGAACGTAACCCGTGTCAAATTCGTTTATTTTGTGAAACTATCAAAATTATTTATGTACGTCATTAATGCAAAACAACCATACTTTAATGATATTCCCCCCACGCCCAGCCCCGAGACTTAATTGATGTTATCTTCTACCCATCTCGACCAACACACGTTTACACGAAGTTGCTAATACATCGAAGATTAATACAGCCTCACCTGGTCGTAATATCAGCTAACATGTAGGAGTAAGTTGCGAACTCGTCCGGAGAGCTCAGCGCTAACTAGGCGGGCACCGGGCGCGGGCGGCGCGCTGCGCGGCGTGAACTTTAAATCCGCCATATTATAGTGTTACGAGTGGCGGCCGACGCCACTATAGAGTTAGTTCGCTCTAACCACTAGTTATCCGCGGGGAGGCATCATGTGAGAAGTTTACTTTCAGGTGTTTCATTTTTTACAAGTATAATACTAACACAGGTACTGACTTCTACAGTAAATTTATTTCATCACAGTGATGTTATTTTTGTTGATTAATTATAAGGAAAGACGTAGATAGGCTTCGGGCTTACCTATAAGTAAAAGTCTTGCTGTAGAGTGTTCTAAAATGATCATAACGCGCTTATTTTTTAATTTCTTCTGAGCATACCTATTTTTAGATTCTGCATGGAGTTTTGCAGTGACCTTTGAGATGGCTTAGCTAAATTCCAACTTACCAAATGAGTATTCCCACCCTAGATGGATCAGAATGGACTGCCAGACTTGTACTGATTAAAATCCACTGTGTTCTTTCAATTGCCCCTTAAGTTGCAGAGTCACGATACCCTGATAAGTCAGTCCCGTAACATTCTCTTCAAAGATAGAGTAAATAGGATTATTCCATCGTCGATTTTGTGTATCTGACTAGACTAAAAGTCAAGTGCAAATCCATATCTAAATAAAACTAAAAAAACAGAATCGTAATAATATAAAATCAGAAAGATATGGGATTGGGACGATTTAAAACATAATCAAAACATACTAATAATAATAATTCATTCTGAAAGTGAAACATACAGTTGTTGACAAGTCAATCACATTCCCAGCATACTACATGTTTTAGATGACACTACAGTACAGTGTCGTGAAACCTCATCATACTTTAGGTACAAAACAAAACGAACGTAAAACTGTTTCAGCAAAAGTAAATTACTTCCGCCTGATAATTAGGTACACACATTTCAACAGAACAGCTTAATGCGCAAAACGTTTTTAATCTAGCGCTCAGTAAGCAGTTGCATTACAGAGTAAAATTTAAAATCTAATATTTTATGCAGCGGGAACAGAGCCAGGAACACGAGCCATTTATAACGTGGTGGGCAATTTGACTGCATGAGACAAACGTTCTAACACTTTTCTATCAATAAAATTATAATGATGAAAGATATTATTTACTACTAAAAGCTATGATGACAATCCATGACAAATTGAGTAGTAGGCTTATTAAAAAACAGAAGGGTAGTTTAGGGTTTAAGGGTAGTTTTAGGAACGAATCAGATTTAATTATTAACTAGGTAAAATCGTAAGTGATGATAAAAGCGGTGATAGCACAATAGATTCTTTAGTCATACATAAACTGACGCATTTCTCCCACGAATGTAATTTCGAGCTCTTGGTTTGAATACGGCGACATAGGTAACGAAAAAAAACCCTACACGAACATTCACAAAACAACAGTAGGTGTAGGCGCACGCTTCTAATTATTGGTCGTTCGAAATAAAACTCTGCTATTTTAAATATTGATCAGTTAGCTCACAACATAACTGAACTACCTCTTAACGTGCCGTGCTCAGCTCGCTCCAGTCGCCACAAAAGGGCTGCACTCTAAATATTACACCAGCGCATACATCGTTCTGCTGCGTAAGTCAACACAACACATGGCTGGTACACTGTGGCCAGTAAACAGTAGAAGCAGAAGGTTCATATGGAAAGCACTTACCATCTTAAGTTACTTTTTCTTAGGTGGTTTATGAAATGAGTCCTATTGCCCTTGGTGGAGTGAAAGGCACTGTCAGACTAGTACTGACTGAAATCCACTGTGTCCCTTTAGTAGCCCTTAGCCAGTAACGTTATAGCGTTAGGCAGGCTTTGGCCTTCTATGAAAGCCGTCAGTTTGCTGATAGCTCTTTGAAACGCATGCGGAACACGACGAGCCGATCCAAGCATGGTTCCTGATCTGACGGCGAGAAAGGGGTGTCTCGCATGCCCTCGACTACTGTCGCTGGTGACAACTAGGCGTTTCTTCCCCACCCAATCCAACACAGGAACATCCCGAAGCATCCGTGTCCTGTGAGGACCTTCGTCATGCGGAAAGTAATTGCGTGCTTGTTTGTGTGCTTGTTTTCACAGACTGCGTTTCCTTTATTACCCTCAATAAAATGTAGCTATTTTCCCACGTTTGTATACACTCACTTTTCTTGTTTTTTGTTTGTATGTTTGTTTGTTTGTCGTTCCGGGTGGACTTTTGCAACACAATTTTGAGGTACTTCCCGATAAGCTAGAAGGCTGAAAGGGGTTTGAAGATTTGTGGCATACCTACCGCCGCCATTTTGATTTTTTTTCAAAATCGCGGCCAGCTATGAAACCTTTATAAATCGTTAGCTGACATTAATGCCAACAAAAAATATTATGACAACAGCCCGCGTAAAGTTTCCGGTTTCCGAGATAATAACCGTGAAAGTTAATCACGTGACATTCACAATTCTAAGCTAGTGTATGTGTTCGAATGTATCAAGATGTTAAAAATGTATCAAGATGTTAAAATCAACTCGCCTCACCCGCCTGCATTGTAGGTTTCTCGCTCGCACCTTTGAAATGTATGATGTATTATATTTTATTGATAAATATAACCATGGCATGTCACCTTTACTTTTTGCAATTTTCGTAGGGATGGTTAGATTTTGCCACATTTTTAAATATCGAATTTTCTTGTTTGTACCTGAAGCCATAACTTAGCCGTTACATTGTATCCCTATCATCAACAATTATGACCACTACAGACTTGGATTGGCTTGTACCGGAAGTGTATTTACTTCGCGTGTAAAAAAAGGAGATATTTTGATTTCTTTTAATGAGTCCGCGCTCGAATATTCTCGCAGTCAGAGGTAATACAAAAAGTATAAAATGCCTAATTGTGCCGTATTGAGTTGTAGAAACAATACACAAGAAGTGGGACGACTATGACGAAGTTTGTATACTAAATTACAGTTGTATCATCAAAATATCTATGCAAAATATGACACGCCCGTCTCGATACAAATTAAAGAACATATTGCTTCTATCCAGATATATTGCTGTGATGGCCACAGTAAGCAGAAACATCATGAGGCATATCATCATCATAACAGCCGTAGAAAGTCGACTACTGGACTAAGGCCTCACCCAAGGATCAATTACTAAAATATTTTATAAAAATATATTAAGCCTTTGTTATTCCGAATTAATGTGGTCAACTTTAACACTTTATATCTCAGAAACCGGAAACTTTACGAGGGTTGGTGTCTAATATTTTTTGTTGTTATTGATGTCAGCTATCGATTTATAAAGGTTTCATGGCTGGCCGCGATTTTGAATCAAAATGGCGGCAGTAGGTATGCCACGCTCCATAGTAAAATCTTCAAACCCCTTTTGCACACGCTCTGAGTTCTGATGACAATACATGACTAGCTAAGAAACGTCATAACAAATCCAATATGGCAGCCTCCCCAAGATGACGGACTGGCTGTTTGAAATCCACCTCCATGATATGGGTATCAAATGAAAGGGTTTGCTGTCAGAAATACGAAAAAAATAGTCACGTGACTTAAATCTAATATGGCGGACGTCCTAGATGGCAGACAAGCTATTTGAAATGCACCCCTATGATAGGGATATCAAATGCAAGGGTTTGCTGTCAGGAGTACGAAAAAAATAGTCATGTGACTTAAATACAATATGGCGGACAGGCTTTGAGGCACTTCCCGATAAGCTATCAAGCTGAAATTTTCAGGGTAGCTTCTAACCCGATGAGCAAAGATAAAAATAATAAAATAATTAATAGATTTAAAAAAATCTAAAAACCCACGTTTTAAAATGTCCTAAAAATAAAAAAATAACCCTACGGGGTTGAGAGAGGGGCCACTCAAAACGTGGGGGCCTATCTTTGCAAGTTACACCCATGATCTATACACGTCATGTAAATATCCCTTAAATAATAATATACGCCCCCACGTTTTGAGTGGCCCCTCTCTCAGCCCCGTAGGGTTATTTTATTATTTTTAGGACATTTTAAAACGTGGGTTTTTAGATTTTTTTAAATCTATTAATTATTTTTAATATTATTTTGTTTTATTCTGATGACACATTAAATAAGCTGCGCTATAATCGACACACATAATATAAATAGGTTATAGCGCAGCTATTAGCTATTACGCATAATTTCCTACACTTTTTTGCGCTTTTTTTAAACCCGTGAAAGGTAAAGAAGTAAAAATTGCTAATATTTTGTTGAACAATAAGCCTTAGAAATACAATCCAATATAAAAAAAAACAACATTACACGTGCAAATTGCGTTTGACCGATTGACACACACTGAATAACAAAATGAATGTTGTGTTTTAATAAAACATCGATTTTTGACAATAAACCCTACGAGTATAAACATTCAAAAATAAATTATTATAGTCTAAGTTGGGCCACTGAACGATCACTGCCCTAGTTGATTTTTCTATAGGTACTTTTTAGAGAAAAAACATTTCGTATTCCTACGAGTTTCAACAGAATTGACATAATATTTATTTTAGCTTAAGTCAATATTTGATATTTTTCTATAATCATAATCGCTGATAGAATCACCCTCAGGCAAGGATTGAGTTATATAACAGTTTGTTTTCATTATGCCTTCTGTTGATATTCCTCGTACGGTCTCGGTATTTGTTCAGCTTCAATTACAACTCGATGAATGTTAAATAGCTGCTCTTTCCGCGGCGTCCGTCGTGCGCAGCGTTCAACTATTTTTGTTTAGAATGTAAAACTCGCCAATCGTTCCACATTCCATCTCTGTGCGCTGAACAATGTGCTCATGTTACTGAAGATATTCTGCTGCATGGAATCAGAAAAATGTTGTGTTAAATTGGCTTTATTTCTTATCATGGAGGAGGTATTTATAGAACCAGGCAGTCCTGTGGAGTAATTTATATTAACCTAGAGAAAAATACTGGTTTTTTTTCCACAAAAGTTATATTACAAGGAAGAAATCATATTTACTAAGTACCTAATAGTAGTAATTTTAGGTGATATCAAAGTACGTCAATAAATCGTTTGATTCCTATTTGATATGATAAGAAGCTCTCCCTTTATCCCCAAGGATGCCTCACAGGGATATTGATTTTATGTTAAACAGTTAAAGGTTAAATGTCTATCATCGTTATTTTTGGTAAGCAAACACATTTTGAGACGTAGATTATTAATGGTATGAGTATCATGATATTGACTATTTGCCTCGCAATACAAGTTTACCTTCTCAAGGCGATATCCTGGCAATCTTGGTATGTAAAGTGTGACTGTATCTTCTATACACCCCGTGTGTTGCCTCGCAAGCCCTCAAAGAGTGCTACAACACTTGCTGTCACATTATACTAGGATTGGGAATTTCTGTTTGTGTGCTACATACACAAATAGCCAGATCCGAAACAGCTAGGTACTTGTAGGTCATTAATTAATTGTTACATGCAGGAATCACGCAGCGGAACAGTCCATAGTTTGGCTTCTGACACAACCGTGCCTACCTAAAGTCGCTGTATTGACCGGAGGACATCCAAAATTATACAGGGTGGAGAAGACAATACGACAATAAATTAAAACATACATAATACTAGTTCATAGGAATAATTCTACACTGTCAAAAAAATCCCAAAATCGAAATTGAAAAAAAAAATTTTTTCAAACAAACTAAATGGCATAAAACTGAATACTAAATAGAACACCATTTATAATATTGGTTCACTAACCTATGTAAGAGCGGCAACCACGCAGTCCTGTAGCGACTTGATCTTTTGCCTAATGTTCAGTAAACAATTACCTACGCTAAAATCACAGACTATTCACCAAACAATCAGGCACCTCTCATGCGCTGATTAATTTTTGAATTAAATTATTAATCTGGATCACTGTTGTTACGCACAACGGACCGAATGGGAGTCTAAGTGCGGAAAAGGGAGTCCCATCATCATCATCTGGATCACTGTTCAAAAACTTAGTTAAGTAGGTACGTCCGATGTATGAATGTCGACCGGCCCAACGCAAACTAGACGTTGGGTTGCGTTCAAAATAATTTGAAATTCGTTCCTCAAGGGTCACTTTCACACGTGGAGGAGCACTATCCACATGCGGGATTAAGGATCGATTTTCACGCAACCTCTGGGCAGCTGGAACAATCGTGCGCCCGTTGGTCGGACAAACTCGACTGTTCCCATTCCTCTCTCCGTATAGCCAAAGCGGCATTTCTGTGACACTCCCGTAAATTAAAACCATGTCGGTGTATTCCAAAGCTGTGTAGGATTAACGAGGCATGATTATTACCTACAAACAAAACACAATAAAAACTAACAGTCTTCTCAATTCACTTAACGCTGGATACCTATCCAAATGTTACGTGTCCTGGCACTAAAATAATAAAGCGTCCAATTTCGCACAGTTTATGATAAAGAAGTAATAACAAATCACAAACACGAACTCGGGCGCCGCCCGCGCCGGTTACTTCAAAGGAGGCGCGGCAAGGTGGCCAAAGAAAGTACCTACATCCTGCGGTACTCGTGCGCTTGCGAAGCGATGACGCGTGGATCGTCACAGGATTATAGCGACACACTGACCTAAATTCGTATTTCGTTCGTAGTTTCAGGTTACGACAAAAAATGAAGTACCGTGGAATGGGGTGTCATTGATCAATTTAAAAATTCAAAGGGCTGTATTTTCTAAAATACAAAGGTACCGAAGACA